>CM022177.2:1613183-2123382 GCA_011420285.2 Erysimum cheiranthoides | reverse complement strand
GATTTTACTAGCCTGATTGAAGTTTCTATCCAATATTGCCGATATATAATAAACGAACAACGACCAAAAAAAAAATTAAAATAAACGAACAACAATACTTATATCATTAAAATTGGACATACAACCATGATACTATAAGGAAGTATAAATATCATATACGAGAGATGAACACAATTTTAAAACGCACATAATTAAAGGACGATGTGATGATGATTAAGCATCTTTCCATCATTCCTGGTTTTGAAGGATGTGGTTATCCATGTCAGCATCTTCTCGACGAACTTCATGAAGTCGATGGCCTCTGGGGAGTCTTCGGTGCGTTTCTCCCAAAATCATAGTAATTTTACAGACGCAGCCATCTTCAGACTCGGGGATGAATTGAAAGGTTGTGACATACACCTTAAGCACCTCCATGACGTGACCATCGAGCCCATTGATCGTTACCGCCATATTCTCGTTGTCCATCTCTATCCTCTCTTTCAAAACTTCCTCTTTCCCATCTTCATCACACACACAAACAAAACACCACATTGTGTATACTCATGATCAACACACGTGCACATTTATACCATAATAAACCCTACTTTTCCATGTTAAATTCAATCATTTCTATGGAAACTCATGAATATTGACATGTATAGGTAATAGGTCTAACCTTTAAATATAATATATATAGAGAAAAATATTATAAATACGAACCACGAGTGTAGTTCCAGAATTTGATGGTGCTGTGGGAGTCCAAATCGCCGTCGTGGACGGTGACACCTTGGACGAGGTGGCCGATGGCGTCAGGGACGAGGTGGTTCTCACTCCTCCACCTCTTGTAGTGTTTTTCCGCCGTCTATTCAAAAAACTGTTTGTACAATGAATGTAATATTAAGAGTTAGAGATTTTGAATTGGAAACGAAAGAATTACATTAAAACAAGAGATCTATGGGATATGGGTGTGAAACCAATAGCAAAGACTCTTCTCACGAGTAGAGTTGCCTGATATTCGAATAGTGCTGAAACGGTTTTTTACGTTCTTGTTAATAATAGTGCAACTGAAAAAGTAATTATCGGAGAAAAGTATTTTTTTTTTGTCTGCTCATATAAATAATATAAGACAATTATCTAATTTTCTTAACACAAATTACTTCGTTTTATATTACATCGAACAACAATGAAAAGGTAGCCAACATCCACGTATAAAGTTTTTTTGGGACACCAACACGAACACGAGTATACGCAGTGCCGGCTCAGTGGGGGGGACAATGGGTGCGACCGTCCCGGGCCCCGTCCCGTGCTCTAGTAAAAAAAATAGGTCCAAAAAAAAAATGTGTGTATATTTTATTTTTAGAACAAAGTTTAATAAAAAAATATAAAAAAAAATTATAACAAAAAAATATCTAAAAAAAAAAAGGGTCCAAATTTTTTTTTTGCCCAGGGCCCATTAAAGTTTTGAGCCGGCCTTGAGATACGACAGACAGTAAACAGGCAACGTGGGTGTAAACCGCATGCAGGCAACTGGGTCAAACTGATGAGCAAAGACTGAAGGGGGGAGGCACAATGGGAACGTTAAGCAAGCGATGTACACAGGGACGAGCGAGGAGATGACGGTTGCAGTAAGGGGTGGGGGGAAGGGGGTGCCGGGAGAGTTAACCATGGTAGTTGCTTACAAAATAGTATTTTTCTCCTACCTATGAAATCATTGAAATGTGTAAATTTCATTTTAAAATTATTTCTTCTAAACAACATCGATTATCTTTTATTAAACTCAGCATATATATTCATGTTACATCCATCTCTAAATTAATAATTCTCAAAACTAATATACAAACAAATCAAATAACATGAAAAAAAACTCGAATTAGATTCTTAGCTATTATTTATAGCTTAAACCAATCATATACCTAACTCTTCAAATGTTCCAGAATTAGTTCAGGATCCTGTTATAAGATAAGAACACACTTCATCTTTTCGATCACGGCTGCCGGAAAAAACAGGCCCTAAGCAAAATATATCAGCCAATGGGACATTTCAAAGCCGGACTATTCATGGATCTTGGAGCTTCTAAAATCTGTAGAATTCATCCTTCTGCAAAATCTCTTCTTCTTCTTCTTTTTATGTGGATCACTATTGTCTCCTTGATATTCTGAAGAAGAATCTGTTTCTTGTTTCTCATTGAGTACCCAACAGATTGCTTCTGACAAGCCAAAAACCACACCCAAAACTGGATCATCTCGAGTCAGAATCTCTTGTGTCAGATTTTGAATCTAGGGCTTGGAGATTTCTTCTCGGAGAAGTAATCTCGGTCTTTCTTCGAAATCGTGTTGGTGGCGTGGAGAGAGGGGTTTTTCAGTCTGAGAAAGAGCTCGTCAGCGTGAGAAACCGTCTGTGTTTGAGTTCTGACGGAGACAAAAATCGAACTCTGGGCTTGAATTTAGACAAGACTGGTCTGATTCTGATCGGAGAGGGACTCTTTCTTCCGAATGATGAAGATTGTGATGAGAGATATTGAGGTTACTCTGTTTTTATGGCTCATCGTGAGGACTATAACAAAAGAAAAGCTCGAGAATAGTTATTTTTGATGAATGTCTTAATAAACAATTTGTGGTGTAGAAAGAAGAGCAATAAGGTAGATAGATATATATACGACTAAAACAAAGAATGTTTAGACAACAATTCACCTACCATTATTGACTATTATGCAAAAAGCCAAAAAGTAATTTTTTGTTTTTCTTACTTTTTTACACTTTGGAATTTTTGTTATTATTTTATTATTATTAAAAAAATATCGACTACATGAAAACGTGTTTTTTTTTTTTGTTACACATAATGTTTTGCATTATTAGATAAAACGAAAATGAATTTATCTCTTAATCATAATATATCTCTTTTACAATCTTGTGTGTCTACATGATATTACATAATTAAACATGAGACACTAAAGTAAATATGCAAACCCACTCGTATTGGTGCAGCAGTTGAATTTGGGCTACGGCGTAAACTTGCATAAGATTGGTGATTCGTTTTTTTGCTATGATTAAATTTTATCTGTGTTTTGGTTATTTGGATTTTCGACTAGACAACTAATTTGTAATGGATTTTTGGAAAATTTTTAACCAAAAAATATGTTTACGTGTAAGATAAGTCGGAGATTCAGCGATTGAATATCCACGGTAAGAAAAAAAAACAAACACTTTGTAAACCCAAAAGAAAAATACATTTGTAAAACCGAAAGTAGAAAAGTAAAATCTACTTGGAATTTAAGTTTTTTGCTTTATTGGGTGTAGGAAAGACTTTGACTTCAGCACTGATATTTGGTAGACTTTGAAGCATTGATTTTTGGTCCACTTTGAAAAGTACTTGTAGGGAAGGGAGAAGACTCCACATCTCAGTTTGTTGAATACAGAAATTATTCACCTAATTATATAACATCTCATTAGTTTTTGTATATAAATCATTCTTTCTCTAATATTAATAAAATCGTTTTAATGACTCAGAATAAATTTCGCAGTACATTGTTGTCTTAACAATTGACCTTTGGAGAAACAGTGAAGCATCCAATGATCAGGGATACGGAAGTGTATAATTTTTTTGGGGGTAATTGTCTATGTATGACCATATACTTAAGTAATTGGTTTGAAAAACACTGCTATTTCGAATCCAGTCCAGTCAAATGAATACTGAAACACCAATTCCTGCTATCAAACAAGAAGACCTCCATACACATTAATGTCAGAGTAAATATACGAAGGAAGGAACTAATTCAGGTTCGATTCACCCTGGAAACAAAAAACACATATGTGTGAGAAGTCTTGATATGGGTCAAAAGTTATCCCTTGGCATTAGACGAAAAGCATTTCAAACTCGGAACAGACAATATGGTAGTCCTTCGAAAAGAAGTCCACTATGAAACACTTTGATGCGATTATATAGGGGTTGACCGGGATATAATATTTAAAAAAATATATGAAGGCAAAAAAGGAAGAAGAATAATAATGTATATGAACGAACACCTAGCTAGCAAAAACCAGATATATAACATGTGTATATATGTTCTCCGTCTTACCAATTTATATCATTTTCATTTTCATGTAGAATTTGTCTTACCAAATTCAAGAAATCAAAATACTAACTATATTTCTCGTTTAGCTATTAAATTATTTACTGGTATATCAGTATATGGTTTCACCAAACTTATGACGTTGATTTTCTTAGCATAAAGTCTAAAGTTGTATCGTAGTATGTTATGTTATCATTAAGGAAACAGTTTGATTAACGAAAGGCGTGATAACTTTTGTCAATATTTTCCATGTATTCTTCTAATACCAACGGTGTGTCATTCGACAATATTTTCTGGATGATCGAATAAATAATTTCGATAAACCTTTGCTAGAAACCTAATCCAAATATTTATTTACACGTAATATAATTTCTCATTTACATGAAAAAAGGTCTTTGGTATATGTTTCTGCGGATACATGTAAATAAGAGTGGACAAACGGGAATTTGGAACGGGATTTTGCAGAAACGAAAACGGAACGAGAATTTGGAAATAAAAAAATATTTATTTATGTTCCATTTAAAATTGAAGATAGGACATAACTGAAAATTTTCAAAAATAAAAACTAACCAAGTAACAAATGTAAAGAAAGTTTTCTCTCCTTAATATTTATAGATTTAAAAGTTAAAGACAAACTAATTTATATAACTTATTATCTTATTATATAAAGTTGGATTTTCAAAATTATTAATTCATATACTACAAAATTTAGTTCAAAACATATAATTGTCTACCTTTACAATTAATAAACTTAAAAATTCGTAAATTTTGAGTGTTTTTATTTTTCTTTCTTAAAAAGTAACACATGTTTTTAACGGACATAGTCATCCGCTTTAAGAGGAGCGAATTCAAAGTTGAATTCCGAGAATTGAGAACACATTACACAGGCATCCGTTCGGTGGGCTTCAGATAGGACTCTAGTTCTAGACGTATTGGGCTTTTCAATTTTAGGCCCATTAAAACTAAACATAGCCCAAGGCGTTTACTTTGAAAGACAGTTGACTTAATTTGATTACGAAGATGCATGGCTCACGGTTGCCAGCCATTAGGAGCCAAAAAATATCAAGCATGGATTTTTAGTATTAAAAAATATGCCCTAAAAAATATCAGTTTATTTTAGGAGCCAAAAATGAATGTCTACCAGAATTTTTAAATGGTTTGCAAGTATAACTTGCTTACGTATATATATACCCACTTAAAGATGTATATATACCTACTTAAATATTTTTAATTGTTATCATTGTGAATGTCTTTGTGTTTAATGGCAAGACGCACACCACAAATGTTCCCTTGTAAGAATCTAGCTAGGAAATTAAAACTCTAAAGTAAGAGTTGTTTAATTAATTTAACGTTTACTTTTATATAGAGGGGGTTGGTAAATGTTAACAAACTAATTGATAAAACATCAAATCAAATATAAATGAGAAGATATGTAGGTAGTTGAGATATATTAAAACTCCTCTTTCGATACATTCCGTACTACATAAATTTTAATCGAAATCTTGGCATTATGCACGCTTGTGATTAGACTAATCGACAACTAATCATGGGGAGTTTCAAGTGATTATAATTACATTTTAAATATTATCTCAAGTGCGTAATCTCCTCTTTACTTTCGTTACTATTTATACCAGCCTCCCTTTGTTACTTCTCAACATTCAATTTTCAGCAGAAGTGTAGAGACAATGGCTATCAATTTCGAGGACCAAACGACATTGTACAATTTCGTGGTCAAACAAGGTAATGGCGTGAAAGGCATGATAGACTCGGGCCTCTCTTGTGTTCCACAGCCCTTCGTCCAACCTCCTTCTGAGCGAATCGCAACCCAAAACGCCTTTACGTGTGAGGCTTCCCAGCCAATCGATCTTTCCAAGCTAGACGGGCCACACCACAAGGAGGTGGCCAAACAGATCGTCGAAGCTGCCGAGACACTTGGCTTCTTCCAGGTAATGGTCGACACATATCATTTAGGTTGCTGTAGAAACGAGCTATATGGGGGCGTGACCATATTAATTTGACCAGGATCGTATAAACTAAAGTTAGATATCTTTTTTTTTTTTTTTTAAAGTTAGAAATCTAATAAAAATGGAAGTAAATGCTTATAAGATTGAGTGTAACAATCTCTAACAAATGCATGTATAATAAGAGAAGACTATAATTTGAGGAATAAATGCAAATGGCAGGTGGTGAATCATGGTGTTTCGGTGGAGCTGCTGGAAATGCTAAAAACATCGGCTCATGAGTTTTTCGCACAACCTCCTGAGGACAAAGCGATTTACCTAAAAGAAGTGAGTCCAAGCAAGCTGGTTAAGTACGGAACGAGCTTCGTGCCAGATAAGGAGAAAGCGATTGAGTGGAAAGATTATGTGAGCATGCTTTACACAAATGACCATGAGGCTCTTCAACACTGGCCTCAACCATGCAGGTATATATATGGACTAAATCTATATACCCTAATATATTAATTAGTGCATAAAAAAGGTGTTATATAAATATAGTATAAATGTTAGGAATCTCATGTTTTGAATAAGATGAAACGTACAGAAAATATAAAAGATATTAATCAGTTCATTCATTGTTAATTATAAACTTACAAAATTTACACATGTAAATATGTGAGACAGAGAGGTGGCACTTAAGTTCCTGAAATCTTCGATGGAAATGGTGAAAAATATAGTTGAAATCTTGATGGAGAATGTAGGAGTGAAACTAGAAGAAGAGAGAATGAATGGTTTGATGGGGACCAAGTTGGTCAACATGAACTACTACCCAACTTGTCCCAGCCCTGAGCTGACCATTGGCGTCGGTCGTCACTCCGACATGGGAATGTTGACCGTATTATTACAAGACGGCATTGGTGGTCTCTACGTTAAACTAGACAACGGTGAATGGGCCGAGATCCCTCCTGTCCATGGACCTTTGGTCATCAACGTCGGTGACACTTTGCAGGTTTGTTAAAACAAATTTACAATGAATAAATTGGTTCCTTTTTTATATACTAACAATAAATAAATTTATTGCTAGAATCAACATGTTTCACGATCACATGAGTTACTAATTCGAAAACCAAATTTTATATAATAAGATATATATATATATATGTTATATTTATTATTTTTGTTTTGGTTTATATATATTTAATTATTTATTTTTATTGTTGATATAAAACTACAACAAGATTTTGAGCAATGGCAAGTACAAAAGTGCGGAACATAGAGTTCGAACCACAAACATTGGATCGAGAGTCTCTGTGCCCATATTCACAGCACCCAATCCTTCTGAGAGGATTGGTCCTTTGCCAGAAGTTGTGAAACGCGACGGAGTGGCTCGTTACAAAGAGTTTTTGTTTCAAGACTACATGAATAACTTCTTTGGCCAACCACACGACGGCAAAAAATCTCTCGACTTCGCACGTGCTGAGTGATACTGTCATCAGTTGCTACGTACCAAATCAACCACACATACACGACCCTGTTTCCTTTTTATCCTTGTTCTTTTCGATCCTCGATCAGTTCCAACGTTACAAGTAGTTGTTTTTTCCATTTTTCTTTTGCTTTCTTTTTTATGTAACTTTTAATCCTGTTCGGTCGCAATGTTTTTATTTTCGTAATATATGTAAATTTATAAAAACTGCCTTCTTCATGTGACTCTTAAATGTTAAATCTGATGCATCTCTATGAAAATTTTACGCATGTTAAGTAGCCTCCGTACTAAATACAATAAACCTCGATAATGTTGATTGCCGAGTATGATAAGATCGACGAAAATGTACTTAATGTAATGCCTCTTTACTTCATTTTCCTTTCTAGCATCAAATAGACACACCATGTACGATAAAAGACTATCTTAAAAGGATGGGAAGACATAGTTAAATGAATATCGGAGTAGGACAAGCTTGAAATGGTGTTGTTAATTTACTTGTCACTTAGCTTGACTTGTCGAACTTTCTAATTGTCGTCAATATATATCATTATTTGTAATAACATAGCCACCGAATTTCTTAGTATAGTCAACGAAGTTAGGTTTTATTGGTACTTTCTGTGGAAGTTCTGTAACTCGAGCAATGAAATTATTTATAATGAAAACGATTTCTTTAGACGTTTAACTAAAGATATGGGTCTATGATTGTGTTTGTTACGTTTAATTCGAACCGGTCGAGTTATACCGAAGTAAGGGCAACTAATTTACCTCATCTTCTTTGCGTCGGATCTTTTTCATTTCTGAAGAAAAGATTTTGCCGTCATTGAAGAATTCTTCGGCGGACCACAAATCCTTTTAATTCAATACACAATAAAAGGAAAGGAATTATATGTGAACCCATACTAGAGTTATCTGATTCTCTGTTTAATAACAATGTCTTTAGAGGCATTTTTTTGATTAAAATCTAATAAGAAAATGGAAATAAATAATGAAATCCTACAAAATAATCTTGCAAAAGTATGGGAATTTTTTAAAATTAATTTTTGAAATAAAATATAGTTATGACAAGTATTTTATTGGTTTAGAATATCATCTAATTCCCTTACAATAGCATCTTTTAAAATAGAAACTAAGATTTTCTAACTAAATAAACTTTGTTGACTATAACAGTTTAAGCAAAAGATTTGTCTATATGAGAAAAAATCATGATAATTTTGGGGAGGAAATTAGTGTCCTCATTTTCTATTTCTTTTTTCTAATTCTTTAATCTAGAGTCTTCAGATTGCTTTTTAAATAGATTATCCAAAATGTCCCAATAACATACATACAATTCTCTTAGATAGAGAAGTTTAGAAGAAAACGTGAAAGTAACTATGGAGAAGATACCTTCACTTGTGTCCTTTGCTAGCTTACTTATCATATTTGCCTCAGGTAATACAAATTTTTTATATATCTTTCAGTTCTTATGTTTTTTATACATTCGAGATATAATTCTTACGATTTCAAATGTTTTAAAATATAATTCTACAATTATAAATCACAATATTTTTTCTTGGAGCAAAATATCACAACAAATAAATTTTCATATTGTAAAAAATCTATGGACAAGTGAAAAAAAAAAAAAACATCTGCTTGACATTTCTGGTACACCGTAGATGAATTAACATATGTTACATGGCATTGGATGAAAAAAAAAACACACTCTTACGATATTGATATGATATTTTCAATAAAAATCATTAGTCCTTAATTATAATGATAACACAAATAAGACTTATTATGTTTAATCAAAAACAAATGTACAAATGTCTAACAGCAGATAATTAAGCTCAGATTTATAGTGAATTAGGTATATATATGACAACATTTTTTTTTTTTTTTTTAAAGTCTTCTTATTGCTTGATCTTCTTGATTTACTTGGTACTTTATATCTATAGAGTGCAAATATTCATATTTATTATATTAAGTTTAATAAGGTAATCAATGCTCCAGTTGTGCATCAGACAAGAGCAGGTATCTGCAACGATAACCTAGGCCTTTGCAAAAACTGCGACGATAGATGCAAGGCCAAACATGGGCCATCGTGCGAAAGCAAGTGTGAAGGTCCGGTTGGAATGTTGTTGTGCACGTGCACTTACGAGTGTCCCCCTAAGCTTTGCAACAGTGGGCTTGGGAATTGCGGTGAACCTTGTCCTGATAAATGTTGTGATGCCAACTGCGCAAAAAAATATAATGGTGGGACATGGATCTTGTAAGACCCTTCATAGTTTTAGTATGTGCCTATGCAAGTACCCTTGCTAAAACATTAAAACAAGTTACAGAATTTGTAAGCTAATTAGCTTTCTTTTGTAATAGTAACTTCAATAATATGGTGATACAATTATTGCAATTATTATTCTTGGTTGTGGGTGACTCAATAGTTTATATGATCAACCGAATCCAATTACTCTTGTAAATTTTCTTTTCGGTAAAAACTTTATTTTTATTTGCATGCAAATACTCATAAACTTGGGTTAGTGGTACTGGTATGGAGGTATGCAATTACTTTTTTTTCATTTTCTTTATTAGCATCAAATATCTACTACACACCATGTAAAATTTAAGAAAAAGAACAAAAAAGACAGCTAAAAATATGGGAAGAAATAATGTAATGAATAACGGTATAGGACAAGCTTGCAATGGAATTGGTTACTAGTCACTTGACTTGTCGAACTTTCTAATCATCTTTCAATAACTAATTTATCAACCTTGTTTGTAATAACTAGTAACAATATTGCAACCAAATTTCTATAGTATAGTTATAGTCAATGAAGCTAGATTTGATTGGTATGTACTTTCTGTGGAACTTCTGCTATAATTAGATCAATAGGGATTACTATTAATAAATAAAACGATTCATTTAGACGTTTAATTAAAGATACGGGTCTATGATCGTGTTTATTTCGTTGTTGCTAGTTCTTTAAATAACTTTTAACGTATTAATTAAGAGAAACGATACATCGTATACTTACTATATATGAAAATGGTGTAAAATAGTTCAAGAAACAGAGAAGAAACTAAAAAATCATTCTTACCAATAGAAAAACATTGATCTCATCTTATTCTTGTTTCTTCCACAATCAAGATTTATCGAATCTAACCCAAACAAATTACCCGAAGGAACCATATCAAGCAACGAACTCACCCTAATCACACCTCCATTTCCTCTGTACTTGTAACCTCCATGGTCCTTCTTCAATGACGGTTTCACAAAACTACTGTTTAAAGAAGAAGACGAAGACGAAACCTGAAGCTTCATAGAATTCGAACCGGTAGAGTTATACCGAAGTAATGGCAATTTTACCTCATCTTCTTGGTCTCCCAATTCTTCTATTTCAAGAACCGGTTCAACATCTTCGATTGGAACTATCTCCGGTTTAGGTAAACCGGTTTTATATTTCTCGGTTTTCTTCTGATTCGTTGGTTCTGGGATCTTTTTAATTTCTATAGGGAGGATGTTGCCGTCGTTGAAGAATTCTTCGGCCGACCACGAGCTCTCGCCGGAGATTACGTTGCCGGGAACTGAAAACTCGAAAGGGAAGCCCCAATAAAAGTTTGAGATATAATCAACCGAAGATTGTTTTGGACGTTCTTCGATAGGTATGGAATCAGAATGACAAAAATCGTTAGAAAATGAAATTCTTGGACTGTCATTAGCATTTTCAAGCATTGTTATTAATTTTTTCAAGAATATATTGGAGTGGATTGAATAAAAATGGTGATGGTTAAAGTCCTTTTTATATGCGAGGATTATGTATAGAGGAATTAAATGAAGAAGTGGTCATTTTCAAATGTTCGGTAAAGTTTGGTATATGTATTTGATTTTAGGAATTCGTTTATAATTTGTTAGAACTTATTTTTGGATTAGTGTCGATCCATTTTCCGATGATCTTATCACTTGTTTCTTCATGATTCGGATAATTTTAAAAATCTACTTCATTCTTCATACAAGCCAAGATGAGATTACAAATTGGTTTTTCTCTTGTATTAAATTTTCCTTTTTTTTCTTTCTCTTAGTTTTCACAATCTATAATAAAATACATTATCATATACTATATCTAGAAAGAAGCTTCATGAATGTGTCTACGCAATCAATATGAATATTCAATTTTGTTTAACATCGCTGTACTTATCCAGAGTCTTTATTAAAGGACAACAATCTCAACTAGGAATATAATAAGAAAGGTCTACTTAAAACACTAAATTAATACTACTATTTATAGTAGACTCATCACATCTTGCTGTTCAACTAATAATGCTCATCAATTCTCCAATCACTCTTTCCTTACAATCCAAAAGAAAACAAATCAATCACCAAATTAGTTTTTTTTTTGTCAACAGCATATATTGATTAACTTATAAAAGCCAATTTAGTGAAACATTATTTACATAAGTAACATGTTGCGGATAGGTTTGAACATTTCGTGTCAAACTGTTCGCTTTTACATTCATGTTCCTATGAATAAGAGATAAGGCAATCACCAAATTAGTTTTAAATAATGATTTGTTAAATAGAAACATGTACAATTATCCTCTTTTATTTTTTATTCCACAATTTAGCAGATCAAATTAATACATAATAACATTTTCTTAATTAACTTGTTATTGTTTTTTTTTTTTTAACATCAAATTTTTTTTTGTTTGACTTTTATGCGTGTCAGTGTGTCACGTTCGCATTAACAGCTGCAGTTTTGGTCGATCATTGACTATCGATCCATTTTTGGCGTATTTCAATCATTAGGAGGTTTCTTTCCTTTACCGACGTTCATTACTCTTTTTTTTAAGAAAATATTATAAACTATCCATCATTAAGGAATAGAATCCTACAGTTTTAGGTATTACCAAAGTCTCTTAACAACTTTACGTTTCTAACAATTTAGCCCCATTATTGAAAATTTGAGTTCAGTTTGTGTCAATTAATCTAATAATATTGACTATATATATAGTAAGAATTAAGAACCAAAAAGAGTTTAAGGGCATCTCCAACCCTATTCTATTTCTTCTTCCATAATAAAGTTTAGAGTAGATTTGTCTCCAACCACACTCTATTTCTCACCAGGGGCGGATGTACGTGAATGGGTACCGGAGCCTGTGCCCTATACAGATTTGAAAATGTTGAAGTTTTTTTATATAATTTGTAGTGGAGATGGAACAGTTGATATATTGTGCCTCATATTCTCTACTTATTTTTTTCCCCCAATTGGTTATTACTTTCTCTTTTTACTATTATCAGGTAATAAATATTTTCCATATTAACCTATATTTCCTTTATTACATCTTTTTGTTATTGTTTAAAGAAATCATGTTAATCTAAAGTACTACTATAATCAATGGTTGATTAAAACATCAAACAAATTTGTTTCATTTACATGTCTTTATTAAAATTTTCTATATTAAGTATATTGTGCCCCATACTAAATTTTCTATATTTTCTCACTCTAAAATAGAGTAAATGATAGGATTACTCTATATATAGAGTAACTATATTTTAGACTCTATAATTTTCAGTGTTCTAAAACGCGTTAGGCGCTTGCTACGCGGTGGATGAATGCCTAGTGCCTAGCCGTATATACGGACGCCTAAGCGGAGTATATACGGATTAGATATTTTAGATATATATGTATATGTACATAAAATAATATTTACACAATATATATATATATATATGAAAAAGTATCTTATTATATAAATATTTTGACACGTGTCAAAAAAATATTTGTTTTTAATAAATATCCATTATACTTCAAAATTATTTAAGACAATGTAAATTAAATTATTAAAAAAAAACAGAAAAATGACAAATTTCTAAGAACAACTTTTTTTCTCCATCAACATCATTTTGAAAGAACTATCTTATAGTGTCTAGTGTCATATAATATACATCCTTGTCAAAATGGTTTTAAAAAAAAAACTATCTTAGAAATTTTTTCTTATACCCCTTTTTTTTAAAAAAAATTTGCTTATGTTTTGCTCACTTTTTACTAATATTTTGTTTAATTAAAATAACAAAATTGTTTGGAATGAACTTGACAAATGCCTAATGTAAGCGGTTCGACTCATTAGAAATTTATGCTAAGGTATGGAGAAAAACTCTCTCATTATGTATGAGTTTTTTTTTTTTCTTATTTTGGTTTCATATTTGGTACATGATTAAAAATGAGATTAGAGCGACTAATAGTCACGAGTACTATATAATATACATCATTGTCAAGTGATATATAGATAGTCATAATATTTAGTTTTTACAACAATCTATCATCTTCTTTATAAGATAAAATTTATCATTTTCAATAGTCATATGACACTAGACACTTTAAGATAGTTCTTTCAAAATGATGTTGATGGAGAAAAAAAATTGTTCTTATCTGCTAGATGAAGAACATGGCAAAAGAATATGTGTGTACCTAGCGAAAAGAGGATGAGACAGAGAAGAGACACTAAGGAGAATATGATGACGAGGTACTTCGTCACAGTGGTGGCATTCTTCAGCTTCATTCCACATAAAGTTCCAACTCCTATGGCAGCCACTCCTATGCAGAATATGAATGCCCTGTGAAACAATATTCCACCCAGAGCAAGGACCTTGGTCAGAAACATCTCCAGAAGATCCAGAAAATTGAGAACTGGTGACCAGCTAGTCAGAATGTCGATGTTATTGTTCTATGCCATTTTTTTTGGTGGAGAGAAGTTTAATTTCGAAATTAGTGTTGTTGATTGGAGAGAGAAATGGATTACTGATCTGTAAATTGCGGATCAGTTTATCACTTGAAAACGATGTATATTACATAGTACACATGAACTAATACTAATAGTGAATTCAAATCAATCACCATTCATAGAATCTATTTAGAATTCCACCTAATTAGTAATTCACAATAATTTTTTGAACAATTTTTGTTTTTAATTTAGACGCACGGAAGTATTTGTCGACTAGTTATTATATAAGAATAAGACTTATATACTTTAGTTTTACTAAAAAAAAATATAATGTTAGAAATTAAATTCAATAAACTCATGTATGAAAAAGTAGTTTTGAAATATATAATAATCTCACAGTTTTAAAAAACATAATTATAAGAAATATGTAAAAATATACAAATATGTAATTATAAACTTAGTTTGTAAACAAATTAAATTTATTAAGTTTTATATACTAATTATAAAATTTATCTGAAACAAAAAATAATATTGTAAAAATATTTAATAAAATATATTTTTTAACAGACCGCATAGAATCCGTCTGGACGCTAATAAGCGTCCGAATTATTTGAAACCGCCTAAACTACGGTATAGTTAAAATTCGAAACGCTCGATCACTGTATAACGTATAGACGCCGCCTAGGCACCCGCATAGGCCGCGTTTTAGAACACTGATAATTTTACACTAAAATAGAGTAAAAAATAGAGTTACTCTAAAATAAAGTAACTCATTAGAGCGAAACTCTACTCTATTTTAGAGTTACTCTATTTTTGAGTAAAAAATAGAGGGAACAATTGGTTATGGTCTAAGTCCTCTTGGAAGATTTCGTAATAAATTAAAAGTATAGGGACTCGTTGTGGACTCTTTTATGACTATCTCAATAAAAGCATTTTCAAGATTCAACAAACAGAAAAGCTCTTTCAATTTCTTTTTGCATATTGTTTTCTAAAAAGCTTTTAGATATTGATCTTCTCTTCATCATACTCCATGGATTCTTTATCTCTTCCAAGCACTACTCCATCTTCTTTGCCCCGAAGATGGAAACACGATGTCTTCCCCAGCTTCCACGGGCCAGATGTTCGCGAAACCTTTCTTACTCACATCCTAAAAGAGTTCAAAGCAAAGGGAATCTATCTATTCATTGATAATAAGATAGAGAGGGGCGAGTCGATCGGTCCTGCGCTCGAAGAAGCTATCAAAGGATCAAAGATCTCGATCGTCTTACTCTCGAGGAACTACGCTTCTTCGTCGTGGTGCTTGAACGAGTTGGTGGAGATCATGAAGTGCAGAAAAGAGATGCATCAAATAGTAATCCCCATTTTCTATGGCGTTGACCCAACATATGTAAGGACGCAGACCGGAGCTTTTGGGAAGGTCTTCAAAAGAACTTGTAAAAGAAAAACAAAGAAAGTGGTTATGAAATGGAGAGAAGTTTTGAAGGGTGTGGCAACAATCGCTGGACAGCATTCGTACAACTGGTTTGTCCTCTTGATTTTGTTTTTACTTGCTCTTGTTGATTTTATATTCAAAACAGAGTATGAGCCTTTAACAAAAAAAAACAGAGTATGAGAGAAAGAGTAAAGAAGAAGAATAGAGAATGATAAACGATTCTCTCTTATGATAAACACACAACTTTATTATTATGAAAAACTGAGTTTACATCATCGACAACAATGTGTTTAAATAGAAAAACAAACAGACAATTAAACAACAGACACTTAAATAGAGTTTTAATGAGTTTAATTGTTATGTAGAATCTGTTGTTATTCAATCAAGATTTTGTTAAACTCTCTTAAAGTTTGGTGTTATTAGTTTGTGACTTGTAAAAAATCATTTAAAATCTTAATGAATATGGCGTTATTGGATTAAGAGTTTTATATAGTCATTAAAAATTTTGTGTTATTCAACTAAAACAAAACAATATCTGATTGTTAATGAATTCAATTATTGTGTTATTGGTCTATGATTTTATACACTTTTCTTTACAAAATAAAGTCATGGAAAGTATGATTGAAATATTGAGATTGTTTGGGAGACTTTACAAGATTATAGAAAAACTAATCAACAAGATTATAGAAAACTCTCTAACAATTCTTTTAAATCTTTCACTTATTCACTTTCTATGATTTTATTAAAGTCATCAAAATTCTTTATAAATTAGAATTCAATAACACTCCCTAAGACACAAAGAGTTATGTCTCTTCCCTTGTGACTCGTAACTAATCTAAAAGTCACGACTCTTAATTAAATAAACTTAACATAACACAAAACATTAAGAAACTCAATTATGTCCAACAGCTCTAAGTAATATTTTGCTAACACAATATAAACTATAGTATTTATTAGTATCTTTAAGAAAATAACAAGACAAGTAATTCATAATTTTTTGGATGCATTTGAGAAAATTTTCATGAATAACTAGCGGATGTATAAAATGATTTCTCCATTTTGCTAGGAATAATGAAGCGGAAGAGATTGAAAAAATCGCCATTGATGTTTCAAACAAGCTGAATAGTTCCTCACGACCAAGAGATTTTGACGATTATATTGGGATGGAAGCTCATATGAAAAAATTGGAACCGTTGTTGGGCTTAGACTCTAATGAAGTAAGGATGATTGGGATTTGGGGTCCGTCTGGGATTGGAAAGACCACCATTGCCAGAGCCTTATATAGCCGTTTTTCTGACGGTTTTGAATTGAGCGTTTTCATGGCGAATATTAAAAAGTTAATGCATACAAGATCTATATGTTCTGACGATTATAGTGAAAAGTTGTACTTACAGAAACAGTTAATGTCCGAGATAATCAACCATAAGGATATCAAGATTCCTCATTTAGGAGTTGCAGAAGATAGGTTGAAGGACAGGAAAGTGCTTATTGTTCTTGATAACATTGATCAGTCAATGCAGCTAGATGCTATCGCAAAAGAAAGTGGGTGGTTCGGTGATGGGAGTCGGATTATCATCACAACGCAAGACCAAAAGCTTTTGAAGGCACATGACATCAACCATATTCATAAGGTGGAGTTTCCATCATCATATGAAGCTTATCAAATATTTTGTATGTATGCTTTTGGTCAAAAGTTCCCTAAAGATGGTTTCAAGGAGCTTGCTTGGGAAGTTACACAACTTTCAGGTGAACTACCATTGGGACTACGCGTTCTGGGCTCCTACTTCCGGGGAATGTCTAAGGATGAGTGGGAAAATGCACTACCAAGGTTAAAGACTCACCTTGAACCAGATATTCAAAGCATTTTGAAGTTTAGTTACGATGCTTTACGCTATGATGAAGATAAAGATTTATTCCTTCATATAGCCTGCCTTTTCAACAATGATGAAATGGTGAAAGTCGAAGATTATCTTGCTTTAGATTTCTCGAATGTGAAGCATGGGCTTCACCTCTTAGCTGAGAAATCTCTCATAGCTCTTGATTTCACACGTATTAACTATAGAGAGATAAAAATGCATAATCTACTAGTACAATTGGGTAGAGAAATTGTTCTTCATCAACTTGGGCACAAATCCATTCGCGAGCCTGGGAAGCGTCAGTTTTTGGTTGATGCGAAAGATATTTATGAAGTACTCACTCATGATATGGTTAGTTATATTATTAGTCTTATGTTTTCATGTTCCCTACAAATAAAATTATTTCTTATTTTCTACCTTTTTATGTCTTTTTGCAGGGTAGTAAAAGTGTTATAGGTATATGTTTGGACTTAGAAAACCTGCCAGACGGATTAAATATAAGTAAAGGAGCTTTTGAAGGAATGTCTAACCTTAAATTCTTAAGATTTTTGGACATATACGACGACCGGAGCCATAAATTGTACTTACCGCAAGGTTTGAATGATCTACCTAAGAAACTTAGATTTATAGAATGGAACTGTTTTCGGATGACAAGTTTGCCTTCCAATTTTGGTACGGAGTACTTAGTCAACCTACATATGCGGAAAAGCATGCTTGAGAAGTTGTGGGAAGGAAAGCAGGTACATAATTTTTTTATATAATATGGTTTTTTTTCCCCTTATGTTATAGAGTTCATAAAGGAGTGATCTAATTAAACACTCTTCTATTCTTTGAATTCAATCTTTAAGGATTTGGAAATTTCTTTAATTTTAGTTTCCTGCGCTAGTAAATGTGTCTCCTCATGTTATCTTTATTTGGAAATTTCTTTAATTTTTTTTTTTTTTATAATATGGTTTTTTTTCCTTATGTTTTAGGGTTCAATCTAAACACTTTGCTATTCTTTGAATTTAATCTTTAAGGATTTGGAAGTTTCTTTAAGTTTCCTGAGCTAGTAAATGTTTTCTTTATTTGTTTGTACAGCCACTTGGAAATCTGAAGTATATGAATTTAAGTAACTCGAGAAACCTAAAGGAGCTACCTGATCTCTCAACGGCCACTAAACTTCAAGATTTGGATCTCACTAGATGCTCAAACTTGGTGGAGATTCCCTCCTCTATTGGAAACGCCACTAATCTCCAGAAACTGAATCTTAAATTGTGCATTAGCTTGGTGGAGCTGCCTTCCTCTATAGGTAGCCTTCAAAAACTACAAGAGTTGAGATTAGAAAAATGCTCAAAGCTAAAGGTTCTTCCTGCCAACATCAACTTGGAATCTCTCGAGACTCTTCATCTCAATGATTGCTTACTATTGAAAAGTTTTCCAGAGATCTCCACAAACATTAAGCATCTCAGCCTCATGATAACCGCAATAAAAGAAGTGCCGTCGAGGATCAAGTCATGGTCTCGTCTTTCTAAATTGGTAATGTCATTCAATGAAAACATCAAGGAATTCCCGCACGCTCTTGATACCATCACAATGTTGTACTCTAACGATACAGAAATGCAAGACATTCCTCCGTGGATCAAGAAAATCTCTCGTCTCGAGACACTTATACTAGAGGGATGCAAGAAGCTGGTAACACTCCCACAACTTCCGGATTCCTTATCAAACATAGCGGTAACAAATTGCGCCTCACTAGAAAGACTTGATTGTTCCTTTCACAATCATCCAAAGATGTCTATCGTCTTTGTTAACTGCTTCAAGCTGAATAAAGAAGCAAGAGAACTCATCCAGACCAGTAGTAGTACTCGTACGATCTTACCCGGAAGACAAGTGCCTTCAAACTTCACTTTCCGAGCTAATACTGGACGTTCCGTGATGGTGAACTTGAATCAAGGGTCTCTTTCTACAACCTTGAGGTTTAAGGCTTGCGTCTTGTTGGATAATAAAGATGAAAAGGCGGCCTGTGGTAGATTAATTAGTGTATCTTATCGTATTATGGACATACACAAATCTGGCGTTATTGTTCCATGGAGACTTGCACACGGCTTTGGTGTGCCTCCCATTTTAGCGGCGCATTTGCTCACCTTTGAATTTGAAGCGGTTGTGACGGCCAGCGAGTTTTTTCTCGAGTTCGACGTCAACCATGACGAAGTGGTGATAAAAGAATGTGGAGTTCTCCAACTCTAAGTCCCTTCATTCTTTGGAGAAGTTATCCGGGTAAGGATTTTGTGCCGCAAGATTCGTCGATCAAACCATACAATGTTACTCCAGCTAACTGAATGTTTTCTTTCTCTATGATGTTGTAGATTTGGCCACAACAGTAGTTTGTACGCGTTATTCCTTTGATCATCCAAGTTGGAGAGTCTACAGAGTCGGAGAGGAAGAATGTTGTGAGGTGCAAGAGTAGCTACTCCAATTCCTCTGATCTGGCAACTGATCACACCGACCTTGAACGAAAGAAGAGCATCCAAAGGAGTTTGACGCAGCAGGTACGGTTTCAGACAATGCCCTCTGTAATGCCCCATAGATATGCATTCGACCACAAATGCTATATATTGGAGTATGTATCTGGTTTAGATGCATTTGATCGTTTAGGCCGGTTAAGTTAGTAAACCATACTTGTATTGTATACATTTTGAGCAATAGAAGAAAGCTTTATCTCTAACAAACTTTCTCGATCAAACTGTCTCAATCCTAATATGGTATTAGAGCCAACGAGCTCAAATTTCTGCTGATTTCGATCAAATTTCTTAATTTTTGTGCTAGATTCTTCGTTTCTACCTTTCGATTTGAAGATCCAATAGTGTCTCTAGATCCAATGGTGTCTCACCTCCCAAAAACCTTATATTCTATTATTGCTAAGAACCCTAATTTATTATCTAAGTTAGTGACAATTCATTTTGTAATAATTTTGATCTTGAGATAATAAAGAAAACCATTTTTGAGTTCTGATTTATTGGCTGGTTTAATCATAGTGTTTTGCACCCACAAATACTATCAAGTAAATACTTGGGGTGTTAGGTTAAATTTTTGGTCTAATATAAACATCTAGGATTGTATCAAGTATCCTAGATATTGAAGGTATTTAAGTTTTTAAATCCATGTTTAAGATCATAATTTTTGTATAACATAATTATTTTCATTTTATTTTTTTTTTAAATTTTTTTTTTGAATACCAGGAGGTTCTGGGCCGAAACCCGTAATCCCCCAGGCCCGTATAGCATAATGTTGGTCTAATCCGTTTATCGCAAGCATGATGGATGGTGGGTAATTTGTGCCAAGCATAGACATAGATTTACGAAAAAGAATAGTTCTTGTCTTTAATCCACTAGTTTCAAAATATGACTTGTCTTCTCATTGATGGCCGTGTAGTAGACGTTTATTGTTGGGGTGTTGTGAAGTATGTGCGGAAGTTTCTGTTGTCAGAGATAATTAGTTTGTCCAATCACTCTCCATTTTCAGTGAAGAACAAGACTTTTTTGACTTTTATTTTGTTTAATTTTAGAATTATAATCTTGTACGCTGGACAAAAGCTACTCGTCTTATTTGAGTTAGTAAAAGGTGGTCATATTCTTCTCTTAGCTATCTTTCTTCTTTTCTTTAATTATTGTTCTTCATTTTCCAAAAAAAACAGGGGAGAGCACCATGACAAAACTTAATTTCTCTGTCTCTGACAATCATATAGCATTTTTAGACTCGTGAACAGATTCAAAAGGTAGTTTCTTGGACTTGTTTGAGAATTTATTCCATGGCATTCAGGGCTCGGGACTTAGATTGCTACCAAATATTGCACTGTAAACTGTCTTCTTCTTTTTATTTATTTTATGACATGTTACGTTGTTAGTAATTTGTATCAACAGGGAATGATTTGTTCAAATTAAGTCGATTACTTGTATATAGGCCCGTACGTCAAGGCTAACATTGGAGTAAGCTTTGAAAAGAGTGTTTGATTTGTCATGGAAACTGGAAAGTAAAACTTTATAAGAAAATTTAATTGAAAATAATGGCCTTCCAACTCAAAACTAATAAACATGCATGTTGACATGTCTCCTCTATATCCAAAATTTTCTATTTTAGGAACAATGGTCAGGTCTAAAATCTTAATATTGGGGTTATGGGTTTGGTAGCTACGTCTTTCTTACGTTAACAAGATTTTTCGGTTTTCTATTTTCGGGAAAAAGTAAAGGAAAAAAAAATGAAGACTTCTAAAGTCAATGAGACAGAGACATATGATTAAACTCACCAAGTACTCCTTTATCTCTCTTAATGTTGAAGGAGCAAGTCAATGAATACAAGTCAATGAACATAAACCGTAAAAAAAGAAGAAGCAAGTCGTAATGTTGAAGGAGCAAGTCAATGAATACATGTTTTATCTCTCTTTCACTTGACTTGCTCCTTCAACATTACGACTTGCTTCTTCTTTTTTTACGGTTTATGTTCAATCCCTTATCTGCTCAGCCTAAGCCAAACCCATCGAAAAAACTATTCAGAAATCAATCATGTTTTTACCAGTAGTACTCTTCAGATTCTCAAAACCCAATTCTTGTCTGGTCCTTCTCTTCTTGTTCTGTTTTCACCTTCTTCCTTGTGCTCTAAGTCAACAAGAAGGTATATGTGATACTACTCTGTATCGTTGTGGGAATCTCACAGCCGGTTTCCCTTTCTGGGGAGTGGCTCGACCCGAACCTTGTGGTGATCCTTCTTTGGTGCTTCACTGTCACAACGGCACGACTTCCCTAATTATGTCAGGTCAGATGTACCGTGTTCTCCATATACACAATTCATCTAACACTTACACTCTTAGACTTGTGAGGGAAGACTTTTTAAATGAAACATTCTGCTCTGCTACTCTCACCGGAACAACGTTGACTCCTGAGCTCTTTGAGCTTTTGCCAGACTACAAGACTCTCTTTGTTTACTATGACTGTGACCCATATTTTCACAATCCTGCGAATTTCACATGTCCAAAGATTGGTGTTGCATCGTTGCATCAGGATAACTTTCAAAAACACTGTAAGGCGAGTTTCAACATCACTGTTCCCACGAGTTATGCTCCAGACGAGGATGCTTTGAATTTAACTCATTTAGGAAGCGTACTAAGAAATGGATTCATGGTAAAGCTGAAGATTGATGAGAGACCGTGTCAAATATGTCAATCTACTGGTGGCATCTGCGCCTACCATGTTGCAACTCCCGTTTGCTGCTGGAAAAACTCGTCATCAAAACCCAAATGCTCGAATGATTCCATCTGGATTTAGTGGTAAGTTTCCGAACTATCAGCATGTTTCTTAGGTTTAATATCAGCTAATATCGCTTACCCAGTTTTAAATTTTTAGTTATGTAAGAAAATATATCTCGGATAGCTTACTAGAGTATTTGCACCTAATAACAATATTTTACAGTAATTTAGCAATAGTTTGCCCAAAAAAAAAAGAAAAAAGTTAGCAATAGAAAATTAAAATGATTTTTTGTCTTAGTGTTCTAAAATGCAGTCTATGCTGGGATGCCTAGGCGGCGCCTATACGTTATACGGTGACTGAACGCCCCGAATTTCAGCTATGCGGTAGTTCAGGCGGTTTCAAATAACTCGGATGTCTAATAGTGTCCAAGAGGACATTATGTAGTCTAGGTGGACGCCTGGACGGAATTTAGGCGACCTGTTAAAAGAAAATAATTATTATAATTTAATATTTTTTAAAATATTATTTTATGTTTCAAATAAGTTTTATAATTAGTCTCTAAACCTATAAAATTTAATTTGTTTACAAAATAACTTTAAACTTACATTTTTTTATATTTTTACATTTTTATGAGAATTATGTTTTTTTTTGTTTAAAATGTGAGGTTATTATGGGCTTGAATAGTATACCACTTGTTCATGTTTTTCATGAAAACGTGATTTCGCTACTTTTTATCATTCACAATATTCATCACGTTTCCACGTTTTTATAAAAAGTGATTCCGCTATATACTACTAGCGTGTTGAAAATATAACTAGAAAAAACAAAACATGATTAGTCTATTAAAAGTAGCTTTTTAGCGTTTTGTAATTAATTTACAAAACTTTTTCTGCTACAGTTCGTTATGCTAATTAATAATTGTTCAGTCAGACCCATATATATATTTCAAAACTATATTTTCATGCATGAGTTGTGTTGAAGTTAATTTACATTTTTTTATTTTGTCTTTCTTAAAATATATATGTTTTATTCTTTTATATATATAATATATATATATATGTAAATTATATATAAATACATATATAGATATCTAAAATATTTAGTTCCTCTAGAGTCTAGTTCCCTCTTAATAAGTGTTTGCATGTACGGCTATGCACTAGGCATTCGTTCACTGGAACTAGCGCATTTTTTTGTCTTTGTTTGACACGTTCGAATGATTTTTTTGTCTTTGTTTGACACGTTCGAATGATTGTCTCATATTCCGTGAAGAAAAGTCTTTTTCGACTTTTATTTTATTTTATTCTAGTTAAAATAGCTCAACTATCATCTTGAACTGGACAAACACGATTCGTCTTAGTTGAGTTAGTGAAAGATGATCATGTTCTTATCTTATCTATCCTTGTTCTTCTCTTCACCATCTTCTTAGTTTTTAGTTTCCAAAAAACAGGGGAGAGCACCATGATAAATCTTTCTCTCTCTCTGACAATCATATGGATGCTCACATACTACCTTTGAATTCAAGCTTTGTTTTAAATACGATTCTGAGAGCATCATTAATGGTGGTTCTTAGGGATTTTTAGAGACTGTAAACTGACATTTTTCTCATTGTATTTATTCATGCAGCACTCTCCAAAAAAGGAAAAATAGGTATACGTTTTATTTCTGTCCTTCAGGGGAAAAGTAATTTCAGTAGAACAGACCTAAATAACAGCATAATCTTACGAAGCTCTCGTCATTTCGTTTGTCTCTAGGCATTGTAGTCACTTGTGGAATCATTCTTGTCATTGGATATATGCTCTGTTCCCTGATCAGAGAAAGAGGAACTTCACAGCATCCAACTCCAAGACACCATAGCCTTAACGCGCAAGTAGAAATGAAACAGAATAGTTATGCAGACCATAACCTTAAGGCGCTAGTAGAAATGAAACAGTACAGTTATGCAGAAGTGACGGAAATTACAAAATCATTTTCACACACAGTTGGGAAAGGAGGATTTGGAACTGTCTATGGGGGACAACTCTGTGATGGTCGTGAGGTTGCGGTAAAAATCTTGAAAGATTTTAAGAGTAATGGTGAAGACTTCATCAACGAAGTCGCAAGCATGAGCAAAACATATCATGTTAACATTGTTTCTTTGCTTGGTTTTTGCTATGAAGGGTCCAAAAGAGCAATTGTGTATGAGTTTCTAGAGAATGGGTCTCTAGATCATTTCCTCTCTAAAAAGAAGTCACTGAATCTAGATGTGAGTACACTATACAGAATCGCGCTAGGTGTTGCTCGGGGACTTGAGTACTTGCACCATGGCTGCAAAACAAGGATTGTGCATTTTGACATCAAACCTCAAAATATACTGTTAGATGACAGTCTATGCCCTAAAGTCTCGGACTTTGGCCTCGCTAAGCTCTGCGAAAAAAGAGAAAGCATATTGTCCTTGCTAGACGCAAGAGGAACAATTGGTTACATTGCACCTGAGGTGTTTTCAGGAATGTATGGAAGAGTCTCTCACAAGTCAGATGTTTACAGCTATGCAGGGCCGGATTTGGGCATAGCCAAATGAAACATTCGCCTAGGGCCCCCAATTTTTTTGTTACAAAATAGGCCCCTAATTTTATAAAATAGGCCCCCAATTTTATATTTTTTTTGTTAATAGAACCTTTAATTTTAAAAATACTTTTAAATCTTTTAAATTTTGCTTGGGCCCCCAAAATTTCAGATCCGGCCCTGCAGCTATGGAATGTTAGTCCTTGAGATGATTGGAGCAAAGAACAACGAAACAATGGAAACTGCTGCTACTAACTCTAGCTCAGCTTATTTTCCAGATTGGATCTATAAAAATCTTGAAAATGGAGAGCATACATGGAAATTTGGTGATGAAATAACTAGAGAGGAGAAAGAAATTGCAAAGAAGATGACCTTGGTGGGTCTCTGGTGTATACAACCATGTCCATCAAATCGTCCATCTATGAACAAAGTTGTTGAGATGATGGAAGGAAGTTTGGATGCTCTTGAAGTCCCTCCTAGACCTTCTTTAAATATTGCTACAGTGCCTCTTCCGAAGTCTTCTTCGCTTTCGGATGAGAATTCAAACTACTCTGAGGTATTGATATGTTCCACAGGTTGAAATTTTATTTCCGAGGCTCCATCTGTTAGAATTGAGTCCATGATTAAATCTTGAAATATCATATATGTTATAGTTTTTACGTTAGTCAAGGGATGTCATGTGTTACATGTGACTTACTACGAAAGGGTGTGACAAAAAGACGTAACTTGTTGGACAAGGTAAAACTGTCACCAACGGTTACCTAGAGCAGTTATGTTAACATCTATAAGTGTCGTGTATGTTGTTATGTAAGAGTTGTCATGTAAATAAAATAACAAGTTTCAGAAAATTTCAGTTTTACTTCTGTCTTCTTTAAAAAGAGAAGAGACTTTTGTCTCTTGCTCTGTTTCTTCTTCTTCCTCTCAAATATTCAACCCCATCATCTACGTGGTGAAACCATGCAAGAGAAATTTATTATAAGAAATATTTGTACGTATAACCTAAAATATTTCAAAGTAATTCTTTCTTATATGTGCTGCATTATATAAGCCTTTCCAAACTTTCCCTTACAGCAGTTATTAAATATTGAATAAGTAAACTTTTAGATTCGTTAACAGATTCAAAAGGTAGTTTCTTGAACTTGTTTGAGAATTTATTCCATGGCATTCAGGGCTCGGGACTTTAGATTATTACCAAATATTGCACTGTAAATTGTCTTCTTCTCTTTTTATTTATTTTATGACACGATGTTAGTAATTTGTATCAACAGGGAATGATTTGTTCAGGGCTCGGGAATGATGTTAATAATGATTTTTGATAACTTTCTTGTTGTCGATTACTTGTATATCCACATGATATATTGGCCCGTGAAGGCTAACATTGGAGTAAGCAGAGAAGTTTTTAGAAAATCATGATGGCCTTCAAATTCATTGCATAAACGTATACTCGAAGTATCTGATTCTCTAAGACACATTTTTGCTATTTTTCTCGAGGAAACAGGTCTCTAGATCAGTTCTTCTCGAGCAAAGTCATGTCGAATAAAGATTGGAGAACACTGTATGAGATTGCACTAGGCATTGCTCGTGGTCTCGAGTACTTGCATAATGGGTGCCAAACAAGAATTGTTCATTTCGACAATCTTTGTCCGAAAGTTTCGGACTTTGGACTCGCAAAACTCTGCGAAAAAAGAGAAAGCATCTTGTCATTGCTAGATACAAGAGGAACTATTATAGGTTACATTGCTCCTGAAGTATTTTCAAGAATCTATGGAAATGTGTATCACAAATCAGATGTATACAGCTATGGAATGTTGGTAATCGAGATGATTGGAGCAAGAAACAGAGAAACATCTCAAAACTCCGTTTCTAACACAAGCTCAATGTACTTTCCATAATGGATATATAAGGATCTTGAAAATGGAAACTACAAAAAGCTTCTCGGGGAGGAAATAACCGTAGAAGAAGAAGAGATCGCAAAGAAGATGACACTAGTGGGTCTCTGGTGTATTCAGTCTTTCCCATCAAACCGTCCAGCGATGAACAGAGTCATCGAGATGCTTGAAGGGAGTGTGAAAGATCTTGAAGCCCCTCCTAAGCCTAATTTGCATCTTCCCGCTACGCAATTTCCTGAGTCTTCTTGCCTTTCAGAAGAAATCTCAGGCTACTTAGAGGTGTGATTCTACAAGTGTAGATGTGGCACATATAAAGATTCTCTTTTATTGATAGTTTCAAAAAGGGTCAAATGGCATTTTTCCTAAACTTTGTTATTTGAGTAAAACACTCGATTGAGTGTGTTTCGTCAATAAGGGCGTGTTCGTTTCATTAGTTAGATGGATTATCTAGATAGAGATGAGTTTTGATATTCGTTTGGTGTCAAAAACGAGCACCATTCGAATAATCATCTGACTGCGTTTTAATCCTTCTATGTAAGTGTAATGACATTTTCCCAAGCAGTTCTGGCTACATGTCTACCTTCCATAAATAAGCACTAGAAATAGAATTGATTAGCGATATTAATTTTGCTGTAATGTTATTGTGTATATTTTGGGCTTTGTTATTCACTCATCATCATTCATGGTTCAATTGTTGGTTGCGTCATAACAAACTCAGAATCATGAAAGATTATTATCTATGGGACAAACCAAAGAAAGAAAGAAAGAAAGAAAGAAAGAAAGAAAGAAAGTAAGGTCAGAAATAGTTTCTTGGGTTACAAGCAATCCTCAATTAATGTATGAAATTTTTTCATTCCTCGAATTATCTGTAAAACTATTTAAATTAGTACAATATTTGCTCTAATTTCAAAAAAAAAATATAGTGGATATTTCAGAACATAAATGAATTGAAAATTAAAAGCCTATAAATCACAATTCACTGGCTTTCTTCAACGGTGATTTTGTACAGGGGTAAAGTTATTCCGAAGTGATTTTCTAAATCATGTATAAAAAAATAGAAACTTCCTAAACTTTAACTACTTCTCACTCTCGGGAAAAGGAAACTGAAATAAGGGACTAAAAAGTAAATCATAACATATTAACGAAATGTTAACTTGGTCACAACGGCTATAATTAGTTTGCTAATCACAGTAATTAAACCACTAAACTCAAACCAAAAAATGGAAAAAACGTAAAACCCTAGATCCTTAAGTAGTAGCATTTAAGGCAAGAGAGAGTCACTCGTTTTTTCATTTTCGTTCAATTTCTCTTCTCTCTATCTAATTCCCTTGTTCCTCACGTCTTTGCTCTCAAAGCTTTGAGTTTTTGATTCGATCACAATGAGTATGTATGATCTCACCGATTCAGAGATGTGGTCGAATTTCTGTTTACTGGTGGATGCTGCGGTTATGGTTGAAGAAGAAGAACAACGTCGTCGTCTTCTTGCAGAGAAAAGCGAAGCAACCAAATTCCACAAGAGTACTGTCTTTGAGGAAGAAGAAAGCCAGATGAGATTCTTTTATGTTTTCCCGAGAAAGACAAGATCGTCTTTAGTGAAGAGAAGATACACACAACAAAACCCTAATAGAGCCTCTGCTTCTTCTTCATCGCCTCTTATCGATCTTAACCTAATCCCCACAGATTCCGAAGCTATGGTGTATGATGAAGAACAACGTGCAAAGAAAGGAAAAGCTAAGATCGTTTCTGAAGAAGATGACAACGAAGAGAGTGAGAAGAGACTCTTCGAGAATAACCTGAAGAAATTTGGTACTAGAAGATACTTACAACAAAACTATGTAAATCTTGATGGGGCTTCTACTTCTTCATCGTTCTTGAACCTTCGTTTTTATGAGTCTTCTTTACTCTTCAATTGCAACACGGCTGAGTCCGAGAAGATGGAGACGAAAGACCCACCAAACCCTAATTACCAATCTTCTTCTCCGTCTTCGTGCATAACAGAGAAGACAAGCCGCAAGAGACGTGCCGTGCAACAGAGAAAGAGTAAGGGCGGATTCAAGAAAGCAAAGGTTGCTTCTTTGCCAAGGAGAACTACAGAGACGCCGGAATGGGTTTTTGAGGTGATGAGAAACATGAACGCTGATGCTGAAAACCCGAGATTGATCTTTGAGAGGACTCTGTCCGCGAGTGATGTCAAATCAAACCTGAGCCGTCTCTTAATCCCTTTCCAGAAGCTAATCGTAAACGACTTCTTGACACCTGCAGAGTCTCGAGCCATAGAGAAAGACGAAGACAGCGAAGTCGACAAAGAGAATATTGGAGTGGGAACGATTCTTGTGAACCAAAGGTCTGAGAAATGGGGTTTACGTTTTAAGATATGGGCTATGGAGAAGGACTCTGGACCCGGAACCTTGAATTACATTTTGAATTGGGGTTGGAACGAAGTCGTCAAAGGTAATGACTTGAAAGCCAATGACAAGATCAGTCTTTGGACTTTCAGATGCCGTGGAGTCCTCTGCTTTGCCCTTGACACATAGTAGTTCTCTGATCATTTGTCTCTTAAAGCATTTTGACTTGATTGATGTAGTTTCAGGTGATTCTTGAGGCTTTTGGTATAGTAACTTCTTGGGAGTGTTAATTAACTATATTAGGATTTAACTATGATTGTGATGTTACATTTTTTGTTGGGGATTCTCTTTTTGATTACTAGTAACTTGTCCCTTATGTTGTTTCAGATGAAATATGGTATCTTGTTTTGTCTACTTTAGTTACTGCATTTGATCAATATATCTTTGATTATGAAATGACCATCTTTACTACTATCCACAAACTAAATCATCTTTTCACTTTTTCTTCTCACCTATCTCAGAAAATTAAAATTAAAAATCCCGGAGAAAAAACATAAAGACACAAAGAGAAGCACTTAGACAAATACTCCAATCCATTAAGGAGATAAGTTTCCCTGTTTAGTTAAACCACATAGCCAATTCAAAAGAACATCAACAACTTTCTCCCATGAACAATCTAGCATCATGTCATGAGCAACACCTTCAATACAAACCGGTTCAATCTCATAAAACCGCCCGGTTTCCTTCAGTCCTTCATCGTCCTGCAATACCATAACCCACTCGGGTTTAATACAAGTACCAAGATTGAAACTTTACGGTTCAGTTAGCAAGGATGGGGGAACTCTTAGTTCTTACCACTATGAAATCATCTTTGGCACCTATAACAAGAACTTTTGTTGAATTCTCCATTGGTTTTGGTACCGGAAGTGATGCGTTTAGCTTTCTCAGATCAAACAGCGGCATCCGTGAACTCTCTCTCATCAAATCCTGGTAACTGGATTGGAAAGAAGAGAGACAAACAACTCGTTTAGATTATTGAAACATGATTTAGATTCAAGGGTAGATTATAGGTATACCGCTTCACAAGTTGATCATCCATGGCTGGAGAGAAGAATGTTTCCCGACAAAGAGGAATAGATTTCTGAAAACCTTTAGCGGCTAAACTAAGAGTGACCTGCTCAAGAACAAACATTGTTGAACAACTAGAATATGACACTGAGATCATCCTTACAAGATTAAAAAACAGGAAATAATTTTACCTTAAAAGCGGCCACGGGTTTAGAGAAGAGATATCGGAACACTAACCCGCTGAACAAAGAAAGACAGTTCCAAAAGTTATCTATGAGCTAAACGAAGAAGAAGTTCTAATCTAGAGCCAGTAGCTTGTGAGAAGTTTACCTATTACCTGAAGGTGGAACTGAGCAAACAAGTACGGCCCCTGAAAGTTCTGGAAATGCATTTTCCGTTCCTGCAATCGAGCAAACTCATGGTTATTTAGTAATGTAGATATTACCACGGCTGATCCAGAAAACGCAACTCATTTCTATGAATAAGCCTTACCTAACGACTGTTTGTTTACGATATTTGCCAAGTAATATTGAACAATGAGTCCTCCAAAAGAATGACCAATAAGAACAGGAGGTGAAGAGCCAAGATTCGATTCGATAAAATCCGCAATACCACTTGCATGCGTCTACTACACAAACAAGTAAGACACTTTAACAATCTTGTTGAATCAACTAATTATCCAATAAAGACAATGCACATTACAAAGATTAATCTAAAAATTCAAGTACCTGAAATGTTCCAGCAACTGTTCCCAAAGGATCATCACTTTCACCCTAAAGATTCAAAGATGACAACATCACATTCAAACACAAATCACTCAATTTTAATCCAAAGTTTGAAACTTTATGTTCCTGATAGTATAAATAGCTATTGGGGAAATCAAATTTCACCATAAAAACTAAAACTTTCATGATCTGAGATTTTACATTCACACACAAATCACTCAATTTTAATCCAAAGTTTGAAACTTTATGTTACCTGACCTAATAAGCTAACAGCATAAGAATCAAACCCAGAAGAAGAGAAGAAAGGTAACCAATGTTCAGCCCAACACCAAGCTGCATGATAGCTTCCATGTACAAACACCAATGGTGGATTTTCTCTTTTGGCCTGGCCTTTTCTCTGTTCGATTACCTCCATTTTTAGACCAGAGGGAAGCTTGTGAAAAAGACGGTTTTGTCCCTTTTTGAATTCGTATGGAATCGTTGTTCTTGGGGGATTGGTGAGAGCCGCCATGGGCTTAATCGTCATTTTGAGCGAGGATAGGCATGGGAACTAGGGGTGGGCACGGAGCGGATATCTTGAATTTTGGTGATATTTGTGATTTGCTTTGTGTCGTCCGAATAATCACTTTTGCGATTTGTATTTGCTTCGTAAGTAACCGGATATCCGGCCTTCCGGATATTTGCTAAAATTCGAATTATTTGCAGATATTCGATTTACTTCGTAAAAGTTTTAAAATAATTATAAAAAAACATAAAATTTAAAAGAAATCAAATTTTAACCCAATAATAATAATGATAATTTATTAAAAATATAGTTTTTCTTTATTTGTTAAACTTTAATATTAAAAAAGAAGAATTTGATAAATAGAAATTTATAACCAGTTTCATTTTTATCTACACCTATAGAACCTAAGAAGCATAGTCTATAACTAGGAAGAAGAAGATAAACTTTTGTAAAATGAATTGACGCCTCGACGGAGAATTCTAGTTTCTTCTTTTTCATGTTTTTTTTTTAAATAAATAAATTCCACTTAAAACCTAATGTTAGGCCCAAGATATAAAACTTTTTTTTTTTGTCAAAAACCCAAAATATAAAACCTAATATTATATTACAAACTCAGGCCCAAAACATACAAATACACAAATATATTTATATTATAATATAATATCATATATAGAATTATATATATTCTAATATATTTATAAATATACGGATCGGAGCGGATATCTGACTTTGGTAAAAGTAATATTTGTATTTGCTTTGTTTTCTACGGATACTATATTTTCCTATTTGCTTTGCTTCGAAATTTTACGGATATCCTAATTTTTCGGATCGAATAAAAGCAAATACCGAATCGAAGCGAATCTAACGAATATTTTGCCCAGGGCTAATGGGAACGAGGCAAGAGAAGAAGACGCCATTTGTGTGACGGTGGAGTTTGTTCAGAAGAGGAGAGAGCTCTAAAGTCTAATAAACAATTTTTTTTATTCTTTTTTTCGATATTTGCAAATTGCAACTTTAAATTTTAAAATTTTGAGAATTTTACACTAAATAGTAAATAACGTTAAGAGAAAAAGCCAACAATTTTCTTAACTTTAAAATTTTAACCATATAAATATATTTAACTATATATCACTAAAAAGTATATATATACCAAAATTTGTAAGAATTGGTTTAAAATGATAGTGTTGAGTTATAGTTTGAAACGAAAAAAAACAAGATGGATATATAAACTATTCATACAATTTTCTAAAAATATTCTTGAAAAATTATTTAAAAATATCTCTAAAAGTTCTTTATAAATTTCTTTAAAAATTTTAAAGTAAAAAGGATACGTTATTCATATATCTTACTCCAAATTATTCAAATTTTCACAAAACATATTTAAAAATAAATAAATTTGAAGTATGCATCTAAATATTTAATATTTAATCTAACAGATTTTTCAGATTTTAAAATTTTTTCAAAAAATTATTATTATTTAAAAATATTTATTATTAATAAATTAGAAAACTTAGCCGAAATTACTTTCAATTAACCTCTGGATGTTAAATCGCTACTATTTAAAAGTTTGTGTATTATAACGAAAGATAAAATTAATTTCTAGGTTTTTTTGAGTATTCAAAAAATTTGTGTATTTTTAATGAATAAATGGTGTAATTTTTATGAATTTTGCTCTTAATAATATAATAAGTTAATATATTATGTGCTTAGAAGTTATAATTGCTATATAAATTACTGAAATATTAAATTTTAAACATTATGGATCCAAACTGACAAAAGAAAAATATATTGAGACATCAAAGCTTTGAAAGAAAAAAAACATAATTTTAGGTTCATGCTAAGCAATGTAAGCATGTTAGAGTTCTTCAGGGTATCTAGTTGGGCTCATCGATCGGTCGAAACTCCAGTCTAGGCATGGGAGCTCTAGCATAGTTGGGGGCACCAAATCCGTTTGTTACATGAACCGGACCAATAACATTTTGCATGGTACCATTAACAATGTTAATCCGAAACACTGGAAGATCATGATGAGTGTTGGGAAGCGGATGGAAATTAATCCCAGCTGCAGCCATGAGGTCAACGTATTCGGCATATCTTTGCATTTGCTCCCACATACGTTGTCTTTGTTGATTGATTTTCGAAGAGATGAGACCACGATGCTCATTTTTCAAGTGCTTATCAAGCTTAGAATAAGTCCCCGAAAATTCACAATCATCGATAGGACAAGTCCTTGGTTTAGCATTCATGAATCTACTTGCGACGCTTGTCACCTTTGTTGTCTCAAAGACTTCTCCTCTGCAGAGAGGGCATTTTAAGGTCTTGACATTTGAGCGTTTCTTCTTGTTCTTTTTGCGGAACTGCTTGAAACAGTTGGAGTGACGAGCACTTGTGTCGCAAATGTAAGGACGACATCCATTGACGGAAGAAGAACATCTCAAAAGGACAGCATTGTGAGGCGGTTCCATGCAGATCACACACCGGACATCCTCCCATTGTGATGAGGCGGTTCCATGTGGTTTGTATTTTTTTGTCCTTGAAGAGCGAAGTGGGTATGGCGATACTCTAGCCATGTTGCTTGACTCAGACAGTATATGACTTTCTTTCGACATATCTCCTCCTAAAAGATTTACACAAATATTATAAGCAGACAACTAATATTATAATAAGACAACTAATATAAACTAGAGAGATAATTTTAAGATATAAAGAATCTATAAAAATGTCACTTTTCTATGACTTTATAGATATATATCTATTTGACCAAAAAAAAGATATATATCTATAAATATGATTTATCATAAATTTGTTTTTTCTAACTAATTTGTTTTTGTCGTCAAAAAAAAAAACTAATTAAATACATATTTTATTTTCCCTAGATTTAGATAATGCGGCGCCGACATTGGTTAATTTTATTAATTATGTAATAAATTACTAAAAAAACAAATCTATCAATTTAATTTAAATGTAGATAATACGGCGCCGACACTAGTCAAAATTTGATTAAAACTAGTTTAAAAAATATTAAACAATGTAAAAAAAATTCATAAACCAAATATAACATAGTTAGATAGACAGATGATCAACGGTTGGTCAATATAAGTGAAATATTCACTAATCACCAACAATTGTGAATATTCAATCATCTCATCAACGAGATCATTCGAATCAACATTTGATTCAGCACAAACTTTCAGCATTCATTGGTAAAAGAAGAAAAAGTTGTTCCAATAAAGTTTTACGTTTCATCTAAAACAAAACTCATAATTCGATTCAGACTAAAACTTAAGACCGAAGAAGAATCACTTCGATTATATTAATCAACAAGCGCAAAGTATATACCTTGGTCGGACAGTTCTTGATTTCTATAGAAAAATGAAAACAATGAAGTTTGGTTTTAAGCAGTTGATGACAAATTTTATTTGAGTGCATGTTTGTGTGATTTCTATGGCTATTTATATGCTATTACTGTGTTTATCTGTCTCATTGTATACCACCTTTTTTACTTTTCTTAGTAAATAAAAGTAAATTTTAATTCCTTTATTTTAGTGAAAGAGAGTGAAATCAAATTCAATGAGAGAAAGAAAGTAAAGAAATCACAAATTTTTGTGACTGAAGTTTAAAAAGTTAAATGCAAATAATCTAAATATTATAAGAAGACAACTAATATAAACTAGACATATAATTTAAGATATAAAGAAGCTATAAAAATGTCATTTTTCTATGACTTTAAAGATATGTATATGATTATATCCATAAATATGTTTTATCATAAATTTGTTTTTTCTAACTAATTATATACATATTTTACTTTTCCTAGATTTAGATAATGCAGCGCCGACATTTGTCAATTTTATTAATTATGCAATAAATTACTAAAAAACATCTTTTAATTTAACTTAAATGTAGATATTACGTGTAGTCAAAATTTGATTAAAAATACTTAACATTTTTAAGAATTTACTTAATTTAAATTTAGATATTACGGCGCCGCCACTTATCAAAATAAAGACTATTAATTACTTAAAACGCATAAATTTATTTGAATTTAGATAATATGACATTAATACTGGTCAATATTAAGAAAACAATATTTGAATTTCTAAGAATTGGTTGTAATTTATACTCCCTCCGTATATGATAACTTGTCCTTCTAGACTTTTTTTTTTGTTGTTAATTAGTTGTCATTTTCATGTAATAATACAACTTTTGCATAAGATTTCATAAATTACCCTCAATTTTATGATCACAATTATCCACTCTCAATTAAATAGTTGTTTTTCATAAGGTTAATATAGTAATTATACATATTTTCTTAATTTGTCCAAATACAGTTAAAACGACAACTTATCAAATACAGATGAAGTAGTTTGAAATGAAACCATGGACTGTTTATAAAAGAAAACAAAACGGATCCACATACTATTTATATCATTTCTTAAAATATTCTTGAAAATTATTTAAAAATTTCTCTAAAAGTTCTTTATTAATTCTTTAAAAATTTTAAAGTTCAAAATATACGTTATTCATATATCTTACTCCAAATTATTCAATTGTTGACAAAATATATTTAAAAATAAATAAATTTTAAGTATGAATCTAAAAATTTAATATTTAATCTAACAGATTTTTCAGATTTTAAAAAGATTTCAAAAACTTATTCTTATTTAAAAATATTTTTTTATTATTAAATTAGAAAACTTAACGGAAATTATTTTCGGTCAACCTGGGGATGTTAAATCGCTACTATTCAAAAGTTTGTGTATTATAACGAAAGATAAAATTAATTTATAGGTTTTGTTGAGTATCCAAAAAGTTTGTGTATTTTTAATGAATAAATGGTGTAATGTTTATGAATTTTTCTCTTGATAATATATTAAGCTAATATATCATGTGCTTAGTAGTTATAATTGGTATATGAATTATATTACTAATATATTAAATTTTAAACATTATGGACTGAAACTGACAAAAGAAAAATATATTGAGACATCAAAGCTTTGAAAGAAAAAAAAACATAATTTTAGGTTCATGCTAAGCAATGTAAGCATGTTAGAGTTCTTCAAGGCATCTAGTTGGGCTCATCGATCGGTCGAAACTCCAGTCTAGGCATAGGAGCTGTCGCATAGTTGGGGGCACCAAATCCGTTTGTTACATGAACCGGACCAATAACATTTTGCATGGTACCATTAACAATGTTAATCCGAAACACTGGAAGATGATGAGTGTTGGGAAGCGGATGGAAATTAATCCCAGCTGCAGCCATGAGGTCAACGTATTCGGCATATCTTTGCATTTGCTCCCACCTACGTTGTCTTTGTTGATTGATTTTCGAAGAGATGAGACCACGATGCTCATTTTTCAAGTGCTTATCAAGCTTAGAATAAGTCCCCGAAAATTCACAATCATCGATAGGACAAGTCCTTGGTTTAGCATTCATGAATCTACTTGCGACGCTTGTCACCTTTGTTGTCTCAAAGACTTCTCCTCTGCATAGAGGACAGTGTAAGGTCTTGACATTTGAGCGTTTCGTCTTGTTCTTTTTGCGGAACTGCTTGAAACAGTTGGAGTGACGAGCACTTGTGTCGCAAATGTAAGGACGACATCCATTGACGGAAGAAGAACATCTTAAAAGGACAGCATTGTGAGGCGGTTCCATGCAGATCACACACCGTACATCCTCCCATTCTGATTGATTAAGCGTATGTGGTTTGTATTTTTTTGTCCTTGAAGAGCGAAGTGGGTATGGCGATACTCTAGCCATGTTGCTTGACTCAGACAGTATATGACTTTCTTTCGACATATCTCCTCCTAAAAGATTTACACAAATATTATAAGCAGACAACTAATATTATAATAAGACAACTAATATAAACTAGAGAGATAATTTTAAGATATAAAGAAGCTATAAAAATGTCACTTTTCTATTGTTAAATTTGGGCTAATCATGGGCTTCCAACTAAAAACCAATTGGCAATTAGTGGATTGGCCCTAACCCTTTATATATTAGTATTAGTCCCTTCAAACTTCCGATGTGGGACTTGGATTGTATTCCCAACAATCTCCCCTTCAATCCAAGGACCACATGAATCTTAACACGCCTCCTCGATAAGTCCATTTCTCGGGCCCCCATTACTCGGGTTGAAATATGTCCGTCTCCACTTTCTCAAGGTCCACCAGATTCTCTAAACCTTGGGCTCTGATACCATGTTAAATTTGGGCTAATCATGGGCTTCCAACTAAAAACTAATTGGCAATTAGTGGATTGGCCCTAACCCTTTATATATTAGTATTAGTCCCTTCAAACTTCCGATGTGGGAATTGGATTGTATTCCCAACATCTATGACTTTAAAGATATATATCTATTTGACCAAAAAAAAGATATATATCTATAAATATGATTTATCATAAATTTGTTTTTTCTAACTAATTTGTTTTTGTCGTCAAAAAAAAACTAATTAAATACATATTTTATTTTCCCTAGATTTAGATAATGCGGCGCCGACATTGGTTAATTTTATTAATTATGTAATAAATTACTAAAAAGCAAATCTATCAATTTAATTTAAATGTAGATAATACGGCGCCGACACTAGTCAAAATTTGATTAAAACTAGTTTAAAAAATATTAAACAATGTAAAAAAAATTCATAAACCAAATATAACATAGTTAGATAGACAGATGATCAACGGTTGGTCAATATAAGTGAAATATTCACTAATCACCAACAATTGTGAATATTCAATCATCTCATCAACGAGATCATTCGAATCAACATTTGATTCAGCACAAACTTTCAGCATTCATTGGTAAAAGAAGAAAAAGTTGTTCCAATAAAGTTTTACGTTTCATCTAAAACAAAACTCATAATTCGATTCAGACTAAAACTTAAGACCGAAGAAGAATCACTTCGATTATATTAATCAACAAGCGCAAAGTATATACCTTGGTCGGACAGTTCTTGATTTCTATAGAAAAATGAAAACAATGAAGTTTGGTTTTAAGCAGTTGATGACAAATTTTATTTGAGTGCATGTTTGTGTGATTTCTATGGCTATTTATATGCTATTACTGTGTTTATCTGTCTCATTGTATACCACCTTTTTTACTTTTCTTAGTAAATAAAAGTAAATTTTAATTCCTTTATTTTAGTGAAAGAGAGTGAAATCAAATTCAATGAGAGAAAGAAAGTAAAGAAATCACAAATTTTTGTGACTGAAGTTTAAAAAGTTAAATGCAAATAATCTAAATATTATAAGAAGACAACTAATATAAACTAGACATATAATTTAAGATATAAAGAAGCTATAAAAATGTCATTTTTCTATGACTTTAAAGATATGTATATGATTATATCCATAAATATGTTTTATCATAAATTTGTTTTTTCTAACTAATTATATACATATTTTACTTTTCCTAGATTTAGATAATGCGGCGCCGACATTGGTCAATTTTATTAATTATGCAATAAATTACTAAAAAACATCTTTTAATTTAACTTAAATGTAGATATTACGTCTAGTCAAAATTTGATTAAAAATAATTAAAATTTTTAAGAATTTACTTAATTTAAATTTAGATATTACGGCGCCGCCACTTATCAAAATAAAGACTATTAATTACTTAAAACGCATAAATTTATTTGAATTTAGATAATATGACATTAATACTAGTCAATATTAAGAAAACAATATTTGAATTTCTAAGAATTGGTTGTAAGTTTTACTCCCTCCCTATTTGATAACTTGTCGTTCTAGACTTTTTTTTTTTGTTAATTAGTTGTCATTTTCATGTAATAATACAATTTTTGCATAAGATTTCATAAATTATCCTCAATTTTATGATCACAATTATCCACTCTCAATTAAACAGTTGTTTTTCATAAGGTTAATGTAGTAATTATACATATTTTCTTAATTTGTCCAAATACAGTTAAAACGACAACTTATCAAATACCGAGGGAGTAGTTTGAAACGAAACCATGGACTGTTTATAAAAGAAAACAAAACGGATCCACATATTATTTATATCATTTCTTAAAATATTTTTGAAAATTATTTAACGTAAGTGCCAAAAAAACTAAAAGTAAAATTAAATACACAAAAATGAAACGAAATGAACTAAAAAAAATAGAAATTTCCTACTTCTCACTCTCGGGAAAAGGAAATACTGAAATACTGAAATAAGGACTAAAAAGTAAATCGTAACATATTAACGAAATGTTAACTTGATCACAACGGCTATAATTAGTTTGCTAATCACAGTAATTAAACAACTAAACTTAAACGAAAAAATGGAAAAAACGTAAAACCCTAGATCCTAAAGTAGTAGCATTTAAGGCAAGAGAGAGAGTCACTCTTTTTCTCATTTTCGTTCAATTTCTCCTCTCTCTATCTAAACCTTGTTCCTCACGTCTTTGCTCTCAAAGCTTTGATTTTTTTTGATTCGATCACAATGAGTATGTATGATCTCGCTGATTCAGAGATGTGGTCGAATTTCTGTTTACTGGTGGATGCGGCGGTTATGGTTGAAGAAGAAGAACAACGTCGTCGTCTTCTTGCAGAGAAAAGAGAAGCATCCAAATTCCACAAGACTGTCTTTGAGGAAGAAGAAAGCCAGATGAGATTCTTTTATCGTTTCCCAAGAAAAACAAGATCGTCTTTAGTGAAGAGAAGATACACACAACAAAACCCTAATAGAGCTTCTACTTCTTCTTCATCGCCTCTTATCGATCTTAACCTAATCCCCACAGATTCCGAAGCTATGGTGTATGATGAAGAAAAACGTGCAAAGAAAGGAAAAGCTAAGATTGTCTGTGAATTAGAAGATGAAAACGAAGAGACTGAGAAGAGACTCTTCGAGAAGAACCTGAAGAAATTTGCTACTAGAAGATACTTACCACAAAACTATGTAAATCTTGATGGTGCTTCTACTTCTTCATCGTTGTTGAACCTTCGTTGTTATGAGTCTTCTTTACTCTTCAATTACAACACGGCTGAGTCCGAGAAGATGGAGACGAAAGACCCACCAAACCCTAATTACCGATCTTCTTCACCGTCTTCGTGCATAACGGAGAACACAAGCCGCAAGAGACCTGCCGTGAAACAGAGAAAGAGTAAGGGCGGATTCAAGAAAGCAAAGGTTGCTTCTTTGCCAAGGAGAACCACAGAGACGCCGGAATGGGTTTTTGTGGTGATGAGAAACATGAACGCTGATGCCGAAAACCCGAGGTTGATCTTTGAGAGGACTCTGTCCGCGAGTGATGTTAATTCAAACCTGAGCCGTCTCTTAATCCCTTTCCAGAAGCTAATCGTAAACGACTTCTTGACGCCTGCAGAGTCTCGAGCCATAGAGAAAGACGAAGACAACGAAGTCGACAATGAGAATATTGGTGTGGGAACGATTCTTGTGAACCAAAGGTCTGAGAAGTGGGGTTTACGTTTTAAGATATGGGCTATGGAGAAGGACTCTGGACCCGGAACCTTGAATTACATTTTGAATTGGGGTTGGAACGAAGTCGTCAAAGGTAATGACTTGAAAGCCAATGACAAGATCAGTCTTTGGACTTTCAGGTGCCGTGGAGTCCTCTGCTTTGCCCTTGGCACATAGTAGTTCTCTGATCATTTGTCTCTTAAAGCATTTTGACTTGATTGATCTAATTTTCAGGTGATTATTGAGGCTTTTGGTATATATAGTAACTTCTTGGAAGTGTTAATTAACCATATATTAGGATTTAACTATGATTGTGATGTTACATTTTTTGTTGGGGATTCTCTTTTTCTCTTTTTTTTATTACTAGTAACTTGTCCCTTATGTTGTTTCAGATGAAATATGGTTTCTATTGTTTTGTCTACTTTTAGTTACTGCATTTGATCAATATATCTTTGATTATGAAATGACCATCTTTACTACTATCCACAAACTAAATCATCTTTCACTTTTTTTTTCTCATCTATCTCAGAAAATTAAAATTAAAAATCCCGGAGAACAAAAAAAAGACACAGATAAGCACTTAGACAAATTCTCTAATCTATTAAGGAGATAAATTTCCCTGGTTAGTCAAACCACATAGCCAATTCAAAAGAACCTCAGCACCTTTCTCCCATGAACAATCTAGCATCATGTCATGAGCAACACCTTCAATACAAACCGGTTCAACCTCATAAAACCGCCCGGTTTCCTTCAGTCCTTCATCGTCCTGCAAAACCATAACCCACTCCGGTTTAATACACGTACCAAGATTGAAACTTTACGGTTCAGTTAGCAAGGAGGAGGGGGGACTCTTAGTTCTTACCACTATGAAATCATCTTTGCCACCAATAACAAGAACTTTTGTTGAATTCTCTATTGGTTTTGGTACTGGAAGTGATGCGTTTAGCTTTCTCAGATCAAATAGCGACATTCGTGAACTCTCTCTCATCAAATCTTGGTAACTAGATTGGAAAGAAGAGAGACAAACAACTCGTTTCGATTATTGAAACTTGATTTTAGATTCAAGGGGGTACTTATGAGGTAGATTATAGGTATACCGCTTCACAAGTTGATCATCCATGGCTGGAGAGAAGAATGTTTCCCGACAAAGAGGAATAGATTTCTGAAAACCTTTAGCGGCTAAACTAAGAGTGACCTGCCCCAAGAACAAACATTGTTGAACAACTAGAATATGGCACTGAGATCATCCTTACAAGATTAAAAGACAGGAAATAGTTTTACCTTAAAAGCGGCCACGGGTTTAGAGAAGAGATATCGGAACACTAATCCGCTGAACAAAGAAAGAGAATTCCGAAAGTTATCTATGAGCTAAATGAAGAACAAGTTCTAATCTAGAGCCAGTAGCTTGTGAGAAGTTTACCTATTACCTGAAGGTGGAACTGAGCAAACAAGTACGGCCCCTGAAAGTTCTGGAAATGCATTTTCCGTTCCTGCAATCGAGCAAACTCATGGTTATTTAGTAATGTAGATATTACCACGGCTGATCCAGAAAACGCAACTCATTTCTATGAATAAGCCTTACCTAACGACTGTTTGTTTACGATATTTGCCAAGTAATATTGAACAATGAGTCCTCCAAAAGAATGACCAATAAGAACAGGAGGTGAAGAGCCAAGATTCGATTCGATAAAATCCGCAATACCACTTGCATGCGTCTACTACACAAACAAGTAAGACACTTTAACAATCTTGTTGAATCAACTAATTATCCAATAAAGACAATGCACATTACAAAGATTAATCTAAAAATTCAAGTACCTGAAATGTTCCAGCAACTGTTCCCAAAGGATCATCACTTTCACCCTAAAGATTCAAAGATGACAACATCACATTCAAACACAAATCACTCAATTTTAATCCAAAGTTTGAAACTTTATGTTCCTGATAGTATAAATAGCTATTGGGGAAATCAAATTTCACCATAAAAACTAAAACTTTCATGATCTGAGATTTTACATTCACACACAAATCACTCAATTTTAATCCAAAGTTTGAAACTTTATGTTACCTGACCTAATAAGCTAACAGCATAAGAATCAAACCCAGAAGAAGAGAAGAAAGGTAACCAATGTTCAGCCCAACACCAAGCTGCATGATAGCTTCCATGTACAAACACCAATGGTGGATTTTCTCTTTTGGCCTGGCCTTTTCTCTGTTCGATTACCTCCATTTTTAGACCAGAGGGAAGCTTGTGAAAAAGACGGTTTTGTCCCTTTTTGAATTCGTATGGAATCGTTGTTCTTGGGGGATTGGTGAGAGCCGCCATGGGCTTAATCGTCATTTTGAGCGAGGATAGGCATGGGAACTAGGGGTGGGCACGGAGCGGATATCTTGAATTTTGGTGATATTTGTGATTTGCTTTGTGTCGTCCGAATAATCACTTTTGCGATTTGTATTTGCTTCGTAAGTAACCGGATATCCGGCCTTCCGGATATTTGCTAAAATTCGAATTATTTGCGGATATTCGATTTACTTCGTAAAAGTTTTAAAATAATTATAAAAAAACATAAAATTTAAAAGAAATCAAATTTTAACCCAATAATAATAATGATAATTTATTAAAAATATAGTTTTTCTTTATTTGTTAAACTTTAATATTAAAAAAGAAGAATTTGATAAATAGAAATTTATAACCAGTTTCATTTTTATCTACACCTATAGAACCTAAGAAGCATAGTCTATAACTAGGAAGAAGAAGATAAACTTTTGTAAAATGAATTGACGCCTCGACGGAGAATTCTAGTTTCTTCTTTTTCATGTTTTTTTTTTAAATAAATAAATTCCACTTAAAACCTAATGTTAGGCCCAAGATATAAAACTTTTTTTTTTGTCAAAAACCCAAAATATAAAACCTAATATTATATTACAAACTCAGGCCCAAAACATACAAATACACAAATATATTTATATTATAATATAATATCATATATAGAATTATATATATTCTAATATATTTATAAATATACGGATCGGAGCGGATATCTGACTTTGGTAAAAGTAATATTTGTATTTGCTTTGTTTTCTACGGATACTATATTTTCCTATTTGCTTTGCTTCGAAATTTTACGGATATCCTAATTTTTCGGATCGAATAAAAGCAAATACCGAATCGAAGCGAATCTAACGAATATTTTGCCCAGGGCTAATGGGAACGAGGCAAGAGAAGAAGACGCCATTTGTGTGACGGTGGAGTTTGTTCAGAAGAGGAGAGAGCTCTAAAGTCTAATAAACAATTTTTTTTATTCTTTTTTTCGATATTTGCAAATTGCAACTTTAAATTTTAAAATTTTGAGAATTTTACACTAAATAGTAAATAACGTTAAGAGAAAAAGCCAACAATTTTCTTAACTTTAAAATTTTAACCATATAAATATATTTAACTATATATCACTAAAAAGTATATATATACCAAAATTTGTAAGAATTGGTTTAAAATGATAGTGTTGAGTTATAGTTTGAAACGAAAAAAAACAAGATGGATATATAAACTATTCATACAATTTTCTAAAAATATTCTTGAAAAATTATTTAAAAATATCTCTAAAAGTTCTTTATAAATTTCTTTAAAAATTTTAAAGTAAAAAGGATACGTTATTCATATATCTTACTCCAAATTATTCAAATTTTCACAAAACATATTTAAAAATAAATAAATTTGAAGTATGCATCTAAATATTTAATATTTAATCTAACAGATTTTTCAGATTTTAAAATTTTTTCAAAAAATTATTATTATTTAAAAATATTTATTATTAATAAATTAGAAAACTTAGCCGAAATTACTTTCAATTAACCTCTGGATGTTAAATCGCTACTATTTAAAAGTTTGTGTATTATAACGAAAGATAAAATTAATTTCTAGGTTTTTTTGAGTATTCAAAAAATTTGTGTATTTTTAATGAATAAATGGTGTAATTTTTATGAATTTTGCTCTTAATAATATAATAAGTTAATATATTATGTGCTTAGAAGTTATAATTGCTATATAAATTACTGAAATATTAAATTTTAAACATTATGGATCCAAACTGACAAAAGAAAAATATATTGAGACATCAAAGCTTTGAAAGAAAAAAAACATAATTTTAGGTTCATGCTAAGCAATGTAAGCATGTTAGAGTTCTTCAGGGTATCTAGTTGGGCTCATCGATCGGTCGAAACTCCAGTCTAGGCATGGGAGCTCTAGCATAGTTGGGGGCACCAAATCCGTTTGTTACATGAACCGGACCAATAACATTTTGCATGGTACCATTAACAATGTTAATCCGAAACACTGGAAGATCATGATGAGTGTTGGGAAGCGGATGGAAATTAATCCCAGCTGCAGCCATGAGGTCAACGTATTCGGCATATCTTTGCATTTGCTCCCACATACGTTGTCTTTGTTGATTGATTTTCGAAGAGATGAGACCACGATGCTCATTTTTCAAGTGCTTATCAAGCTTAGAATAAGTCCCCGAAAATTCACAATCATCGATAGGACAAGTCCTTGGTTTAGCATTCATGAATCTACTTGCGACGCTTGTCACCTTTGTTGTCTCAAAGACTTCTCCTCTGCAGAGAGGGCATTTTAAGGTCTTGACATTTGAGCGTTTTTTCTTGTTCTTTTTGCGGAACTGCTTGAAACAGTTGGAGTGACGAGCACTTGTGTCGCAAATGTAAGGACGACATCCATTGACGGAAGAAGAACATCTCAAAAGGACAGCATTGTGAGGCGGTTCCATGCAGATCACACACCGGACATCCTCCCATTGTGATGAGGCGGTTCCATGTGGTTTGTATTTTTTTGTCCTTGAAGAGCGAAGTGGGTATGGCGATACTCTAGCCATGTTGCTTGACTCAGACAGTATATGACTTTCTTTCGACATATCTCCTCCTAAAAGATTTACACAAATATTATAAGCAGACAACTAATATTATAATAAGACAACTAATATAAACTAGAGAGATAATTTTAAGATATAAAGAATCTATAAAAATGTCACTTTTCTATGACTTTATAGATATATATCTATTTGACCAAAAAAAAGATATATATCTATAAATATGATTTATCATAAATTTGTTTTTTCTAACTAATTTGTTTTTGTCGTCAAAAAAAAAAACTAATTAAATACATATTTTATTTTCCCTAGATTTAGATAATGCGGCGCCGACATTGGTTAATTTTATTAATTATGTAATAAATTACTAAAAAAACAAATCTATCAATTTAATTTAAATGTAGATAATACGGCGCCGACACTAGTCAAAATTTGATTAAAACTAGTTTAAAAAATATTAAACAATGTAAAAAAAATTCATAAACCAAATATAACATAGTTAGATAGACAGATGATCAACGGTTGGTCAATATAAGTGAAATATTCACTAATCACCAACAATTGTGAATATTCAATCATCTCATCAACGAGATCATTCGAATCAACATTTGATTCAGCACAAACTTTCAGCATTCATTGGTAAAAGAAGAAAAAGTTGTTCCAATAAAGTTTTACGTTTCATCTAAAACAAAACTCATAATTCGATTCAGACTAAAACTTAAGACCGAAGAAGAATCACTTCGATTATATTAATCAACAAGCGCAAAGTATATACCTTGGTCGGACAGTTCTTGATTTCTATAGAAAAATGAAAACAATGAAGTTTGGTTTTAAGCAGTTGATGACAAATTTTATTTGAGTGCATGTTTGTGTGATTTCTATGGCTATTTATATGCTATTACTGTGTTTATCTGTCTCATTGTATACCACCTTTTTTACTTTTCTTAGTAAATAAAAGTAAATTTTAATTCCTTTATTTTAGTGAAAGAGAGTGAAATCAAATTCAATGAGAGAAAGAAAGTAAAGAAATCACAAATTTTTGTGACTGAAGTTTAAAAAGTTAAATGCAAATAATCTAAATATTATAAGAAGACAACTAATATAAACTAGACATATAATTTAAGATATAAAGAAGCTATAAAAATGTCATTTTTCTATGACTTTAAAGATATGTATATGATTATATCCATAAATATGTTTTATCATAAATTTGTTTTTTCTAACTAATTATATACATATTTTACTTTTCCTAGATTTAGATAATGCAGCGCCGACATTTGTCAATTTTATTAATTATGCAATAAATTACTAAAAAACATCTTTTAATTTAACTTAAATGTAGATATTACGTGTAGTCAAAATTTGATTAAAAATACTTAACATTTTTAAGAATTTACTTAATTTAAATTTAGATATTACGGCGCCGCCACTTATCAAAATAAAGACTATTAATTACTTAAAACGCATAAATTTATTTGAATTTAGATAATATGACATTAATACTGGTCAATATTAAGAAAACAATATTTGAATTTCTAAGAATTGGTTGTAATTTATACTCCCTCCGTATATGATAACTTGTCCTTCTAGACTTTTTTTTTTGTTGTTAATTAGTTGTCATTTTCATGTAATAATACAACTTTTGCATAAGATTTCATAAATTACCCTCAATTTTATGATCACAATTATCCACTCTCAATTAAATAGTTGTTTTTCATAAGGTTAATATAGTAATTATACATATTTTCTTAATTTGTCCAAATACAGTTAAAACGACAACTTATCAAATACAGATGAAGTAGTTTGAAATGAAACCATGGACTGTTTATAAAAGAAAACAAAACGGATCCACATACTATTTATATCATTTCTTAAAATATTCTTGAAAATTATTTAAAAATTTCTCTAAAAGTTCTTTATTAATTCTTTAAAAATTTTAAAGTTCAAAATATACGTTATTCATATATCTTACTCCAAATTATTCAATTGTTGACAAAATATATTTAAAAATAAATAAATTTTAAGTATGAATCTAAAAATTTAATATTTAATCTAACAGATTTTTCAGATTTTAAAAAGATTTCAAAAACTTATTCTTATTTAAAAATATTTTTTTATTATTAAATTAGAAAACTTAACGGAAATTATTTTCGGTCAACCTGGGGATGTTAAATCGCTACTATTCAAAAGTTTGTGTATTATAACGAAAGATAAAATTAATTTATAGGTTTTGTTGAGTATCCAAAAAGTTTGTGTATTTTTAATGAATAAATGGTGTAATGTTTATGAATTTTTCTCTTGATAATATATTAAGCTAATATATCATGTGCTTAGTAGTTATAATTGGTATATGAATTATATTACTAATATATTAAATTTTAAACATTATGGACTGAAACTGACAAAAGAAAAATATATTGAGACATCAAAGCTTTGAAAGAAAAAAAAACATAATTTTAGGTTCATGCTAAGCAATGTAAGCATGTTAGAGTTCTTCAAGGCATCTAGTTGGGCTCATCGATCGGTCGAAACTCCAGTCTAGGCATAGGAGCTGTCGCATAGTTGGGGGCACCAAATCCGTTTGTTACATGAACCGGACCAATAACATTTTGCATGGTACCATTAACAATGTTAATCCGAAACACTGGAAGATGATGAGTGTTGGGAAGCGGATGGAAATTAATCCCAGCTGCAGCCATGAGGTCAACGTATTCGGCATATCTTTGCATTTGCTCCCACCTACGTTGTCTTTGTTGATTGATTTTCGAAGAGATGAGACCACGATGCTCATTTTTCAAGTGCTTATCAAGCTTAGAATAAGTCCCCGAAAATTCACAATCATCGATAGGACAAGTCCTTGGTTTAGCATTCATGAATCTACTTGCGACGCTTGTCACCTTTGTTGTCTCAAAGACTTCTCCTCTGCATAGAGGACAGTGTAAGGTCTTGACATTTGAGCGTTTCGTCTTGTTCTTTTTGCGGAACTGCTTGAAACAGTTGGAGTGACGAGCACTTGTGTCGCAAATGTAAGGACGACATCCATTGACGGAAGAAGAACATCTTAAAAGGACAGCATTGTGAGGCGGTTCCATGCAGATCACACACCGTACATCCTCCCATTCTGATTGATTAAGCGTATGTGGTTTGTATTTTTTTGTCCTTGAAGAGCGAAGTGGGTATGGCGATACTCTAGCCATGTTGCTTGACTCAGACAGTATATGACTTTCTTTCGACATATCTCCTCCTAAAAGATTTACACAAATATTATAAGCAGACAACTAATATTATAATAAGACAACTAATATAAACTAGAGAGATAATTTTAAGATATAAAGAAGCTATAAAAATGTCACTTTTCTATTGTTAAATTTGGGCTAATCATGGGCTTCCAACTAAAAACCAATTGGCAATTAGTGGATTGGCCCTAACCCTTTATATATTAGTATTAGTCCCTTCAAACTTCCGATGTGGGACTTGGATTGTATTCCCAACAATCTCCCCTTCAATCCAAGGACCACATGAATCTTAACACGCCTCCTCGATAAGTCCATTTCTCGGGCCCCCATTACTCGGGTTGAAATATGTCCGTCTCCACTTTCTCAAGGTCCACCAGATTCTCTAAACCTTGGGCTCTGATACCATGTTAAATTTGGGCTAATCATGGGCTTCCAACTAAAAACTAATTGGCAATTAGTGGATTGGCCCTAACCCTTTATATATTAGTATTAGTCCCTTCAAACTTCCGATGTGGGAATTGGATTGTATTCCCAACATCTATGACTTTAAAGATATATATCTATTTGACCAAAAAAAAGATATATATCTATAAATATGATTTATCATAAATTTGTTTTTTCTAACTAATTTGTTTTTGTCGTCAAAAAAAAACTAATTAAATACATATTTTATTTTCCCTAGATTTAGATAATGCGGCGCCGACATTGGTTAATTTTATTAATTATGTAATAAATTACTAAAAAGCAAATCTATCAATTTAATTTAAATGTAGATAATACAGCGCCGACACTAGTCAAAATTTGATTAAAACTAGTTTAAAAAATATTAAACAATGTAAAAAAAATTCATAAACCAAATATAACATAGTTAGATAGACAGATGATCAACGGTTGGTCAATATAAGTGAAATATTCACTAATCACCAACAATTGTGAATATTCAATCATCTCATCAACGAGATCATTCGAATCAACATTTGATTCAGCACAAACTTTCAGCATTCATTGGTAAAAGAAGAAAAAGTTGTTCCAATAAAGTTTTACGTTTCATCTAAAACAAAACTCATAATTCGATTCAGACTAAAACTTAAGACCGAAGAAGAATCACTTCGATTATATTAATCAACAAGCGCAAAGTATATACCTTGGTCGGACAGTTCTTGATTTCTATAGAAAAATGAAAACAATGAAGTTTGGTTTTAAGCAGTTGATGACAAATTTTATTTGAGTGCATGTTTGTGTGATTTCTATGGCTATTTATATGCTATTACTGTGTTTATCTGTCTCATTGTATACCACCTTTTTTACTTTTCTTAGTAAATAAAAGTAAATTTTAATTCCTTTATTTTAGTGAAAGAGAGTGAAATCAAATTCAATGAGAGAAAGAAAGTAAAGAAATCACAAATTTTTGTGACTGAAGTTTAAAAAGTTAAATGCAAATAATCTAAATATTATAAGAAGACAACTAATATAAACTAGACATATAATTTAAGATATAAAGAAGCTATAAAAATGTCATTTTTCTATGACTTTAAAGATATGTATATGATTATATCCATAAATATGTTTTATCATAAATTTGTTTTTTCTAACTAATTATATACATATTTTACTTTTCCTAGATTTAGATAATGCGGCGCCGACATTGGTCAATTTTATTAATTATGCAATAAATTACTAAAAAACATCTTTTAATTTAACTTAAATGTAGATATTACGTCTAGTCAAAATTTGATTAAAAATAATTAAAATTTTTAAGAATTTACTTAATTTAAATTTAGATATTACGGCGCCGCCACTTATCAAAATAAAGACTATTAATTACTTAAAACGCATAAATTTATTTGAATTTAGATAATATGACATTAATACTAGTCAATATTAAGAAAACAATATTTGAATTTCTAAGAATTGGTTGTAAGTTTTACTCCCTCCCTATTTGATAACTTGTCGTTCTAGACTTTTTTTTTTTGTTAATTAGTTGTCATTTTCATGTAATAATACAATTTTTGCATAAGATTTCATAAATTATCCTCAATTTTATGATCACAATTATCCACTCTCAATTAAACAGTTGTTTTTCATAAGGTTAATGTAGTAATTATACATATTTTCTTAATTTGTCCAAATACAGTTAAAACGACAACTTATCAAATACCGAGGGAGTAGTTTGAAACGAAACCATGGACTGTTTATAAAAGAAAACAAAACGGATCCACATATTATTTATATCATTTCTTAAAATATTTTTGAAAATTATTTAACGTAAGTGCCAAAAAAACTAAAAGTAAAATTAAATACACAAAAATGAAACGAAATGAACTAAAAAAAATAGAAATTTCCTACTTCTCACTCTCGGGAAAAGGAAATACTGAAATACTGAAATAAGGACTAAAAAGTAAATCGTAACATATTAACGAAATGTTAACTTGATCACAACGGCTATAATTAGTTTGCTAATCACAGTAATTAAACAACTAAACTTAAACGAAAAAATGGAAAAAACGTAAAACCCTAGATCCTAAAGTAGTAGCATTTAAGGCAAGAGAGAGAGTCACTCTTTTTCTCATTTTCGTTCAATTTCTCCTCTCTCTATCTAAACCTTGTTCCTCACGTCTTTGCTCTCAAAGCTTTGATTTTTTTTGATTCGATCACAATGAGTATGTATGATCTCGCTGATTCAGAGATGTGGTCGAATTTCTGTTTACTGGTGGATGCGGCGGTTATGGTTGAAGAAGAAGAACAACGTCGTCGTCTTCTTGCAGAGAAAAGAGAAGCATCCAAATTCCACAAGACTGTCTTTGAGGAAGAAGAAAGCCAGATGAGATTCTTTTATCGTTTCCCAAGAAAAACAAGATCGTCTTTAGTGAAGAGAAGATACACACAACAAAACCCTAATAGAGCTTCTACTTCTTCTTCATCGCCTCTTATCGATCTTAACCTAATCCCCACAGATTCCGAAGCTATGGTGTATGATGAAGAAAAACGTGCAAAGAAAGGAAAAGCTAAGATTGTCTGTGAATTAGAAGATGAAAACGAAGAGACTGAGAAGAGACTCTTCGAGAAGAACCTGAAGAAATTTGCTACTAGAAGATACTTACCACAAAACTATGTAAATCTTGATGGTGCTTCTACTTCTTCATCGTTGTTGAACCTTCGTTGTTATGAGTCTTCTTTACTCTTCAATTACAACACGGCTGAGTCCGAGAAGATGGAGACGAAAGACCCACCAAACCCTAATTACCGATCTTCTTCACCGTCTTCGTGCATAACGGAGAACACAAGCCGCAAGAGACCTGCCGTGAAACAGAGAAAGAGTAAGGGCGGATTCAAGAAAGCAAAGGTTGCTTCTTTGCCAAGGAGAACCACAGAGACGCCGGAATGGGTTTTTGTGGTGATGAGAAACATGAACGCTGATGCCGAAAACCCGAGGTTGATCTTTGAGAGGACTCTGTCCGCGAGTGATGTTAATTCAAACCTGAGCCGTCTCTTAATCCCTTTCCAGAAGCTAATCGTAAACGACTTCTTGACGCCTGCAGAGTCTCGAGCCATAGAGAAAGACGAAGACAACGAAGTCGACAATGAGAATATTGGTGTGGGAACGATTCTTGTGAACCAAAGGTCTGAGAAGTGGGGTTTACGTTTTAAGATATGGGCTATGGAGAAGGACTCTGGACCCGGAACCTTGAATTACATTTTGAATTGGGGTTGGAACGAAGTCGTCAAAGGTAATGACTTGAAAGCCAATGACAAGATCAGTCTTTGGACTTTCAGGTGCCGTGGAGTCCTCTGCTTTGCCCTTGGCACATAGTAGTTCTCTGATCATTTGTCTCTTAAAGCATTTTGACTTGATTGATCTAATTTTCAGGTGATTATTGAGGCTTTTGGTATATATAGTAACTTCTTGGAAGTGTTAATTAACCATATATTAGGATTTAACTATGATTGTGATGTTACATTTTTTGTTGGGGATTCTCTTTTTCTCTTTTTTTTATTACTAGTAACTTGTCCCTTATGTTGTTTCAGATGAAATATGGTTTCTATTGTTTTGTCTACTTTTAGTTACTGCATTTGATCAATATATCTTTGATTATGAAATGACCATCTTTACTACTATCCACAAACTAAATCATCTTTCACTTTTTTTTTCTCATCTATCTCAGAAAATTAAAATTAAAAATCCCGGAGAACAAAAAAAAGACACAGATAAGCACTTAGACAAATTCTCTAATCTATTAAGGAGATAAATTTCCCTGGTTAGTCAAACCACATAGCCAATTCAAAAGAACCTCAGCACCTTTCTCCCATGAACAATCTAGCATCATGTCATGAGCAACACCTTCAATACAAACCGGTTCAACCTCATAAAACCGCCCGGTTTCCTTCAGTCCTTCATCGTCCTGCAAAACCATAACCCACTCCGGTTTAATACACGTACCAAGATTGAAACTTTACGGTTCAGTTAGCAAGGAGGAGGGGGGACTCTTAGTTCTTACCACTATGAAATCATCTTTGCCACCAATAACAAGAACTTTTGTTGAATTCTCTATTGGTTTTGGTACTGGAAGTGATGCGTTTAGCTTTCTCAGATCAAATAGCGACATTCGTGAACTCTCTCTCATCAAATCTTGGTAACTAGATTGGAAAGAAGAGAGACAAACAACTCGTTTCGATTATTGAAACTTGATTTTAGATTCAAGGGGGTACTTATGAGGTAGATTATAGGTATACCGCTTCACAAGTTGATCATCCATGGCTGGAGAGAAGAATGTTTCCCGACAAAGAGGAATAGATTTCTGAAAACCTTTAGCGGCTAAACTAAGAGTGACCTGCCCCAAGAACAAACATTGTTGAACAACTAGAATATGGCACTGAGATCATCCTTACAAGATTAAAAGACAGGAAATAGTTTTACCTTAAAAGCGGCCACGGGTTTAGAGAAGAGATATCGGAACACTAATCCGCTGAACAAAGAAAGAGAATTCCGAAAGTTATCTATGAGCTAAATGAAGAACAAGTTCTGATCTAGAGCCAATAGGTTGTGAGAAGTTTACCTATTACCCGAAGGTGGAACTGAGCAAACAAGTACGGCCCCTGAAAGTTCTGGAAATGCATTTTCCGTTCCTGCAATCGAGCAAACTCATGGTTATTTAGTAATGTAGAAAACGCAACTCATTTCTATGAATAAGCCTTACCTAACGACTGTTTGTTTACGCTATTTGCCAAGTAATATTGAACAATGAGTCCTCCAAAAGAATGACCAATAAGAACAGGAGGTGAAGAGCCAAGATTCGATTCGATAAAATCCGCAATACCACTTGCGTGCGTCTACTACACAAACAAGTAAGACACTTTAACAATCTTGTTGAATCAAGTAATTATCCAATAACGACAATGCACATTACAAAGAGTAATCTAAAAATTCAAGTACCTGAAGTGTTCCAGCAACTGTTCCCAAAGGATCATCACTTTCACCCTAAAGATTCAAAGATAACAACATCAAATTCACACACAAATCACTCAAGTTTAATTCAAAATTCAAACCTTTAAGTAAAATCAAATTTCATCATAAAAACTAAAACTTTCATGATTTGAGATTCTACATTCACACAAAAAAACACTCAATTTTAATCCAAAGTTTGAAACTTTATGTTCTTGATATTACAATCAGATATTGGGGAAATCAAATTTCATCATAAAGATTAAAACTATTCATGATTTTAAGAATTTACCTGACCTAATAAGCTAACAGCATAAGAATCAAACCCAGAAGAAGAGAAGAAAGGTAGCCAATGTTCAGCCCAACACCAAGCTGCGTGATAGCTTCCATGTACAAACACCAATGGTGGATTATCTCTTTTGGCTTGGCCTCTTCTCTGTTCGATTACCTCCATTTTTAATCCAGAGGGAAGCTTGTGAAAAAGACGGGTTTGCCCCTTTTTCAGTTCGTATGGAATCGTTGTTCTTGGGGGATTGGTGAGAGCCGCCATGGGCTTAATCGTCATTTTGAACGAGGATAGGCATGGGAACGAGGCAAGAGAAGAAGACGCCATTTGTGTGAAGGTCGAGTTTGTTTAGAAGAGGAGAGAGCTCAAAGTCTAATAAACAATTTTTTAATTTTTTCTTTTCTTAATAACGTTAAGAAAAAAAAAAATTTCTTAACTTTAAATTTTTAACCAAAGTCATATATAATTGTGTTCGGGGCTATTCTAATAATATATAAGCTGTTGACAAAAAATTATGATTGTGTTCAAAAAAAAAAAAAAAAAACCAAATAATATAATTAACTATATCACTAAAAAGCATATATCACTAATTAACTATATCACTAAAAAGCATATATATACCTTCCACCAAAAAAAAAAAAGCATATATATACCAAAATATGTAAGAATTGGTTTAAATTGATAGTGTTGAGTTATAGTTTGAAACGAAACTATAGACTGTTTATAAAAGAAAACAAAACCGATATATAAACTATTCATATAATTTCTTAAAATATTCTTGAATATTTGAAACAAGGTTTTTATCACAGAAAGATGGCAAGCAGAGAGGCAACAAGGGTTTGTTTCAATTCCCTTATGCAGTCATTGCAGCACAAAGGTATCAATCCATAAGAGTGAGCTATTGACCAATCAGGATACAATCATTTCACTTAATCCAAGTCAAGCAGAAACAATTTGGTATCTAGCAACCTAAATGAGCAAATAAGAAAACAGGAATAAGAACTAACAGAGAACTAGCAGAAGCAGAAGCAGAAGCAGAGCAATCGATCAAGGCAAATACAATCAGATAGAGAAATAGAGTTCATGAGAATGGGAATAATTGGTCAGTGAATCCTCCTAAATCAACTAAAGTGTCTAACAACAACTCATACAGAGCTAATCCCTTGACGAAAGATTCGAATATAGGTCAATCCACTCTCGTGACAGAGACCCCTCTAAACTATGCTACCTCCAAACCTAGATCTCTCTAGAGAAGCATAACATAGCAGGCATTAATAATCAATCAATCAAAGCCAATAAACACTCTAAGCAACCAATCTCTTGGGTTAGACATGTAAATCTCTGGAAAAAGTTGGTTCAAGCATTTCAACAAACACCTCTCGGGCAGGAAATACCTAGGGTCTAATTTCAACTTCTCAGAAAGAAATTAGCATTAAAAACACTCACCCAGAAGGGATCTAAACAGATCTAAGCTTAAACACCCTAGAAGATCAAGGATTCATCACTTTCCTAACCCATCCTCAAGAACCCTAAACAGACTACTCACAAATCATCATAAAATGCATAAACCCAGAAAATAAAATAAATTGCATAATCATAAAGATAAAGATGAGATTAAGAGAACTGTGAATGTAGAAAATGCAAAATCAAAATGGATCAAGAGAGATCTGGATCACAAAGTGTCTGGTTTATAGAGTTCTAGAGAGAAAAGAGAGAGATTAGGGATAAGAGAAAAGTAAGGATAAGATAATATCTAGATAATTGTCTCAGCATAACAGCTGTATTTATACTACTTTAGGCAAAAGTCAAAACCCTAATTCTAAAAACCAAAAGTCAAAGGCGGCTAGGCTAGGCATCGATCACTTTGGTCGATCAGGGTGGTCGATGCCTTGTGATCTTCAAAGCTTGCACCTTTCTTCCTTGGCATCGATCAGTCTGCTCGATCAGTTTGGTCGATGCCTCATGTTCTTCAAAGTTCCCACCTTTCTGTCTTGGCATCGATCAACTGCCCGATGGTGGTGTTCGATGCAGGGTCCTCTTTTCACCAATCAGCTCCATTTTGTACCTAAACAACTCCAAATGCAAGAATGTATGCAATGCTCATGCAATAATCTACTAATCATGCAAAATGACCACAAATGACTAAAAGTGGTATGAACAGGGGATAAATCAATGCTAAAGTGGTGAGAAATCAATGCTTAAAACATGTAAAATATAGACATATCAACTCCCCCAAACTTAGTCTTTGCTTGCCCTCAAGCAAACAAATCATAAGCAGGGAGAGAGGTTTGAAAGTGGGGTCTCAGAACCTAAAGCTTGCTAATTATCTAGTTAGAATCAAAGTCCAAGTTATTAGTTCTACAATGCAGAGCAAAGAAGTTCTAATTAAAAGCTTTAGACAAACTCATCTCAACAAGAACTGATTCTAATCTTTCACTTCCACATGCATTCATATCAATCAATTCCTTTAACATTCATTAAGCAGGAACATGGATCTAGTTATGCAATGCCTACAAACTCATTTGGCTAGGTAAGAAAGGCTGGAGACAAAGATGATCTCCTTTAGAGTGGGTTTAACAATCATAATCAGGGTTCTCTCAAAAATCGGATTGAGCTTTAGAAGAAGGCTAAAGGTAAGCTCCAATAGATGCATACAGAAATAAAACCTTGTCTACCCAAAGGTAACCCAACGATTTTAATCCTATCTTTCTAAGCCCAGATTATCCTAGATCTACCCTTTAGCTTCAGCTCATTTTGAGCACACCCATACACTCTTTGATCTAGTCTTAGGAGGAGTTTCTTCTTTCTCATACATCTAGCGGATTGGGGTTTCTCTTTAACACTATGGTTCTCTTTTCTTCTTATTTCTTAAGATATCAAAAGCTTTTTGCTATTCATTCCTTTTTCTCTTTTTCTTTCTTTTCTTTTGCTCAGAACCATTTTTTTTTTTTTTTTTTTTTATATATTTTTCATTCCCCAAATCCTTTACTAGACATTTATACACATTCTCCCTCCTAAAGACTCTTTCTTTTCTTTCAGCATCAATCTTTTCTTTTCCTTTTTTACCATAATAAGCACAAATCCAATACCAAACCCCAGCAATAAGATCCCACCTAGTCCTATCTAGTCCGAAAAATGCGAACTAGAACTACACAAGGTTCCATTCCTGTCGGCTCAGACCTAACACTTTCTACCAAGCTCAATCCATAAAAGGCCTAACACTCAGCAAAATCACAATTGGCTTGAAAGAAGGATAGGTTAAGGGTGCGAGAAACTGTTCCAATGATGGGAATCAGCTACTTGGATCAACAAGAGTGGTAAAAAGGATAAGATGATCCAAATATGTATATGGTATCCATGAGTTTGCATGCAATGCACAACCAGATAATTGCAAGTCAAGATTAGGTTCTTATAAATAGGAAATGATGTCAAGTCACAACATGCTTCAATTAGGACCAAAATGCAATTCAAGAATTCCAAGTTTGTTTCAGCCTTACGTTTCAAACTAAATCACAATGCATCACAGATCTAACAACGAGGGCTTTGATTCTAGCCTAGCAAATTAAGCAAGCTAACAAGGTTAAATTCATCATAGTCCCCTATGCTGGATGCAACAGTCCTATATGAAACAATCTAGACTCAATCCTATATGCAAATGCAAACTACATGAACACTCTTTTTATAGAATTTTTTCAAAATTTTTCAAATTTTTATGGTTTTTCTATGCCTTAGATGAAATGCATGCAGACTCAAGTATGCAAAATTTGAAAATAAGAAAACAAAACACAATGTCAAATACACCCTGAACCCTCCCCCAAACTTAAATTACACAGTCCCTTGTGTAATAAAAATTTGAGAAAAGATTCAAGATACAAACAGAAAGCAAATAAAAATGCAATGGTATATACAATGAAGGAGTTTGAGTGGTACCTCAGGGTTGTGTGAAGAAAAGGGTGTAGGCATGTGGGAGTCCTGGCATCGACCTGTTTGGTCGATGCTGGTAATCGATGCTGCGCTTGATTTGATCCGGATCGACCAAACAGGTCGATGCTGCTACATCGATGCAGCTTCTCTGCACGGTTTTCCAGCTGTCTTGTGATCTCACTCACTTTCCTTCCACCAAAGCCGCCTGAAAGACTAAAGAAATCACTCAAAAAGACCAAAAACTAAAAGTAATAACTAAAGGATAGACATGGGACTTCCTCCCAAGTGAGCTTGTTTTAAGTCTCTAAGCTTGACTTCCTGTTTCCCTTTAGGCTTTGTCGGGTTCATAGAGAGGTACTGAGGACCCCTCTGGAATGGCATAGTCTGCTAGGTATCTCTTGACTCTCTGTCCATTCACTGTGAATTCATTGCCATCCTTGCCAATTAGAGTGATGGCTCCATAGGGTAGAACCTCTCTGATACTGAACGGTCCGGACCACCTTGATTTGAGCTTTCCCGGGAACAGCTTGAGCCTTGAGTTGAAAAGAAGCACCTGGTCTCCTACCTTAAAGTCTTTTGGCAGGATCTTTTTGTCATGGAATGCCTTAGTCCTTTCCTTGTAAACTCTTGAACTCTCATAAGCATCAAGCCTTATCTCTTCTAATTCATGCAAATCCATTGTCCTCTTTTCTTGAGCTGTCTTGATGTCTAAATTCAGGAGCTTTGTTGCCCAGATTGCTTTGTACTCAATCTCCACTGGCAAATGGCAAGCTTTTCCATATAGCAGCTGAAATGGAGTTCTCCCTATTGGTGTTTTAAATGCTGTCCTGTATGCCCAGAGAGTGTCATCGAGCTTGACAGCCCAATCTCTTCTAGAGATACCAACAACTTTTGCAAGAATTTCCTTGATCTGTTTGTTTGAGACCTCCACTTGGCCACTAGTCTGAGGGTGATAAGGTGTGGCCACCTTATGTTTGACTCCATGCTTTCTCAGAAGGTTCTCAAATAACTTGTTGATGAAGTGTGAGCCTCCATCACTGATCACTACCCTTGGCACACCAAATCTGGGAAATATGGTGCCTTTAAACAACTTAATAACAGCTCGAGCATCATTTGTTGGGCAAGCCACAGCCTCAACCCATTTAGATACATAATCCACTGCAACCAGGATGTATCGATTCCCATAAGAGGGTGGGTTGAATGGTCCCATAAAGTCGATTCCCCAAACATCAAACACTTCAACTTCTAAGATTGGGTTCTGAGGCATCTCATTCCTTCTCGAGATATTGCCCATTCTTTGGCAGGCATCACACTTAGTGATGAAGCTTCGTGCATCCTTAAACAGGCTAGGCCACCACAGACCTGCTTGCAGAACTCTCTGGGCTGTCTTGAAGGTGGCGAAATGCCCCCCATATGATGATCCATGACAGTGCTCGAGCACTCCCTGCACCTCTCCTTCTGCTACGCACCTTCGAAACATACCATCAGAACCTCTCTTGTATAAGTAAGGCTCATCCCAAAAGTAGTGGTTAATGTCCCTGAAGAATTTCTTCTTGCTGTGACTATCTAGACTATCAGGCTCTTCTCCACAGCTCAAATAATTAGCAAAATCTGCATACCAGGGAAGCTTCTCTTCTAACGCCAACGCTTCAATCAGCTTTCTTCCTGAGGGAATGCTCCCTACGAAAGTGTGAACTGCCATCAGCTGCTCTTCAGGCATCGAGTCATCAATAGGGATTTCATCTTCTATCCGCATTCTAGATAGGTGGTCTGCCACCCCATTTTCAATCCCTTTCTTGTCTTTAATCTCCAAATCAAACTCCTGAAGCAATAGAATCCATCTCAGCAGTCTTGGTTTTGCATCCTTCTTTGCTAAAAGGTGTCGCAAGGCTGCATGATCAGTGTGGACCACCACTTTAGAACCAACCAAATAGGATCTAAACTTCTCAAATGCGAATACTATGGCGAGGAGTTCCTTCTCCGTAGTGGCATATTTCACCTGTGCTTCATCGAGGGTCTTACTCGCATAGTATATCACGTGAAGCTTCTTATCCTTTCTCTGACCAAGAACTGCTCCCACGGCGTAGTCACTCGCATCACACATAATCTCAAACGGTAGATCCCAATCTGGTGCCTGCACAATAGGAGCACTAACCAGCTCTCGTTTGATCTCTTCAAATGCTCTGAGACAGTCTTCATCAAACTCGAACGCGATCTCTTTACACAAAAGCCTTGTAAGAGGTCTTGCAATCTTTGAGAAGTCTTTGATGAATCTTCTGTAGAATCCAGCATGGCCCAGGAAGCTTCTGATGTCCTTCACATTGGATGGAGGTTTTAGTTGCATCATTACATCGACCTTGGCTTTATCAACCTCTATGCCTTCCTCACTAATCTTATGCCCTAGCACAATCCCTTCTCTGACCATGAAATGACATTTTTCCCAATTGAGCACCAAGCTCGTCTCCTCGCACCTAGTGAGTACCCTGCACAAATTAGAGAGACAAGATGCAAACGAGTCTCCATAGACGGAAAAATCGTCCATGAAGACTTCGACTACATCCTCTATTAGATCCGAGAAGATCGACATCATGCACCTCTGAAATGTTGCAGGTGCGTTACATAGTCCAAACGGCATCCTTCGATATGCGAAGGTACCATAGGGACATGTAAATGTCGTCTTCTCCTGGTCATTGGGATGAATAGGTATTTGAAAAAATCCAGAATATCCATCAAGGAAACAGTAATAAGAATGATTAGCAAGTCTCTCCAGCATCTGATCGATAAAGGGCAATGGAAAATGGTCTTTCCTAGATGCAGCATTCAATTTTCTGTAATCTATGCACATCCTGTGGCCAGTGATTGTCCTAGTTGGGATTAATTCATCATTGTCGTTTTCTACTACAGTTATACCTCCCTTCTTAGGAACACAATGCACAGGTGAAACCCAATTACTATCAGAGATGGGGTAAATGATCCCAGCATCTAGCAACTTTAGAATCTCTTTCTTAACTACCTCTTTCAAATTCGGATTCAGTCTTCTCTGAGGTTCAATGCTAGAGTATGATTCTTGTTCAAGATGGATCCTATGCATGCATAGGCTAGGTGAGATCCCTTTTATGTCATCTAACGAATACCCTATAGCCTTTCTAAATTTCCTGAGTTCAGTTAGCAACAAATGCAATTCATCACTATTGAGCTCATCATTAACTATCACAGGGTATGTAGAGTTAGGACCTAAGAAAGCATACCTTAGCCCTTTGGGTAGAGGTTTCAGTTCTAGCTTGGGAGCTCTTAGTTCGGACCAGTCGTCTGACGCGGAGGTGCCTGCATCGACCTGTTTGGTCGATGCTGTTGGTCGATCTTGCTCTTGAGTCCCATTTTCTGCGCAATCGCTTTCTACTGCTTTGACCTCTACTGTCGACTGCATTAAGTTCTCAAAGTCCACTGGCTCATCTTCTTCTTTGTGAGAGTCCAAAATCTTCTGATAAACCTCAGTCTCTGGGTGCAAATATCCTTCCTCGCTGTTTTTTGTTAGAGCACTTTGGAGATGGTCCTGTTCGTTGAGTTCTTCTAGAAGCTCGTCTGCCAATTCATCCATTCTCTCTATCCAAAACAGCTGGCCTTCTATGGTGGGTTTCTTCATGACATTATTAATGTTAAAACTCATCTTGAGATCTTTGCCCAGATTCAACTCTATCTGACCTTTCTTGCAGTCTATGATTGCTCCAGCTGTTGCTAAAAATGGTCTTCCCAAAAGCAGGGGGTCTCTGGGTCCTTCATCCATCTCGAGCACAACAAAATCAGTGGGGATATCCACATTTCCCACTTTAACTGGCATGTCCTCCAAAACTCCATTAGCATATCTTACTGACCTATCAGCCAAGATCATGGCAAGATTGCAAGGTCCAAACTTAGTGAATCCTAACCTTTTAGCTAAAGATAGTGGCATCAGGCTAGTTGAGGCTCCCAGATCACACAAGCAGTTGTCAAAAGCAAACTGGCCTAGCGAGCATGGTAAAGTGAAGGCTCCTGGGTCCCTTAGCTTTTCTACTATGTCCTTTCTCTGTATAAACGCGCTGAACTCATGAGTTAGCATCATCATGCCCTGAGTTTCCCTGATCCTGTCATTAACCAGATCCTTCAAAAACTTGTGAGACTGAGGTATCAAAGCAATGGCATCTACCAAAGGCATCTTCAGTTCGAGTTCATCCATCTGTTTGTTAAATAGAGCCTTGTACTTCTCTACCAGCTTTTTCTTGAATCTTCCAGGGAATGGGAGTTTAGGCTTGTAGGGTGGCGGAATGAATTCTGGCTTCTTCTGCTCAGGAACTGCAGATTTTTCAACAGGAGGTGGCTTGGATCGACCTGTTGGTCGATCAGGGTGATCGATGCTGTCATCTTGTGTGGGTTGTTCGCCCTGAAGTTCGTGTTCACAGAAACCCTCCCCATCTTGTTCCTCACTGTCCTCAGTGATGTCAGGTGGTCCTGTTCTGGGAGCAAGCTGCTTACCACTGCGAAGCGTGATAGATTTAGCCTGGTGAAGCTCGTTGGGTTGATGGTGGATTGCTTTACCATGAGGTTTGCCTTGAACCTTTTCAGAAGAGGATGAAGCAGTAGTGCTCTCTAGGTACTTGACTTTAGAGGTCAGTGCCTCAACTTTGAGATTCAAATCTTGGAAGTTATTATGTACGTCAGAAAACTGCCTGGCCATATCTTTAGCACCAGCGGCCTGTCCTTGAAGGATTTGCTGGAACATACTTGCAAAATCTGGAGGTGGTGCCTGAGAGTGAAAACTCGTGGGTACAGCCGGCTGCTGCGGAGGGGCGAAAGGCTTAGTTGGCTGGTACGGTTGTTGACTGTGGTTAGGCCTGTAAGTGTTGTAACCACGAGTGTAACCCGCTTGGTTCTGCATGTAGCACACGTCGGCAGACTGATCGATCTCCCCATCTTGGACTTGTTCAGCTTCACAAACAAAGTTGAGTTGCTTGTGCTGTGCCAACAACAACTTATCCAACTTGTCATTGAGAGCGTTCATCTCCTTCCTGTGTGTATCATCAGAATTGGTGGTGCTTCTCACAGCTCTATCAGAATCCTCACTGTAGTTTCCATCAGATAGTGCCAAGTTCTCCACAAGCTCCCAACCAGCTTCTACATCTTTATTCAGAAAGTTGCCGTTACTAGCGGTATCCAGCATTAGTCGGAACTGAGGCAATACTCCTCGATAAAGTGTACTGAGAAGAGAGTCAGTGGAGAAACCATGGTGTGGGCACTTGCTGGTGTAGCTCTTGAATCTTTCCCATGCCTCACAGAAGGTCTCACTAATCTTCTGAGTGAAGCTGGATATCTCATTTCGAAGCTTAGCTGTTCGAGAATTGGAGAAAAACTTAGCAAGAAACACTGTCTTGCAATCGTCCCAAGAAGTAACAGAGCCTGGAGGTAGAGCTTTTTCCCACTGCCGTGCCTTATCAGCAAGAGAGAATGGGAATAGTCGCAGTTTGAGAGCGTCATCACTTACGCCATTGATCTTTGTTAAGCCACAGAGCCGATCAAAGTCATCGAGGTGATCGAGTGGATCCTCCATAGGCAAACCATGGAACCGGTTGTTTTGAATCATGTTGATCATGCTGCTCTTGATCTCAAAATTGTTGTTTGGGATTGCAGGAGGCAGAATTCCCTGACGGTGGGCGTGAGTGTTAGGTGCATCACCAGCACCAATGAGTCGAGGCTGTCTTGGTGGATTGCCATTAGCACCTGGTGGAGGTTGATCGAATTGGTTGTCCATATCAATGCAGGTGCTTGAGCGGGATCGATGTAGTAGATCGATCAGGTTGATCGATCGTGTGCCAAGGTACCTGAAATGGACAGAAACAGCAATCAAACAAGTCAGCAAGCGAAATAAAGTAAATAAGAACTTGATCTCAAGTAATCTGAAATCCTGAATGCAACAAAATCACTCAAATGGCAACGGCGCCAAATTGAAACAAGGTTTTTATCACAGAAAGATGGCAAGCAGAGAGGCAACAAGGGTTTGTTTCAATTCCCTTATGCAGTCATTGCAGCACAAAGGTATCAATCCATAAGAGTGAGCTATTGACCAATCAGGATACAATCATTTCACTTAATCCAAGTCAAGCAGAAACAATTTGGTATCTAGCAACCTAAATGAGCAAATAAGAAAACAGGAATAAGAACTAACAGAGAACTAGCAGAAGCAGAAGCAGAAGCAGAGCAATCGATCAAGGCAAATACAATCAGATAGAGAAATAGAGTTCATGAGAATGGGAATAATTGGTCAGTGAATCCTCCTAAATCAACTAAAGTGTCTAACAACAACTCATACAGAGCTAATCCCTTGACGAAAGATTCGAATATAGGTCAATCCACTCTCGTGACAGAGACCCCTCTAAACTATGCTACCTCCAAACCTAGATCTCTCTAGAGAAGCATAACATAGCAGGCATTAATAATCAATCAATCAAAGCCAATAAACACTCTAAGCAACCAATCTCTTGGGTTAGACATGTAAATCTCTGGAAAAAGTTGGTTCAAGCATTTCAACAAACACCTCTCGGGCAGGAAATACCTAGGGTCTAATTTCAACTTCTCAGAAAGAAATTAGCATTAAAAACACTCACCCAGAAGGGATCTAAACAGATCTAAGCTTAAACACCCTAGAAGATCAAGGATTCATCACTTTCCTAACCCATCCTCAAGAACCCTAAACAGACTACTCACAAATCATCATAAAATGCATAAACCCAGAAAATAAAATAAATTGCATAATCATAAAGATAAAGATGAGATTAAGAGAACTGTGAATGTAGAAAATGCAAAATCAAAATGGATCAAGAGAGATCTGGATCACAAAGTGTCTGGTTTATAGAGTTCTAGAGAGAAAAGAGAGAGATTAGGGATAAGAGAAAAGTAAGGATAAGATAATATCTAGATAATTGTCTCAGCATAACAGCTGTATTTATACTACTTTAGGCAAAAGTCAAAACCCTAATTCTAAAAACCAAAAGTCAAAGGCGGCTAGGCTAGGCATCGATCACTTTGGTCGATCAGGGTGGTCGATGCCTTGTGATCTTCAAAGCTTGCACCTTTCTTCCTTGGCATCGATCAGTCTGCTCGATCAGTTTGGTCGATGCCTCATGTTCTTCAAAGTTCCCACCTTTCTGTCTTGGCATCGATCAACTGCCCGATGGTGGTGTTCGATGCAGGGTCCTCTTTTCACCAATCAGCTCCATTTTGTACCTAAACAACTCCAAATGCAAGAATGTATGCAATGCTCATGCAATAATCTACTAATCATGCAAAATGACCACAAATGACTAAAAGTGGTATGAACAGGGGATAAATCAATGCTAAAGTGGTGAGAAATCAATGCTTAAAACATGTAAAATATAGACATATCAATATTATTTAAAAATTTCTCTAAAAGTTCTTTATAAATTCTTAAAAATTCTTAAGTTCAAAGGATATGTTATTCATATATCTTACTCCAAATTATTCAAATTTTCACAAAACATATTTAAAAATAAATAAATATTAAGTATGTATTTAAAAATTTAATATTTAATCTAATAAATTTTTCAGATTTTAAAAAAATTTCAAAAATTTGTTATTGTTTAAAAAATATTTTTTTATTCATAAATTAGAAAACTTAACCGAAATTACTTTCGGTCAACTTATGGATGTGAAATCACTACTATTTAAAAGTTTGTGTATTATATGAAAGATAAAATAATTTATAGGTCTTTTTGCATATTCAAAAAATTTGTGTATTTTTAATGAATAAATGGTGTAATTTTTATGAATTTTGCTCTTAATAATATAATAAGTTAATATATTAGGTGCTTAGAAGTTATAATTGCTATATAAATTACTGAAATATTAAATTTTAAACATTATGGATCCAAAGTTCCAAACTGACAAAAGAAAAATAGATTGAGACATCAAAGCTTTGAAAGAAAAAAAACATAATTTTAGGTTCATGCTAAGCAATGTAAGCATGTTAGAGTTCTTCAGGGTATCTAGTTGGGCTCATCGATCGGTCGAAACTCCAGTCTAGGCATGGGAGCTCTAGCATAGTTGGGGGCACCAAATCCGTTTGTTACATGAACCGGACCAATAACATTTTGCATGGTACCATTAACAATGTTAATCCGAAACACTGGAAGATCATGATGAGTGTTGGGAAGCGGATGGAAATTAATCCCAGCTGCAGCCATGAGGTCAACGTATTCGGCATATCTTTGCATTTGCTCCCACATACGTTTTCTTCGTTGATTGATTTTCGAAGAGATGAGACCACGATGCTCATTTTTCAAGTGCTTATCAAGCTTAGAATAAGTCCCCGAAAATTCACAATCATCGATAGGACAAGTCCTTGGTTTAGCATTCATGAATCTACTTGCGACGCTTGTCACCTTTGTTGTCTCAAAGACTTCTCCTCTGCATAGAGGACAGTGTAAGGTCTTGACATTTGAGCGTTTCGTCTTGTTCTTTTTGCGGAACTGCTTGAAACAGTTGGAGTGACGAGCACTTGTGTCGCAAATGTAAGGACGACATCCATTGACGGAAGAAGAACATCTCTAAAGGACAGCATTGTGAGGCGGTTCCATGCAGATCACACACCGGACATCCTCCCATTGTGATGAGGCGGTTCCATGTGGTTTGTATTTTTTTGTCCTTGAAGAGCGAAGTGGGTATGACGATACTCTAGCCATGTTGCTTGACTCAGGCAGTATATGACTTTCTTTCGACATATCTCCTCCTAAAAGATTTACACAAATATTATAAGCAGACAACTAATATTATAATAAGACAACTAATATAAACTAGAGAGCTAATTTTAAGATATAAAGAATCTATAAAAATGTCACTTTTCTATGACTTTAAAGATATATATCTACTTGACCAAAAAAAAGATATATATCTATAAATATGATTTATCATAAATTTGTTTTTTCTAACTTATTTGTTTTTGTCGTCAATTATTAATTCTCTAAAAGTTCTTTATTAATTCTTTAAAAATTTTAAAGTTCAAAATATACGTTATTCATATATCTTACTCCAAATTATTCAATTGTTCACAAAATATATTTAAAAATAAATAAATTTTAAGTATGAATCTAAAAATTTAATATTTAATCTAACAGATTTTTCAGATTTTAAAAAGATTTCAAAAACTTATTCTTATTTAAAAATATTTTTTTATTATTAAATTAGAAAACTTAACGGAAATTATTTTCGGTCAACCTAGGGATGTTAAATCGCTACTATTCAAAAGTTTGTGTATTATAACGAAAGATAAAATTAATTTATAGGTTTTGTTGAGTATCCAAAAAGTTTGTGTATTTTTAATGAATAAATGGTGTAATTTTTATGAATTTTTCTCTTGATAATATATTAAGCTAATATATCATGTGCTTAGTAGTTATAATTGGTATATGATAGTTCTTGGTAGTTCTTGATTTCTGAAGAAAAATGAAAACAATGAAGTTTCGTTTTAAGTTGATGACAAATTTTATTTGAGTGCATGTTTGTCTGATTTCTATGGCTATTTATATGCTATTAGCCTATTACTGTGTTTATATGTCTTATTTCACCAAAGTACCTTTTTCTTTTGTATACCACCTTTTCTACTTTTCTTACTAAATAAAAGTAATTTTTAATTCCTTTATTTTAGTGAAAGAGAGTGAAATCAAATCCAGTGAGAGTAAGAAAGTAAATAAATCACAAATTTTTGTGACTAAAGTTTAAAAAGTTAAAAACAAATAATCTAAATATTATAAGAAGACAACTAATTAATATAAACTAGACAGATAATTTCAGATATGAAGAAGCTATAAAAATGTCACTTTCTATGACTTTAAAGATATATATCCATAAATATGTTTTATCATAAATTTGTTTTTTCTAACTAATTAAATACATATTTTACTTTTCCTAGACTTAGATAATACGGCGCCGACATTGGTCAATTTTATTAATTATGTAATATATTACTAAAAACATCTTTTAATTTGACTTAAATGTAGATATTACGGCGCCGACACTAGTCAAAATTTGATTAAAAATAGCTTAAAATTTTAAAGAATTTACTTAATTTAAATTTAGATATTACGATGTCGCCACTTATCAAAATAAAGATTATTAATTATTTAAAACACATAAATTTAGTTGAATTTAAATAATATGACATTAACACTAGTCAATATTAAGAAAACAATATTTGAATTTGTAAGAATTGGTTTGTAAGTTATAGTTTGAAACGAAACCGTAAACTGTTTATAAAAGAAAACAAAACGGATCCACATACTATTTACATAATTTCTTAAAATATTCTTGAAAATTATTGAAAAATTTCTCTAAAAATTCTTTATAAATTTTTTAAAAATTTTAAAGTCCAAAAGATATGTTATTCATATATCTTACTCCAAATTATTCAATTGTTCACAAAATGTATTTAAAAATAAATAAATTTTAAGTATGAATCTAAAAATTTAATATTTAATCTAACAGATTTTTTAGATTTTAAAAAAATTTCAAAAACTGAATTTTATTGAAAAATATTTTTTTATTAAAAAATTATAAACTTAACGAAAATGATTTTTGGTTAACATGTGGATGTTAAATCGCTACTATTTAAAAGTTTGTGTATTATAACGAAAGCTAAAATTAATTTCTAGGTTTTTTTGAGTATCCAAAAAATTTGTGTATTTTTAATGAATAAATGGTGTAATTTTTATGAATTTTGCTCTTGATAATATAATAAGCTAATATATTATGTGCTTAGTAGTTATAATTGTTATCTAAATTACTGAAATGTTAAATTTTAATTAAACATTATGGATCGAAACTGACAAAAGGAAAATATATTAAGACATCAAAGCTTTGAAAAAAAAAAAACATAATTTTGAGTTCATGCTAAGCAATGTAAGCATATTAGAGTTCTTCAGGGTATCTAGTTGGGCTCATCGATCGGTCGAAACTCCAGTCTAGGCATGGGAGCTCTAGCATAGTTGGGGGCACCAAATCCGTTTGTTACATGAACCGGACCAATAACATTTTGCATGGTACCATTAACAATGTTAATCCGAAACACTGGAAGATCATGATGAGTGTTGGGAAGCGGATGGAAATTAATCCCAGCTGCAGCCATGAGGTCAACGTATTCGGCATATCTTTGCATTTGCTCCCACATACGTTGTCTTTGTTGATTGATTTTCGAAGAGATGAGACCACGATGCTCATTTTTCAAGTGCTTATCAAGCTTAGAATAAGTCCCCGAAAATTCACAATCATCGATAGGACAAGTCCTTGGTTTAGCATTCATGAATCTACTTGCGACGCTTGTCACCTTTGTTGTCTCAAAGACTTCTCCTCTGCATAGAGGACAGTGTAAGGTCTTGACATTTGAGCGTTTCGTCTTGTTCTTTTTGCGGAACTGCTTGAAACAGTTGGAGTGACGAGCACTTGTGTCGCAAATGTAAGGACGACATCCATTGACGGAAGAAGAACATCTCAAAAGGACAGCATTGTGAGGCGGTTCCATGCAGATCACACACCGCACATTCTCCCAATGTGATTGATTAAGCGACTCATATTTTTTTGTCCTTGAAGAGCGAAGTGGGTATGGCGATACTCTAGCCATGTTGCTTGACTCCGACATGATCTCCTCTTAAAAGATTTCAACATTGACAAAAAATAATATATACATCAATAAATATAACATATAGTTAGATGACAAATGATCAACGGTTGGTCAATATAAGTGAACTATTCACTAATCACCAACAATTGTGAATATTCAATCATCTCATCAACGAGATCATTCGAATCAACATTTGATTCAGGACAAACTTTCGGCATTCATTGTAAAAAAAAAAAAAAAGTTGTTCCAATAAAATTTTACGTTTCAGCTAAAACAAAACTCATAATTCGATTCAAACTAAAAGTTAAGACCGAAGAAGAATCACTTCGAGTCTTCGATTATATTAATCAACAAGCACAAAGTACATACCTTGGTTGGATAGTTCTTGATTTCTTGATTGCATGTTCGTATGATTTCTATGGCTATTTATATGTTATTACTGTGTTTATCTGTCTCATTTCACCAAAGTATATTTTTCTTTTGTATACCACCTTTTTTACTTTTCTTAGTAAATAAAAGTAAATTTTAATTCCTTTATTTTAGTGAAAGAGAGTGCAATTCAACAATGAAATCAAATTCAATTAGAGTAAGAAAGTAAAGAAATCACAAATTTTTGTGACTAAAGATTAAAAAGTTAAAAGTAAATAATCTAAATATTACAAGAAGACAACTAATATAAACTAAACAGATCATTTCAGATATAAAGAAGCTATAAAAATGTCACTTTTCTATGACTTTAAGGATATATATCCATAAATATGTTTTATCATAATTTTTTTTTTTCTAAATAATTAAATACATATTTTACTTTTCCTAGATTTAGATAATGCGGCGCCGATATTAGTCAATTTTATTAATTAAGTAATAAATGACAAAAAAAAACATTTTTTAATTTAACTTAAATGTAGATATTACGGCGCCGACACTAGTCAAAATTTGATTAAAAATAGCTTAAAATTTTTAAGAATTTACTTAATTTAAACTTAGATATTACGGCGCCGCCACTAATCAAAATAAAGACTATAAATTGCTTAAAACACATAAATTTATTTGAATTTAGATAGTATAACATTGACACTAGTCAAGATTAAGAAAACATATTTCTAACTCATCACAAACATATTTTAATTTTCCTAAATTTAGATATTGGCGGCGCTGATATTAGTCAATTTTATTAATTAAATAATAAATTACAAAAAATCATCTTTTAATTTAATTTAAATGTAGATATTACGGTGTCGACACTAGTCAAAATTTAATTAAAATAGCTTAATTTTTTTAGAATTTACTTACTTTAAATTTAGATATTACGGCGCCGCCACTAATCATAATAAAGATTATTAATTACTTAAAAACACATAAATTTCTTTAAATTTAGATAATATGACATTAACACTAGTCAAAATTTAAAAAAAAAAACACACATTTCTTAAAAATATAAATATATAGAAATTTAGATAATACGACACTACCACGAGGTATAAAATAATAAATTACTAAATGAAATTTTAAGAAGCAAAAACCCAAAAACTAATTAAGAAACTACACCTAAGCCCAAAACTAAAAGTCTCCAAGGCCTTTTAATTTCCATCCGAATCAGGCCACTTTTTAATGGGCTTTACGAAGGCCCAATACCAAAATTACGTCTCCTCTCTCTCCGATCTCAATAGATCGCTCGACTTAGAGAGCTTCGGGACCTTCGGTTCCTTGACGAAGAAGACGATACTTCTTCTTCTTCTTCCATCACAGCTACACGCAAATCCTTATACTGTTACAGCTTTTCAAGATTCTGAGTTCGAAAGAGTAGTTGTGTTTTGTATTTCTACTGGATTTAAGCGCCATTTAATTTTCCGGAGTTTGGGCTACAATGATGTCGCCGAAGCAAATCTCCGACGATCGAGGATCTCCACATTTCAGGTTTCTTCATTACCTAAAATTTTGATTTAATTTCTCTGTTATTTGATGTGGCTTATTCTTTACTAATTTTTGATTGTGTTGAAATGAAATGCGAGAAAAAAAAACGAAGTTTCTTCGTCTTGCTTCGATGGAATTGATTCAAAATTGCAATGAAATGTGTACTGTAGCTTGGAATTTAATTTCTTCGTTTTATCATCTCTCTGATTTGGAAATTGCATTTTCTCGATTTTGCTGAAGTTAATGCTGCAACATAATTTAGGTTTGAATCACTGATTTTGAGTCCTATTATTCCCTAGCGGAAGCTTTTATAGTTCGTTGTTTTTTGATTCAATAGTAGGTTGAAACAGTGATTTGAGTCCTCAGTATTGCTTAACTCTGAGCTCATTTGTAGTTTTTATATTGCCATTGGCTTAAAATCGAGTCTTCTCTTATATTATGCGGTAACATAATTAAGTTAAATCACTGATTTGAGGTTGAAGCAGTATTCTAAGCTTAAGCTGCTTAGTTCACTGTGTTTTAATTCAATACTAGGTTGAAGCAGTGATTTGAGTCCTCAAAATTCCTTAAATTTGAGTACATTTGTAGTTTTGTCGTCTTCTCTTATATGCCACCTAAGTCTTGTATTTTGACTCTCTATATTTGCAGGCATACTCCTTTCCAGATAATCCACCTCGTTGGGAACTTTTTTAGGATATGGTCAGTTTATTCGATGTACCGCTATTTGAATCAAACAGGAGCGCCTGTTGTTCTCTTTCTCTTCTGCTGTCTGGTGCCTTCATCTATCATCTTCTTGATACTTCAAAAACCATGGAAAGGAAGGGCACTTTCCAATCAACAGGTTTACTTTAGTCATATTCGATTTCTTTTATCTATATTTGATACAGATAAATGGGAGAGTTAGACTAAATTATTCCTTTTCTGTTTCAGATTGTACCTTCTCTTATCAATGGAGTCATCACAGCTCTATACTTTATCTTATGGGGAAAAGGTCTTAAGTCTTGTGGACCGCTTAGGTATTCATTAGTTATTAAGCATTCATACTACAATGAACGCTTATCTGTTCTTATCTGTCATACTTTCTTAGGATCTGTACTAAATTTTGGCTTCTGGATAAGTTGAAAGTTTACCTCTGAGAAAGATGGTCCCACTTTAGCACTTTGGTTCAATACTTACTGAAATTTTTAAGCTCCATTTTCTGTCATCTGATAAAAAAATTTATCTTCTTTGAGTATTTGATTCTCTATGGTAATTATTTGTGTATCTTATTGGCAGAGCTATCTTGTCAGAGTACTCTGGTGCTGTTCTTGGTGTACTTTCTGGCGTATTATATGGACGGAGAGGCCATGTGTGGAAAAAGGTATTCATCTCATCTGTTTCTAATTTAGCAGTTTTCACTTGCATATCATCTCTAACCACTTAATTAGCACGGTTTACATAGTGTTTAGCCTGCTGTGTTGTTTATACCCTCGGCATGCATCAGCTCACTTGTCTCATAGACAAACTATAGAGTTGTGCAATAATCTTTAGCATTTAGTGATTATCCCTCTGGCTAAATCATGTACTTATTTATAGTCTTATATTGATTGCATTATAATTATTGATATGAAGTTCAATTTGCAAGATCAAATGAATGTATATAAATCAACAAGGGTAATTATCTGAAGAGTAGGAAAAAATGTATCTCATATTTCCAAATCATGTCAGGTAGGTGGCCTCATTGCAATGCTGGTAGCTCTTTTTTTCTTGTCTCAAGGATGGGCGACATCGTCTCTCTCCCCTTTTTATATCCTTTTATGTAATTTCCTTCTCTCTATTGCTATCTCTATATATATCTTGCTTCGTTTTTAACTATATATGGATAGGTTATGTGTTGGTTTGTTTAACTTAACAACAATCTACCAACAAAAGATAGTACTGAAATCAAAGAGGAAGAAGTACAAACAGAACAAGCACTAGGTATGATGGGAATGATGATACCAGTTTTTGCTGGAATCTTGTCAGCATTAAGGCGGGTTATCGCGCGCCGTGTTTCTCTTAAGGTTCTGCTCTTTGATTCCTTCTTTTCCCAGTCCTTTCTTCTCTCAAATCTGCTTACTTTACTAACAACCAATGTTCTGTTTCTCCAGAACCAGCAGAAGAAACGACTGCATGCGATAACCATTACTTCAGCAACCTGTTTCTTGTTTCCTGTGGCCATGTGGGACCTTATCCTAGTAAGTAATGCTACTATTTTGTATCGAGAAGGAACAATGTATCAAAGATGGCATTTTCTCGATTTCCCAATGCCAGTTTGGTTCACTAATATCAAATTTTTACTTCAGGGATCATCTTCTGGGAAAACATCCGAGTTGCCATTTTCTGCGTGGGCTTTCCTTAGCACCATTGTTTTCGGGATCATCCTAATCTTCTATGTCGACAATATCGCAGAAGAGAGGTTTACTTAAAGCTTTTATTACATTACATTGCATTCATACGCAAAACAGACGCTAATATGTTTTGTTTTGTTGCAGATTGCAAATGGTGTTTTCTTCACCGAGGCATTTAATGGTAGCAGGTGCATGCATAATAGTCATGGAGTTAACTTACGAAATGGATTTTTCTCTTCCCGGTTTCATCGTCTGTTGCTTAGTATTAGGGTTTGGTATATTCGAGGCGACATCTCTTGAACGTAGCAAGAAAGACTCTTCATTGAAATCAGAAGATCCATCAAATGGAATCCTTGGTAATGACTTTGATACTTCTCCAATTCTTCCCATATAGCTTTACCAATTCTCTCCCCCACACTAACGACGATGGACTGTTGAATGTACTTGTCCTTGACGATGTAAATCTATTTTGTTTGAACTCGTTCTCAATCTTTATACCTTTCTTGGTCAAAATCATATACAATTTTTTTGGTCTAATGTAGACAAAGATAAACCAATGATGATTATTATTTTAATATAATTATTTTACGGTTAGAGAAGCATTGAAGCTACCACTAAATGATAGACTATGGAATTAGGAAAAAATCGGTGGATAACTAGATAAGCTTGGAGACTACAAGTCTTATTAGAATCACACAGCTCAACCTTCAACGGTGACCACAACGCAGCGCTTGTGTCTGTGTCGGAGAAAGAAATTGCAGGAGACAGCAAAGAAGACTTGGGCTTAATCTCAACAAAAAGGCTAAAGGTAGCAAAGATAAGCCCACTTACACAAGCCCAAGATCAGCTTCAGATTCAAATACGCTTTCTTCCTCCACGTCAAAAGCAAGCTCTGTACATTGTACAAAAGCCATCGATAAGGAAGCTTCAAGGCAATTTCCTCTTGTGATAAGATAGACATGTGTCAAATGGTGATTGCATAAGCTACTCTATAAGTATAAACCTAAGATGTAATCGAAAATCATCCAAGAAAATACAGTAATCAAGTTGTCACTTTTATCTTCTATCTTCTTCATTTTCTAAAATTAAAGTGATTAGGACCAAGAAAAGTAGAACCAAAACCAAACCAAACCAAATCTCTTATGGTTTGAGTGTGCCACGTGTAGTACTGGGGGACTCTTCGTTTTCTTTCACTTTTGCTCTCTCGTCACCAAGAAAAAACAAAAAAATCAATTTTGATGTTTCAGCTTCTTCTCCAATGCATTTGCATGTCTTTATCGAACTGAAAAATCGAGACTTTTGGGGTAAGCGCCGAAATTAACTCATATCTTCTGCTTCTACTGACTATTGTATTCTCCTTTGGATACAAAATCTAGTTACTTTGGATCGTTTCTTAGTAATGGTTTGATATTCGAATTTGTCGTAGGAGTATTGTGTAGTTAAGAAGATGGATCTCTTAAGCAATCTACCAGAAGAAGTTCTTTGTGATATATTGTCCTTCTTTACAACAAAGGAGGCTGCTTTGACATCGGTTCTCTCAAAGAGGTGGCGTAATTTGTTTGCACTTGTCCCTAATCTTGACATTGATGACTCTACATTTCTGTATCCGGAAGAGGGTAAGCGAGAAAGAGACGGGATTCTGCAGAGCTTCGTTGATTTTGTGGATAGAGTATTGGCATTGCAGGGTACTTCTCCTATCAAGAAAGTTTCCATCAAGTGTAGAAATGGTGTTGATCCAAGTCATGTGAATCGTTGGATATGTAATGTGTTGCAGCGTGGTGTTTCTGATCTAATCATAAGTCTTGGAGATAATTTTGTGTTGTCTCCAGAAGTTTTCATCAGCTCTACACTAGTTGAGCTGAAGTTGGGGAATGGAATTAAAATTGATGGGTTGGATGGTGGAGTATTCTTACCAATGCTTAAAACTCTCGTTCTTCACGCGGTTGAGTTTTGTTTTGATCAGTTTCAGAAGCTCCTTCGTGGTTGCCCTGTGGTTGAGAATTTGGAAATGGTTTATGTAGACTGGGAAGATTGGGATGAGACTTTGTCAAGTGCAAGTCTCAAGTCCGTAAAAATTAAGTCTGAGAATTCTTTCGAAAGTTTTTCATTTGATGCACCAAATCTTGTTTTCCTAGATTACGACGAATTTGTCGCGGTGGACTATCCATCTGTGAATTTGGAGAAGTTAGTTGATGCTAGAATCCACCTTTTAGTAACCGAAGATCAGATCAAGCGAGCAAGAGAACCAGATAATGAAATGTTTGAGGATGATGACGATGATGTTGTTCTCCGATTTGGTAATGCGAAGAAGCTCATGAATGGCATACGAAATGTGAAGAAGCTTTTCTTGTCTCCTACTACTCTTGAGGTCAGTACACTATTTGATTGCATAGACAAATAAACAAACCTTGATTGTTGGAAACATATAGTGCAACTAGGTAATGACTTGTTTCAGGTGCTTTCTCTGTGCTGTGTGGCAATGCCAGTGTTCAACAACCTCACATTCTTAGCTATTTTGAGTCACGAGGATCTCGGATGGCAAGCAATGCCAGTTCTCTTAAAGAACTGCCCACACTTGGAAACTCTAGCCCTTTGGGTAAGAATATAAACAATGAAAGTACTTAAACAACACATTTCTCAAACATTTACAACTGTTTCCTTTTTGCTTTCAGGGTCTTTTACATTGTGTGACAGATAAATGCGGGAATGCTTGTGACTGCATTTCTCGGGAAGACAAAGGCCATTCGCTCATATCTTGTCCAGTGAAGAAGATACATATTAAAGGGTTTTGTGGAACAATTAGAGAGTTAAATATGATAAAGCATTTCCTATCCTCATTTCCTTGTTTGAAGAAGATGGAGATACATGCCGAAGAGAATCATCTTACAACCTTCACCATCCCTGGAATGTTGGAAATTGTCGTGAAGCTAGTGATACTCTACAACGAGTTATCAAGTTGTGATGTCCAATTTTTTGCGTCTGATTCCTTGTACAGGAAGTGGACTGCGCAATGAAGTCTATAAGGAACAAACCTGCTCTTTTGTTTTACTCAAAAACCTCTTTGATGTAAGAAAGAGTCAGTTGCATGTTTTGACTCTTGTCTTGTCCGTAATCTTGACATTAATGACTCTGTCTTTCTGCATCCGGGAATTGCATTGAATTCTGCATAGCTTCATGGATTTTGTGGATAGAGTATTGGCTTTGCAGATTGTTTCTCGAATAGAAAATTATGTCTAAAATGATGAAAGCACTTCTTTGGACTCTTTATTTCTTGTGGTTTTAGGAGATGGATACATATGCTAAAGAGAATGACTTTATAAACCTCAAATTCTCTAATATGTTTAAACTTGTTGCCAAGAAGTTCATACTCTAAGATAAGTTTTATAGTGATGTATAAAGAAGTGGGCACACTGATGAGTCTTCAAAGAAGAAACCTTGCTCATAGTTTTTGTTCAGAAGCTAAAAATTAGTTACATCTTTTGACTTTTGCTCTCTTTGGTCAAGTTTGCTTTTCTTCTCTGAGTTCATCTTCTCTCCTCTCTGTCTCCTTAAGTTGGGCCTAGAACTGTTTAAACTACATTTGCAGCCCAAAACTCAAGCTGTCTCGGTTTACCGAAATTAAACCGGTGATTTTAAAGAACCGGATAAAATAAAAAAAGTAAAAAACCCTCAATTTTGTTTGCTTGCCGTCTTCCTCTTAACATCTGTGGAGTCGGCTTCTCCGATGCCTTTGCTTGAATTCTCCGACCTTAAAGCTTGAGTCTTTTCTTCATATCTCGCTTGTACAGCCATAGAAACAAGTGATTAAGCAACTCCTAACTCTCTCTCTTCTCTGCTCACTGAAATCCCTAAAATTTGGGTCTTGGATGAAGCTTTTGCTACAAGGTTGGTATCGAAGTTTACTCAATTCTCTCTTTTTGGAATTCTTAGTTCACTTAGGGTTTCTCTCTTATAAATTTCATGTTCGAATCAATTGTTTTACAAGTTTAAAGTGTTTACATGAATTTAAAGGTCAAATCTTTCTCTGTTTATAGTGGATCTTTCGTTCTTGCAGAGAAGATGGATCTCTTAAGCAATCTACCAAACGATGTTCTTTGTCATATATTGTCCTTCCTTACTACAAAGGAGGCTGCTTTGACATCGGTTCTCTCCAAGAGATGGCGTAATCTGCTTGCGTTTGTCCCTAATCTTGATATTGATGACTCTGTCTTTCTGCATCCTCAAGAGGGTAGGTTGATTAGGAACGAAATTCGACAGAGCTTCGTTGATTTTGTGGATAGAGTATTGGCATTGCAGGGTAATTCTCCCATTAGGAGGGTCTCCCTCAAGTGTACACATAATCTTGATTCAGACCGAGTGGATGGTTGGATAAGTAATCTGTTGGCGCGTGGTGTTTCCGAACTTGATCTATTGATCAATATAGATATGGATGAATACATTCTATTGTCTTCAAAACGTTTCGAGAGCAAGAATCTAGTTAAGCTGAAATTAGGCAGACTTTGTATTGGTTGCGAACCGGGTTTCCAGATCCATCCTGATGGTTGGTTGGCTAAGGGAGTGTTCTTACCAGTGCTTAAAACTCTCGAACTTGAGTCAGTTGGGTTTTATGTTGATAATTTTTTTCTTAGAGCTTTGCCTGCGCTTGAGGAATTAGTGATGGTTGATGTATTCTGGCTCTGGAACATTAAGGATGTCACCGTGTCAAATGCAAGCCTCAAGACCCTAACAATGAATTCCAATCATTATTCAGGCACTTTATCATTTGATACACCTAGTCTTGGTTACTTCTGTTACTCTGATTATGTTGCTGAAGACTACCCCATAGTTAAAATGGAAAACTTATTTGAGGCTAGAATTAGCCTTTTGGCAACTGAAGATCAAATCGAGAAAGCAAGAGCGCCAAACAATGATTGGTTAGCGAATGGTGAGGACAATGTTGTTCTTCGATTTGCAAATGTGGGGAAGCTCATGAATGGCATACGAAATGTTCAGTATCTATACTTGTCTCCTGATACTATCGAGGTTAATTATCTTCTTTAATTTTCTCTTTTGAAATATCTATCATCGTCTCAATTCCTGGAGCATGACGTTCATGTTTGTGGCTGGTCTTGTTATCAGGTGCTTTCTCTATGCTGTGAATCGATGCCAGTGTTCAACAACCTCAAATCGTTAACCATTAAGAGTGACGAGAATCGAGGATGGCAAGCAATGCCTGTTCTTCTAAGTAACTGTCCACATTTAGAAACACTAGTCCTTGAGGTATAATAACAACTTATTTGCAAACGTGTACAGAGATAGAGTTCTTACATTATAAGAAAAACTCATTATTGTTTCCTTTATGCTTTCAGGGTCTCTTGCACCATGTTACAGATAAATGCGGGGATGCTTGTGACTGCGTTTCTCGAGAGGACAAAGGTCATTCACTCACATCGTGTCCAGTAAAAGTTTTAGAGATTAAAGAGTTTCAAGGAACAATGAAAGAGATGCACATGATAAAGCATTTCTTGGACTATTTTCCGTGTTTAAAGGAGATAAAGATCTATATGGAAGAGAATGGTCGTACACAACTCAGTGTCCCTGAAGTGTCTGAAGCTATCGCGGAGACAATGGGACACTACAACAAGTTATCGAGTTGCAATGTCCAGCTCTTGGTGGATGGTTACATGTATAATAAGTGGACTGCACAATGAAGTCACTGAACATAGTTTAATTGGCTTGAAAACTATTTCCATTTTCAGACATGTAAGAATTTTAGATTCTTTGTACCTTCTTGTCATCCGACCATGTTTGATACTAAGCGATGGATGTTACATCTCTCCTTATCTACTTCTAAAACTCAGAACTCAAGCAGTCCCGGTTTACCAAAATTAAACCGGTCACTTTAAAGAACCGGATATAATTGAACAACTATTCACACCAGACTTCAGTTTTTAAAACCCTAAAATTTCGTCTTCTCTTAAAATTGGATGTTTCGCCTTCTCCGATGCCTTTGCATGTCTTTTCTAACCTGAAAGCTTCGGTTCTTTCTTCATATCCTCGCTTGTAGAGAGCCATAGAAACAAGTGATTAAGCTTTTGTAACAAGGTAGGTCACGAAGTTCCTCTTTTTTTGGGTTTCTTAGTTCACAAGTTTCCTTTTGGGTTAGATTAATTCCTATTCGCGTTGTTAACTTAATCTCTGTTTAACTTCATGTTCGAATCAATTGTTTTAACCTGTTTTGAGATCAGATTTGTCTTATTAATTTAAACTCTTATCTCGTGCAGAGAAGATGGATCATATTAGCAATCTACCAGATGATGTTCTTTGTCATATCTTGTCCTTCCTTAAGACAAAAGCGGCTGCTATGACTTCGATTCTCTCCAAGAGGTGGCGAAATCTGTTTGCACTTGTCCCTAATCTTGACATTGATGACTATACCTTTATATATCCGGAAGAGGGTAAAGAGAAAAGGGCCGATATTCGACAGCTTTTCGTGGATTTTGTTGATAGAGTATTGAATTTTCAGAGTAATTCTTCCATCAAAAAGTTCTCCCTCTATTGTCTCCGTGTTGATTCAGATCGAGTGGATGGTTGGATACGTAATGTGATGGTGCGTGGTGTTTCAGATCTATCAATCACAATCATTTTAGATAGGGGTTCGGCAGTTCGCTATCAAGTGTCTCCACAATGTTTCAAGAATAAGAAACTTGTTAAGCTGCAAATAGGTTTTGGTATTGATATTGGTTGGTTGGATGGGAGCATTTTCTTACCAATGCTTAAAACTCTTGTTCTTGGCTCAGTTTGGTTATCTGTTGATAAGTTTGAGTTTCTTCTTCAAGGCTTGCTTGTGCTTGAGGAATTAGTCTTGGTTTATATAGGATGGAATGATTTGCTTCCGAATGTGTATGTGTCAAGTGCAAGCCTCAAGACCCTAAGAATACATGGTAGTGGTGTTATAGATACTTTATCATTTGATACACCTAGTCTTGTTTACTTCTGTTACGCTTTTGAAAATGTGAAAGATTATTCCGTAGCTGAAATGGATAACTTGTTTGAGGCACGAATCAACCTTTCGCCACCTATTAATGATTCGTTAGTGAACCGTCGGGACCATCCTATTCTCCCACTTGCAAATGTGGGGAAGCTTATGAATGTAATACGAAATGTTCGGTGTCTGGAAGTGTCTCCTAATACTCTTGAGGTCAGTTTTTTTTTTTTCTCTTTTTCTCTCGTGTAGTATCTTTATTCAATTGGTCTCTAGGAAATAAAGGGTCTTGTTTTGAAACTTGTAATGGCAAAATATCTAATTGTGGTTTGTCTTGTGGTTTTCAGTTGCTTTCTTTGTGTTGTAAATCGATGCCAGTGTTCAACAATCTCAAATCGTTAACTATTATGAGTAACAAGATGCAAGGATGGCAAGCAATGCCAGTTCTTGTAAGGAGCTGTCCACATTTAGAAACTCTAGTCCTTAAGGTATAAAATAAACTTATTTTCCAAAAATGTACAAAGATATAATATAATTCATACTTTGAATCCATTATTGTCTCCTTTACACATTCAGGGTCTCTTGCACCGAGTTAGAGATCAATGCGGGGATGCTTGTGACTGCGTTTCTCGAGAGGACAAAGGTCGTTCACTCACATATTGTCCAGTAAAAGTGTTAGCGATTAAAGAGTTTCAAGGAACAATGAAAGAGATGCACATGATAAAACATTTCTTGGACTATTTTCCGTGTTTGAAGGAGTTAAAGATCTTCTATATGGAAAACAATGGTCCTACAAATCACAGAGAAGTGTCTGAAGTTATCGCGGAGATGATGGAACACTACAACAAGTCATCGAGTTGCAATGTCCACCTCCTGGTTAGTGGTTACTTGTATAAGAAGTGGACTGCATAATGAACCCTCTGAAGAACAAAACTTGCCGCATAGTTTTTCATTATTATTTCTTACACTTTCTTTCTTCTCATTCTCTCTTTTTAACCTAAATCTCTCTTCCTCTATAATTGTTTTGGTAAAATCTCTTTGCCTATAATTGAGTGAAAAAATATTTAATGATGAAAGACGAATGAGCAACTAGACAATTATTGGTCCCGTGAAATCTAGCCGGTCGAACATACAAATATAGAACAACGATTTTTTTTTTTTCGTGTCCAATGTTACGTTTGTAAACTGATGTTTAACAATGTCCCTCTGATAGTATGTACGTAGTTGTGTCCTAGCGTAAGATCAACGGATGCAATACACCATCGAACATAAAAGTGTGTATTTGGTTTCTATTTTCATATATGTAGTAGTTAACATTTCCCAAGTAAAGAACGAAACAGTAACTCATGAAGATAATAGTAGTTCAGTTTCATAAGTAATTTTTAGATTCTTTGAACCTTGTAAACAATAGCTTAAGACACTGAATGTTTGTAGATTCTATAATAGTTTTTTTTTTCCTAATTATTTATCCATTCAAGATTAATTATGTGACAAGTATTTTCCCTAGAAATTAAGGAATCTAGATTTTTAAAGCTTTTGTCAATTCTTAAACGAAACCCATAAACCTTATTATTCGAATTCGATATGCTTTAGAATTGATGATATATAATAAAATTTAGTTCAGTTCACACCCCAACAAAAAGAATTGTTTCAAAACTTGCTATGAAGTATGAACCTTGAAGAAAAGTCAAACGAAATTGCTACGTTGGTAAATGCATGGAGGTCCACGTACAATAGAAACGCTCGAGCACCATTAATTAATGCTGGATTTACTCTTAACGACTTTCACTTATATTACCAAGACTTCACGTTAATCTCCTTTTCATCTTTAGCTTTTTTTTCTTTATCTTTCTCTATTTTTGTGTATTTCGAATCTTGTTCTTTTGAAAATTGTGTTCGATTCTTTGCTCTAATTTATTGCTTCCTTTTTTTTGTGTTCGATTCGTTGCTCTTACCATTATAGTTTTGATCAAAGCCGTTGTAGACTCATACGTGTACGCATAACAACTAATCTATCTATCTATGTTGTACACATTTGAATACGCGTTTTATAAATGCGAGATATTAAGTCTTACCCTATTATTCCGACTTATAAAACACTAATTAATGTTAATGTTAAAAATGTGTGAATGCACGTGGATTCTATGAAGAGAGCTCGTGTAAGCTCGGTGTATGAAGGGAAAGATAGAAATAGATCAACAAAAGGAGAGGAAACTCGAAGGGATCAATCAAAACACGCGAGAATGACCGCGAAAGCTCGAATGAACGTTCACAAAGAGAGCATGAAACCACTGCCGAAACATAAGAAATCGGTGAAGATCATGAAGTCGATGATAAAGAAGAACGAGACGCAGGATGATCAAAATGATGTCATTGTTAAAAAGGAAAAGGAGGAGAAGGATAAAGGCGTAGTGAAGAATATGGACGAGAAGACGGAAATGCTCTTTTCAAAGTGCGTCGAGGATTGGCCAAACATGTTAACATATGAAGAGGAGTGGACGTGGTTTGCGTTTGCGTTTGGGTGGGGATGGTGGCGGCGTTATGACGCGGTGATGAGCGGTGAAAGTTGGTTCAACTAAATATTATTAAGATTAAGGGTTTTGTTACAATTTATTTTGGGTTGGTGAAACTATATATACATACACATAATAATTGATAGGAGTTCTGAAGATCGAAGAAGATCATAAATATATCTTTAGAGGGTTCAGTTTCGTTTATGTTTATTTTAATTACAGTTTTCTTGATAAATTGGAGACCAAGAAGGGGTTGGGCTAGTACTGGTCCTAAAGAGAAGAACAAACTACAGTTTAATTCCTTTAGGAGAGTGCTCTTTATCTGATCCGGTCTAGGGATTAATTAGAGGGTTTCGGTCGAGAACATCTGCTGTATACCTGTATTAGAATAATCTATATATGTACTAATAAAAATCTGAAAAAAACGTCTTCTACTGTCATGTCTATCGGTTATAAGTTATAACTCTTCATGATTTTTTTTTTTAATTATTAAAATATGTTTAAATAAATTGTTGTAACTATTTCACAAAAAAAATTGCAATATTTGGTTCAATTTCCCTCATAGTAATAAGTCTCTAGTAATAAGTGCTTACAAATTGATCTCGGCATTATTTCGGTGCGTGACATATATCAATTTTTTTCTTTATCAAATTTTTAATTTATTTATCAGTTTTACTGTGTACCGTCCAAAAAGAAGCATGTTCAGTATTAGAGCACACCAAAAAAGGCATTTTGAAAAATGCCCCTAATATGCTTTAGAGAGTACTCACAGTTTTATAATATTTATGTTCGTCATATAGTTTTTCCACCATGTGTATTTATTTACTAAATATATATTTCCAACCCTATTTTATTTTATCTTTTAAAAATACATTGTTTTGTATTTGTACACATTAATTATTCGATGGGTCCAAATTTTAATAACCAACAGTTTGCAAGTATTAATTAAAAAATAAATTACAAAATATATATTATTAAGGTAGTTTTCATTTGAATTTTGATGCAAAGACGTGAAATAGCAGAAATCGGAAACATGCAAAAAGAGTAAAAGACTACTAACTAAATTTGGGTTCAAATAAAAAATTATATATTTTCAAATTATAAAGATATATTTCTAAATTATAAAGAATTATTTCTAATTATAAAGACATATTTTTATTTTTAAAAATATTTTAAAATCTTCGACTTTCTCCTATCTCGTGATTAAAATTTTTAGAAGACATATTATTTCAAATTATAAAGATATATTTCTATTTTCCTAAATAATTTGAAATCTTTGGCTTTGTACTTTCTATTAACTAAACTTTTTATAGACATATCATTTCAAACTTTTTTTTTCACTTTTTCAGCAGTATCATTTCAAACTATTTAGTCAATTCTATTCAAATCTTTGACTAGAATTAATATATTATTTAATATAATGTAGATATAGTATATATATATATAAATTAGTAATCTATATAATAACTAATTTACAAGGTTCATTACTCCCTTGCCAACTCTCTTCAAATTCAACCGGGTAGCCAAACTGTCCAACAATTGAAAGTAAAATATCGACTCTTGGATCAGACTGTGGAGGCAGCCACGCATATACCGCAATGGCAAAACAGAGTGCACCAAAGAATCATCTTCTGCATCATGGTTGCAAGGAGACGACAAGATCACAAACCCTGAAAAGATTATATATAGAATCATCAGTTTTCAATCTCACAAGTGTCGCAAGTAAAACCATGACTGCAAATCAAAAGCATGGAACAGAGTGAAGGATCCCCAAAAATAATAACAGAAAAGATGTGTCAAAGATAGATACAATCAAACCACAAAGATGAAAGAATGCAAAGAACCACAAAGATATCTACAATCAAATCCGACTTGGTATCTGACAGATAATACACAAAGATACAATAAGAGAAATCTCAACAAGGAACTCAATACAATGAAGATTGAAAAATCAATGAAGACAAAGCGGAAAATTTAAGAAAACAAATGAAGGAGTAGCAGTTTTATTTTATGATGACTCAAAATATTTTAAAATTTAATATTCAACGTTATTCAATACGTCATAGCTCTATAATTGAATTAGGTTTATCGTTGGATAAACTGCATTGCACCGTATCCAGACCAGATAGATCTATTGAATCTCAGCTATTTTTAATAATATGAAAAGATATGTACAGTCATGTTTTTTTAGACTTTTCATAAAATAATCTATATGGTTGTGTCTTTTTTTTGTAACCTTGTTTTACGGTTTTTTTTTTCATTTTAGTGGTTATGTCTTAATCTAAACCAATAAAGAATCTTCCATTTATAGAGGTTGAGTTTTCAACCAGTTTTCATATAACTATCTCTTCAGCGGAGATATTACAATAGTAAAATTGTTTTTCTTCCTCCTCAACCAACAAATAATTGAACTTAATACTATTTTTTTAAAAAAATTGCTTATGTTTTGCTCACCTTTTGCTTATATTTTGTTTAATTTTTGTCAACTTTTTTATTTTTTCAAAATTTTTAATAATTTTAATGTATTGCATATTAAAAAATAATGCATATTGAAATTTGCTTTATACATGTAATTACTTATCATAATAATTTAATATATAAATACAATCAAAAATTTTTTTACCATATAATATTTTGTTAAAAATGAGTTTTTCTGCGACATCGCGGGAACTCATAACCTAGTATATATAACGACACATATACGTATCATATAAATATTAAAAATTAAAAGTATTTGCACATCATTTGAATTATCATTTAAAACAATGGCCAAAATGCCATCGCCTTTGGCGCGTCCTTTTCATCTTTCTATATTCCATCATGATTAACCACATTTATGTGGTGAGTTCAAAATAATGGTGTGTAGTCGTGGTGTTGATTGTAGGCCAATCCGACCTGTGGATCTTGCTTTATTCCCATTGTAAACCATGCATCATTCGTGATGAACGCTTACTATCAGAGTCATATGATCGTACTAAAGAGGCATGTAGTTTCGGAAATACCGGCACATTTGTTGTTAGCAATCCCAGTTTTGATACTTGTGTGTATTGGTCTTGAAAATATTTGTTTAATTTGGTTTGGATAATGATATGCGTAATAAATGATTGGATGAATAAAATTATGGTTTGAAAATTTTCCTTACCTTATTATATAATTATAAAAAATCACGATTAATGTTCAAATTTTATGAAAGTTTAATGAAAATATTTTTAAATAATACACAACTTATTTAAAATTTGCATGAAATATTATATAAGATGATGTGAACTCATTGTGATGCATGGATTCACAGGATATACCAAGCTATAAAACTTCGGTAGGTCGAAGAGCTTCTTATTGAAAAGACGACACCACACAAATTTGGAATAATCTGTAATAAAGCCAATGCAACTCTATTAAGGGAATCCACACTAAATCTATTTAAGATATGAACACACCATCTCTGAAAGAAAAAAAATTCCGAAACGAAACGATGTTTCAAACAAAAATGAGATCCAAAAGTTTATATAGAACATTTATATTAGGCTTAGAAAGTTAGAAATTAAAAAAATCATGTATAGTATATATATGAATACGTGCCTTTGATGGCATTCTCAAAGATTTTTGACCATTGGGAATGTTCGGCAACTCTTCACCAACTCATGGAGTCATGGTCACATGATTTTTTAACATAAGAACCAAAGTCATATTTTGGCCTTTTTCTTTTTCATTTTTGGCCTCAATGAGTCAATATTTGAAGTTTTTGTTTTCTCTCCATTCCTTTGGGTAAGTTGTGCATTTCTATGCAAGTTGCTAGTAGCAACCAAACGCTTATATTCTCAAAAACTAAAATTTTACACACTAGTTTCACACTGATATTTGAGATCATAACGAGAAGGGGTCTTAATCATACATTTAAAAATGGGCTCTTATCCACAAGACTATCTTCTGTATGACACTGTCCACAAATGTGTCTATCACAGATTGCAAGTGGACCAGCCTTTCCTTTAAGGTATTAACTCTGTGCAACTGAGATTTAGAAACATATGTTTCACAGTCCTTATAAAGGAAATTTACTTTAATTATTATGGAAAAAGAAAAAGAAAAAGTTAACTTTTCCCTCTTAAAACAATGGACAAATAAGAATATAATCCATATGTCATTATTGTCTAATACTAGCTATAATTATAATGTATGTTATCTTCTAGTGATAAATTACCAAGAATATTGTAAATGTATAAAGTGTTTTATAAACTCCACATAAGAAACCTTTGACAAATCAAATGATGACGATTGTATATATTATATGAAATTCTACATAAAACCAAATATGATACTTTCTATAGCATCTAAACATACTAACACAATGATCATTCTTTTTTTTGTTAAACACAATACATTGATACTTATTTGAATCTTTGATGAACTAAACATAATATGAGATCTAAATTTTATATTGTAGTAACAATGTTTTCTTCTTCTAGTAATATATTACCACTAACGCTATCCAACAATAAGTTTTCTTTTGCCTCGTTTCTTATCGCAGTAAAAATTCTAAACCTAATTAACCGTACCATCGGCAAAAATTAAGACGCAGGGATATAGAAATACATATTCATAAATCAGACATTTGACAATCCGATAGAAAATGTCTCAAACAGAAGAAAAAAAACACAGACAATAGGAAATGAAATGAGTAGAGATAATTATATGAATGTTTTTCTGATAGAGAATTAAGCATTGGTGAAGCTTGGGGGCTTGTAGGCAATGAAACTGATGCATTGGACTTGACGGTTGTTGTCGAATCCGATGATCCTAATGAAGGCGTTGGGGTACTCCTTCTTGCACTCTTCCACTTCCTTCAACACTTGAGCCGAGTCGGTGCATCCGAACAATGGAAGCTTCCACATTGTCCAGTACCGTCCATCGTAGTATCCGGGTGTGCTTCCGTGCTCACGGTACACAAATCCGTGCTATACACACATGAGAAAACCATTCAGTACAACCGATATCGGAGGATTCACATAACTATAGTCTATCTCGGTTTAGAAAACCCGGTTATTGACTTATGTTTCTAGAAATGAAAAAAGAATAATAGCATTCATTGCACAAATGATTTTTAACTAATAAATTTTACGTTCATACAAAAAAAAAAAAAAGAATAATAAAGGATGATTAGAGACAAAGGAAAAATTATGTGTTTATTACCTCCAACTCGAATTCAACACAAGGAATCCACTTGTTGCGGAGAAGGTAGTCAACTTCCTTACCCAATTCGACATCGGTGAGGTCAGGAAGGTAAGATAGAGTTTCAAACTTCTTCTTTCCGACTGGTGGCCACACCTATAATTCCCAATTCCAATTTCAAATTATTGTAAGTTTTGTTCCATTTCACTAATTGCACATGACAAAAGAAAGTTCTCATTATAATGACATTACCTTCATGCAGCTAACTCTTCCGCCATTGCTTGCGATGGAAGTAATGTCGTTGTTGGCCTTCCGGGTGACCGGGAAACCAGCGGATGACTTCAAGCCGGTAAATGGGGCGACCATGGTGGCTTGAGCCGGGGAGGTAACCACAGCGGCAGAGGAGAGCATGGAGGAAGCCATTACTACTTCTTCTTCTTGTTTCTCTTCTTCTTTTGCTCTTTTCTCTTACTTACTTGTTTGTCTATTGGTTTGGTCATCTTTATATAGTGAGAACTGCAAGAGGCAAAAAGACCTAATCATCAAAGGGTCCAGAATTCATGATAACGTCGTTTACTGCCACAGGATTAAGGAAAGGTGTTGACACCCTTATCGATACGTATCACTAGGATAATGCCACGTGGAAGAAAACTCCATTATCTTATCTTTTTCTTGTGAGGAAACGAGTGAATGTGTATGGTTACTGGTCTCCACTTGATCGGTTGCTTTTGGCTCCTTCCTTTTTGGAGAAAAGAAATCAGTCGCATTACCTTAAATTTAATGCTTTTGGACCTTTTATTTACCACCATGTATGATAAGTTGATTTGATGAATAAGGTTGCACTTAACAATAGTTATAAGAAAATTATTTAAATTAGACATGTAAATACATGTATTGTATTGTAAATATAGATGTAATGCATAACTTAGGAATTTATTACTACTTCCGTTTAATTATCTATATCAATTTTTAAGATTTTTTATGCACATTAAAAAAGTAGATTATATTTTTCTTAGACCTACATTAATAGGTAAATATTTTTTTCTCTATATGATAATCTAAAATAAAAATATATATATTTGACATTTTGTTTATTTTTTTTTATTTCATATACAACATAATATTCTTTGTAAAACAAAAGTAAAGTTTTAAAACAACAGTTATTATGAAACAAAGAAAGTATTATTGTTAATAGAAAAAAACAGTCACGAATTATGACTATGCCTTGTCCATTTCTGAAAAGAAGATGAGGAAGAGAAAAAAAAAATACAGAGTTTTATCTCATGTTATAGAGTTATGATATAAGTTAAATTGGTTTGTAAAGTAGAACATGTAATTAATGTTTTGTGTAATTATTGCCATCCAGATATTACCACTAATTAAGATTTATACTAACATAATGCATTTTGTTGAGAGAAAGAATAGTCACATTTGGTGACAATTAGAACATGTAATGTAGTGTTTTGTGTTATTGTCATAATTGTACTATTAGTAGGATTTATATTCAAAGAAACTAATCATATGTAGATGCTGTAAAATTTCCGAGATTAACAACTGATTGAGTATTTGTTCTTAACGGGTAAAATATATTTACTAAATAATAGTTATCTGATTTTTCTCAAGTGACTTTTGATGCAAAGGTGAACATATCAACTACCGAAACCATCATTTACCCGTATCATACTGTAAGCTTCCGACATCGAAGAATTTACAAGAAAACCTCCCAACGTCAATGGTTTCTTCTACATGAGGTAATGCTGCCTCTCGATCAACAAGTAAGACCTGGTCACACCATCACAATCACAGTGTGGAACCCACGCCAGCGTTCCTCTTGGAGTACCACGCCATTGCACTTACGGCCCACTTAAAGCACAAATATAATGGCACTTACGGCCCACTCAAGCACAAATATGGCACCTCAAGCCAATTCCCACCATGTCAACTTAAGCATGTAAACAATGGCCGATCATGAGGAATTTTCATGACTCATTTCAGTGGAAGGTGTAGTGTTAAGTTCTATGGGCTTCCATCTCACTTCCAACTCAAAACCAATTGGCAATGAGTGGAGTGGTCCATATCTCTTATATATTGCGTAGGATCTCTTCCAACTTCCGATGTGAGACATTATGTCCTAATACGCTCCATCGAGATGATGGCTCTTTGGCCATTAATTTCGGAATGTTCGGGCTTAGATCGACGGCATCAATTTTGGGCCTTGTCGATGATTGGACCACTTTTGGGTCGGATCAGGTTGGACATGTGTGGATCGGGCTCTGATACCATGTTAAGTTCTATGGGCTTCCAACTCACTTCCAACTCAAAACTAATTGGCAATGAGTGGAGTGGCCCATATCCCTTATATATTGCTTAGGATCTCTTCCAACTTCCGATGTGGGACATTATGTCCTAATATGTAGAACTGAGGCAAGAACGTAACTCACCCTAAATCCACATAAAGCTATGGTTATGAATCCACGAATACCACCTTACAGCTCACAAATACCCTCATTTCAACCATATGAGAAGAAGCGTGTCCAACGTACAAAATCACCAAACCTGGTCATGAAAATTGGAAAAACTGTCGTGTAGGGAAGAGAAGCACAAGCTCCATTGTACTCCGATCCGCACCTCAACCAAATAAATCATATTTCGAAAGTGAGATCTTCCTATAACCCATCCATCTAAGTTACAAGAGGTTCTGTCCCTTTTTCGTTGTGTATACACTATTGTCTTTTTAAGTCTTTTTTCTCGTTTTGTTAAAAAAAAAAAAAAAAAAAGTCTTTTTTCTCGTTGTCTTTCTTTTTCTTGGACTTTAATTGACACCAAAATCGTTCATGATGACAAAAAATAAAATTGACACCAAATAAATGGTGTGAATTAAATCCGGAAGATGGAAAAAAATGTTCACTAACTAAAATTATATTTTATTATTTTTTTGTATTTTATCTTTGAATCTTGCATTGTTTATATTTCGTTTGCATAGAAAAATCCAAAAAGATTTGAATTTTTTTTCGGAGAAGACTAAAAAACAACATTTAGATGTTACGTTTTCTTTATCATTTAAAATCTAGTATAGTTTCGTATTGTTTCATTTAGAACTTTCAGGAACATTAACTGATTTTCCTTGTAAATAAGTGTTTCAGCTTTGAATGCATATAGTCAATGATCTAATTTAACGTTAAAAAGTCTCCAAACTTTAGTAAATTCATGCTTGATAAATTTCAGTCTTTTTGTATCCTTGCTTGATATGATGCCATCTCTGTATTTTCTTGGACTTGAATTAAACTTAATATCCGACTTAGGGGTTTGGAATACTAAGTATTTATGGTTGAAAAAGATACACATTTGGATTTTCTTTACATTTTTTACTACCCTTTACTATCTTTTTTCTTTTGACAACCTACCCTTTGCTATCTCCAAGAGCTATTTCATATTTAAAATGACTGATTGAGGCATCTTTGTTATGCTTCCATGTGCAAATTTTCTAGAAAAATATAGCTGTAAAAGTTCTCTCTTTTCTTAGCGTTTATTGGTTAGTCTAGTGAATCAAAAGCAAGAGGAGAATTTAAAGGAAGTTAGGAACCAAAATGTTGTTTAAAGAGCTATAAACGAAAATAAAAGAGTTAAAAGAGCTAAGGGCAAAAATGAAATTAAATGAGTTCATAAAAATATAGGGAAATTGATAGAAAAAACAACCTTGGACTTTTTCATTTTCACAAAACAAATCCTCAACTTTGAAGTCGGCTAATTGATATCTTAAATTTGCGTTGACCACATAGAATTGGGTTCCAGAATTCCAATATAATCAACGTTAAATATTCCACAAAGGGAATTAAGCATTGGTGAAGCTTGGGGGCTTGTAGGCAATGAAACTGATGCATTGGACTTGACGGTTGTTGTCGAATCCGATGATCCTAATGAAGGCGTTAGGGTACTCCTTCTTGCACTCTTCCACTTCCTTCAACACTTGAGCGGAGTCAGTGCATCCGAACAATGGAAGCTTCCACATTGTCCAGTACCGTCCATCGTAGTATCCGGGTGTGCTTCCGTGCTCACGGTACACAAATCCGTGCTATACACACATGAGAAAACCATTCAGTACAACCGATATCGGAGGATTCACATAACTATAGTCTATCTCGGTTTAGAAAACCCGGTTATTGACTTATGTTCCTAGAAAACCATTCAGTATAATTGATATTGGAGAATTCACATAACTATAGTCTATTAATTCGGTTTAGAAAATCCGGTTATTGACATACGTTTCTAGAAATGAAAAGAATAATAAAGGATGATTAGAGGCAAAGGAAAAGTTATGTGTTTATTACCTCCAACTCGAATTCAACACAAGGAATCCACTTGTTGCGGAGAAGGTAGTCAACTTCTTTACCCAATTCGACGTCGGTAAGATCAGGAAGGTAAGATAGAGTCTCAAACTTCTTCTTTCCGACTGGTGGCCACACCTATAATTCCCAATTCCAGTTCAAATTATTGTAAGTTTAATTTGTTCCATTTCACACGACAAAAGAAAGTTCTCATTATAATGACATTACCTTCATGCAGCTAACTCTTCCGCCATTGCTTGCGATGGAAGTAATGTCGTTGTTGGCCTTGCGGGTAACCGGGAAACCAGCGGATGACTTCAAGCCGGTAAATGGGGCGACCATGGTGGCTTGAGCCGGGGAGGTAACCACAGCGGCGGAGGAGAGCATAGAGGAAGCCATTTACTACTTCTTCTTCTTGTTTCTCTTCTTCTTTCGCTCTTTTCTCTTACTTAGTTGCTTGTCTATTGGTTTGGTCATCTTTATATATATAGTGAGAACTGCAAGAGGCAAAAATCCCTAATGATCAAAGGGTCCTCGTTTACTGCCACAGGATTAAGGAAAGGTGTTGACACCCTTATCGATTCGGACCACTAGGATAAGGCCACGTGTCAGATAAGTCCATTATCTTATCTTTCTCTTGTGAGGAAACGAGTGAATGTGTATGGCAAGTTTGGCAACTGGTCCTCCAATTGATCGGTTGCTTTTGGCTCCTTCCTTTAGGAAGAAAAGTAATCAGACGCATGACCGTAAACTTTAATTGAATTATTAATATATACTATCTTTTACATAAACATAGTCATAGTCATGACTCATAATGCATATCACAATGTCAAAAGCTGAACGTTGAGATAAATTTTATCAAAAGCATTACTCCTTTAATTAGATACAAAACAACCAAATCGATAAGGGCAAAAAGAAAATAGCAAAATCGATCAAAACGGATTAGTCAAAATAAACATGTTTTAAAATAGGAAAGACCAAAAATGAAAGAATAACCATGTAATAAACTTGTATAAAAAGAAACTGGCCCTCTTGATTATCTACAAATTACTTCAAAAGAAGAAAATAGAAGAAGGCCAATTCAAAGAATGAAAACAATGCATAGTCTCTCGTGGTTTCTCCTCATCATTGGATTATCCGTAGGCTTGAGCAGCGCATTTAGGGTGAAGTTGATGAACGAGAAAAACCATGTATTCTTTAAGAATTCTCTTGGTTGGCACAAAGTCTTGAAAGTACATTGCATATCAAATGACGACGATCTAGGCTTCCACTATTTGCGCCCTGGAGAAACCTACACTTTTAGTTTCCATGATAGTGTTTTGAAAACAGAATTCTATTGTGACTTATGGCAAGGGCCTCATTACAAGCACCATGCATCATTTGAGGCATATGAAGGTGGTGGTTTTATAGTTCATTATAATAAAAGGAACTATTGGGATGCTAGAGAAGATGGGATCTACTTCACACATGGCAAAAAAGTGCCTAAATTAGAGTATGTGTGGAAATAATAATTAACCACTCAAAGAAAGATGGAATTTAACTCATCTTTTTGGTTTGAGTTTAACACAAACTTCTTTTTCTCGTGTATTATTTTGGAAGGGAAATATTGTAATAAATTATCAAATGCACCTTTCTATGTACATGTACCTTAATATATGAAAAAGAAACTTTATAATTAAGTATGTGAATTTTTCAATACTAAAACTTTCAAGACTTATGTCCTCACCTAAACTAATATTTGCACCTACATGATTAATAAATAATGTTAGAAGATCTCCGATATTTATCGAGCAAAATTTATTAATATTCATATATACATGTGCAGTAAAAATAAAGAAATATAGAGATCTTCCGATCATTTAGTTTTTTCCTTTAAATGTTTCTATCTCATTTTTTTTGCTAGCTACATACATCATATAGCTCATCGAATTTTCTTTTCAAATTATGGATTGGTATATTTATGCGATCGGAAACTACATTTATATGGGCTTCAGTATTATAACTTGAGTGGTGTACTGGTGTGCTAAAATTTTGAGACAAAGTTCTGCAACCAATAACATGAGATGAGATTTACATAAGCTTTAAACTAAAAACCACTTGACAAGTTTTTGGAGTAGTTCATGTCACCTATATATTGGTTTATTTCCCATGTCACTTTCAGTGTGGGTTTAATAACAGAAAATATGTCATCAATAGATGATTTTGTATTGGCAATAATTAATATATATTTCCATTATTACCACACACACCCAAAAAAAAAAAAAAAAAAAAAGCATTCTATTTTGACCTTCATTTACGACAAGAGCTTTTACATGTCAATGTGCTCGATGCTATAATGGGAGTGAAAGTCTTAATTGGAATATATCTTTTACATAAACAAAGTCATGACTCGTACGTAATGCTTATCACAAATTTCAAAGCTCAGCGTTGAAATAAATTTATCAAAAGCATTAATCCTTAAAATAGATGCAAAACAGCAAAATCGATAAGATCAAAAAGAAAACAGAAAAAGCGATCAACAGATCTGTGTTAGTCAAAACAAACATGTTTAAAAATAGGAAAGAGTGAAAGACCAAAAACTAACAAATAACCATGTAATACACTTGTATAAAAAGACACTGTCCCTCTTAATTATCCATAGGTTACTTCTAAATTCAGACAGTCAAACAATGAATCGTCTCTCGTGTTTCCTGCTCGTGATTGGATTGTGCTTAGGATTGAGTAACGCAATAAAATGGAATGAGAAAAACTCTGTATTCTTTAAGAGTTCCCTTGGTAGAAACAATGTCTTGAAGATTCATTGCGTATCAAACGACGACAATCTAGGCATCCATTTTTTGCGTACCGGAGAAACCTACGATTTTAGTTTCCATGATAGTGTTGTGAGATCAGAATTTTATTGTGACTTATGGCAAGGGCCAAATTTCAAGTTTCATGCATCATTTATGGCATATGAAGGTGGTGGTCTCATAGTTCATTATGGTAAAAAGAACTTTTGGGATGCTAGAGAAGATGGGATCTACTTCACACATGGTAAAGAAATGCCCAAGTTAGAGTATAAGTGGAAATAATAATTAACCACTCAATGAATGATGGAATTTAGCTCATCTTTGCTTTACTTTTTAACAAAAACTTATTGTTCTTGTGTATTATTATGGAAGGGAAACCTTTTTTAATAAATTATCAAAGGCACATTTATATGTGTATGTATCTTGTTATTTAAAAGAGAAATTCTGTAAGTATGTGAATTTTTCAATACGAAAACTTTCAAGACTTCTGTATTAGTACATACAAGATTAATGAATAATGTAAGAAGATCTCCAAAAACATTGGTGGAAAAAAAAAGGTGTCAATAACTATTGGGTCGATACAATCGGATATGACCTATAAAATATAAATCATAAAGGTTTAAATATTTTGACTATAAGGAGTTAATAGGTAAATTAAATGAACCGAGTTATAATGGATTTATTTTTAATCCTTATAGATTGTTGTCCATGTAGCATTCTCAAAACAACTAAAAGTGACGATGTATTACTCTATGGAAAGATTCAACTGGATTTCAATCCGGAACATATGTAACTTACGCATTGCTTTGTATAGTCTTAAGAAACTAATTAAGCTTGATGGGAAACAAAATACTAAGGTTGGCAAAACACACTTAATTGGGCTCTAATCGAGTTCATAGATGAAGATTTCGTCAAAGCCCAACACATTTGTAATATATTCAGCCCATCTATAAAATTCCCGAAATTAAGATGCTACATAAAATTGTAGCATCCACAACACATTTCCTCTTGTTCATCAAATGAGTTTGGATAAAAGACAACTCTGAAAAAGATTCATCAACAACATTTAGAATGTATACATCAAAGAGTAATCTTTTTAACTAATTTAGAGGGTTTGTTAGTGAGAAACAAATCAAGAACTAAGAGTTTGTAATCCCTAAATTTATTTATTACGGTAATACAATTTAAAATATATTCAAAAATTAAATTTATGAAATCAAATGCTCAAGAATGATGTAAATAATAATAACAACAAAACAAAATTATCATTGAAATTATAAAAAAAAAACTTATGAAACTTAATTTCAACAACATATATTAAATTATAAAATCGAAAAAAAAAATTTAAAAAATATCAACCCCGCGACGTAGCGCGGGTTCGAACCTAGTAACTATAAAACACTTTTAACTATCCTTAACCTATAGTTAGTTCACCAAGGAAAAAAAAAGTTATTTTTGCTAGGAATGTTAATTTTTAATAAAATGAAAGTTGAAGATTATTTGTTATATGGGCTTTTCTTTAGCCATATTTTTTATAGCCCAGTAAATTTATCTTATCTTTAAAAACTATCCCTTTTTTCCTCCGATCGACGATTCATACGACTGGTGAGTCTCTTCCAGGTTACAACTTCGGTTATTGTAAGTTTTTTTTTTCAGTTCTTGCCCTAGGGATTTCGATTATATCAACTCAGTTTGCTAGAAATTTTCTCGTTTTGGGCTGTGTCATCAAAAATTCATTTTCAGTATCATCCACAAAATACGAAACTTTTTTTTATTTTATGTCAAATGTGTTTCGATTTCTTAGATATTTTTATTTAGGTTGTTTGGTGAATGAATGATACTCTTGATTGCTTATTTTAATCGTTTCACTAGTAAAATTTTTTTTTCTCAAACTGTTATAGGGGTAGGATGGAAAGTTCATCTAAAGATTCTAAGATCAGCGACTCAGGTATTGATGAACAATGGAAGCTTTAATTATGGATTTGTCCATAAATATAAAGTCCAACTGAATAACTTCTTGCCTTGTGCATCTCTACGAGGTTCATAACTCTCTCCTTGAGCTCCTTCCTCTTTTTCTCCCGTACTAACGACGAATTTGCATGATCATGCTGAATTTTTTCACACAACTTTTGCACGTATGTGTACTTATGCTCAAAATCTTCTCAGCAAGAAGACATTGAAGATTCTTTTTATCTAAAGATTTTTTTTTAACCATTTTTATAACTCATAAAAAGATCTAGTTTATAAGATTTACAACTCTGGCTAACCAGGTCGTTCATACCCATTTTTTGTTGGAGCTCTTGTTTGCGTTTATTGATTGTCTCATTCTTCTGGTATAAGCTCTTAGCAAGGCACGCATATAAACTGGCATTTCCTTTCTCAACATCTGATGGACTTTTTTATCAAATTTTTAGGGGCATGTTGACATGTTCTATTTTCTAAGCTTTTCAGATTCAGTTTTTGGTTTTTATGAATTCGAAGCATTCCAAAAGATTCCAATCCTCATTCGACAAATTTGGAAAATATTTTTTACTCATTTGTATTTATCAATCTTACTATGTTTTTAATGTTTTTTTAGTTTGTTCTTTTAATATATGTGAATAGTCACCTAATAGAATTTTATGGTTCTCATATAAATAAATCAATCATGAATTATGATGTGTAAATAATGATTATGGTAAATCTATCTTGGGTTCTTTATTTTATATATTTTATTTGAATTAAACTGATCACTTTATTAAATTATCTATTATTTAAATTTTGCGTACAGAGCACACAAAATCATCTTCTTCTAAATGATTTTATACCTAGTACATAGTTAGACGTATCATCTAGTTTATTTAACACAGTTGTATCACGATTGTCTAAGAATACAAAAGAGGAAAAATCGAAAATAAAATTTCGAAGGAAAAACAACTAGTACTAAGATTTTTTATGTATATAGTTATAACATATAAAAATCTCTGTCAAAACTATATATAATTATTAAATGTTTATCATACTAAATATAGTGAACACAATTGATGTCAATATGTATAAGAAAAACAATAGTAGTATTTTCACATTTCAACCAAATCTTCTATGATCCCAAAGATTTTTTTCTCTTTTGATAGTGGAGGGATCTTTGTTTATCATCGTCAAACAAGATACAGTATCACTATTTAATTTAGATACACACGCGTGTGCATGTTTCATATATATAATAAAAATTTAAAAAGATAGATCTTTTATTGTTAAAATTCCTAGTAGTTTATTTTGTAGTGATATAAATACAAGAAAATAATATACAGTACTCTCATATAGATATGTACTCTCACGTTTAAATTATTACAGGCCATAGAGATCTAAATGGGATCATTTTTGCGAATCTCACGACAACGAAGAACTGATTTGCATAGGATTGATTGCGTTACGGAAAAACTGATCAAAAGATTATTTCTTTAATATGTTCTTTATTGGAGTGTATCTTCAATTATGGCGATATGTTTTTGACTTGTCAGTTCAGAAAAATGTACCACTGAATTTTTATTCAAGCATAATATTCATCATTATAATTTTAAATTTCAAATTTTGAATGAAAACACAGAAGGCAACACAAATGTTCAAAACAATCATAATCATACATATGAAAGATTTTATCTATTATTTTAAAATCGTGAAAGAGTTTCTTTCTAAAATTGTGTTACCTTAGCTTTGTGCAATGTGGTATTTTATACATATGCCAGATAACACAAAGAATGTTTTTTTTTTTCTTCCATGCACTCCGATTGATACCTAATCGTCAAAAGAAATACCTAGCTATAAGTTGACATTTTTCTTTATTTTTAAAATCAATTTCGAAGGTTACTTCGACCACAGTATATTCATAAAAATAACAGACAAAGAAGTACGAATTAACCTTAGTCATTGTAAGTGCAAAGGCTGCCACCAAACTTAACCAAGAAAAGAAAAAAAGATGATCCTTTTCCCCCATTACTAATCATTCTTTTTGTTTCTTTGATTATTATATTTCTTATTTCATCTTTGTTTATTATTTTAAGCCTTATCTAGATTGAACCCATCTAAATATAACATTATGACTTTTATTATCATTGAATTTCGACTTCACTTTCTAAGCCAATAAAGGTGATCGATGGACATATGCTTTTGGCCATATGGCAGAGAGTAGTTATTAATATTGATACCATTTGCAGTCTCAAAGAACATAATATGACCTTACACAAAGACAACAGTCGCAACTTTTCATATCTTTCTGTGTTTAATTTATAACTAAGAAGATTTGTTTATATTCTTACAACTAGTCTTTTGTTGAATAAATAAAACATAAGCTTCGGCATAAAGAAAAACATAATCATTTGGAAGATTGGGTAATGATATAATACATTAGTTCGAAATCTTCTTTTCAGCCTTCTTACTTCGAATCCGAACATATAATCTACTATGTTTTTGGCATATCAGTAATTTTTTGGAATTCTGAAAGTATATGAATTCAAAAATTTATGTCATCAATATACATTTTGTTTCTACCATAGATCATATTAAATTCTTTTACTAAACAAGTTTATTTCAAAAAAAAAAGAAAATTTTGTTAAAGTATTTTAAAAAAATTCTACGAAAAAATTAATACTACATTTAAAACATGTTAAAACAATCATGCGGGTTTTGAGTTTGTTCTTGTAACACTTTAAATAAATAATTACCCCTCGTATGTCGTAAATTAAACACATAATAACAATAGAAAATGTCGTTTTGAGGAAAAAGAATTAACATAATTTGCTGTTATACTAGAACAACATTTATTCCGATTTGTATCCCTCATGATACTCAGAAACCCTTAACCCCAAAATCTTTCCTCTCCAAGTGTTTCCAAATCACGCTTTTAACCGCAAATTCCTCATGAATCCAGTGGCTTCAATATCACTTGAACTCCATACTTAGGTTTTATAGTAAGCACAACTATTGGGGCATGCCTATAATTATTTGATATTGTGAAGTTAAACTTGGAAATTAGCGTCGCTAATATTATTTTTGCTTCCATCAACGCAAATTGTTGTCCTATGCAGTTTCGTGGACCGGCTGCAAATGGGATGAAATGGCGACCAGACGCGAATGGTCTACCTCCAAAACGTTCGGGGTTGAATTGGTTTGCGTCTTTACCCCATAATTCTTCACTGTGATGGATCGCAAGAACCGGTATCCATATTGATAAACCTTTGGGAATTGTCAGATCACCTAGTTTTAGATCTTCAAATGCCATCCTTGGTAGAAGAGTAGCTGGAGGGTAAAGTCTTAGTGACTCGTTAATCACTTTGCTTAACTGTTGCAAAGAGAAGAAAAAGACAAAGAAGTTAGCAAAAATATTATATTAAATTTTTTTGGGAAATCATATCTTTGGTGATCATGCGAAGTGCCTCTTGACTCTTTCTCAAACATCTTTTAGTTTGGGAATTGACTTTTTCCTTTTGAAAAAGACTATCAATGAAGCTGTCCAAATCTAATCATTAGTTAATACAGGTTTAGATTTTTTAGATAATATTTTATGCAAAGCATGCCTTAGTGCTAATCACTAAACAAATGGAAGAGATATATTATTTACCCATTTTTATTAATGCCTGAAAAATCTATTTACCAATCTCTAGATCGTATCAAATTTCAAAGCTGGCATAACCAATGTTAATCAAATCTAAATATTATAATTATTTCTAAGAAGAAAATTATGATTAATTATTTGTAAAATCAGTTATAAACATGTACCGATTATTGATCCCAAAATGTATGTATATATCTGTAAAAATCAATAAACCTAGACATTATTTTTTTAGAGTTTTAAATTGGGTATTTGGCTAGGAATGAAGACAAAGCATGAAGACAAAATTAAATGATATCTACTCATTAGGGTTCTTCTGTGCCGACTATGACTATGTTATGAGCTTAGTTATGGAAGAAGCACTACGATGCTAGTGGCAATGCCTATACTGTGTTAAATGTTAATACCCCACACGCACCCATCCATCCATCATAAAGCTAATTCTACTACTTCAAATAAAATAATATGTTACTATATATAATTATTAAATGGAGCAAACAACAAATATCATCTTTTTATATCTCTGAGTTAGTGGAGTTCGAGTCCTACTCAAAATCTAAACAATTTGGTCAGGAAAAAACACAAGCTTAAAAAATTGAAGTGGACACTATGGGTTAGTAGACTAGAGTCACTAGACCGTACCCAAAATTAACCGTGAGCCAAAAATAGTCATAACCACGAGTAGACTACTGTGTCTCGACCATTCCAAACTTAACTATAACTTAATTCCTACGTTGACTATGAATCTCACCAAAAGTTAAAACTTGTATATCATGCATCTAAAAGTGAACGTACGTACCGAGGTTAGCTTGGATAGTTTATCGACCGAGGGAAGGCCATCGGAGCCAAAGACCTCCCTGACCTCGTCACGAACTTTTTCCTGCCACGTGGGATTATCGGCGAGGAGCATCATTGTCCATGTGAGTAGCAAAGCCGTGGTCTCATGGCCAGCAAAGAAGAACGTTTTGCATTCATCCATTATCAACTGAAGATTGTTATTGTTATTGTTGTTGTTCTTGTCGCTATCCATTTCGTTCAAGAGAAGCCCGAGAAGGTCGTCACCGTGAGTGCTGCTCCGACCCATCTCAGTGCAGTTTCTCCGGCTTTGTATGATCTCAATCAACAAACGTTCAACTTCCATTTTCAGGGACTTAATCTCTCTGTTGTATTTGCTTGGAAGAAACCTAGATACAAAATATTTGACATGAAGTCAATGTTAGACCACAGTTAAAGGTTACTATATACCTTGTAAAACATAATAGAGGATAAATAGTCACATAGAAAATTGTTTCATAGTCGAGAATCACACCAAACAAAAAAACTAATTTTTAATATTTAGAACTTTTTATTTTAGAATTTCTTTGGTAGCAGCGGACAATGGCCTATGGCCTAGTATGTTTTGTCCGCTCGAAAATTCAAACTTCTTCGATCACTGGAATAATAGAGATTATGATTTTTCGGAGGAAGAAAACCAACCGGCTGCCGGGAAAGCAGAGGTGGCGGGTGGCTTGAGCGCAACGACGCTGGAGGACAGTAAGATGGTTAAAAAGCTCTTTGCCTTTCTCAAAGCTGCTCCCAAACTCCGTCCTCGATATAATATCAGCTGTGAGCTTATGCATCTCCTCTCCTATCTCCACCTCACCTCCTCCTTCCCCAACGTCCTTCCTCAGCCTCTCCACAAGCCTGCTCGTGCACTCCACCATGTGCCTTGCGTATCCCTACATCATAAGGGTACTTCGGTCATTCAACGTCAAGTAACTTTGCATTTTATTTTGCATGAGGTTAATTAGTTTATTGACGTGCCTTGAGTCTTTCTTGGGTAAATGCTGGTGCAGCAAGGTGACGTTGGTGGTGCCAATCCTGGCCATTAGCCATAAGGAGACCACGACCAATAAAGTTCTTAGTCCCTTGTTGTTGCAGCCACGATCTTCCACTTACACCGTTGTGTTTCATCAGCAATTCCTTTATCAATTCCGTTTCCGTTAAGCATAGCCGAGGATCCGTCCCGTTCCACACTATAAATCGCTTCCCTGTTTCATCAAAACGAAATACAAGATTATAATTAAATTACTCCTAAGGAGCAGTTGAAATTTACTCATTTGTTTACATGTAGTCCTCAAATCTTTTGTAAGTTTTTGCAATACAAAGAACTGTTACCCTTAAAAAAAAAAAAAATTATCCGGAGGGTATTTCCGTCATTTTCTGTGTTTTCATAGAAAGAAATATACTCACAATAACCAAACCAACTTTTGTAACAAAATGTCAAAATCTATGTTTAGCTCATGGCACGACCAAAAAACAAAATTTGTTACAATTCTCAAGACCATATACCGTATTGTTTGGACCAAGTGACGTAATGCGGGAGGAGGCGACCGACGATGTCATGGTCGATAGAATCACAATCCTTCGAAGCAGATTGCGAAACCATGGCCGAGATTTCAACGATGTTTCCGGTTAACGGACGCGGTTTAGGACCTGTTACGCCTTGTCGTTCCATGATCTTCTTGATTCGCCTAGGTGTTAGCCAGTAGCACGATATGGTGTCGTATAAAACTCTCAATATCATGGTCACGAATATCACGAGGAGTGATTTTAATATTGTAAGCAACATTTTTGGTTTTTTTTTTCTTCTTCCAGCAACAAAGATTCGATCGAAAAGAAAACAAAAAGTATTAAGAGGGAAGGATAGAGAGAGATGGTGTATTTATAGTGTTGGAACGGAGTGTCAAGATACAATTTAATTTTAATAATGGTGCTAAATCTGCGGGGGAATAATTATGGTACTTTTGTTTCATATTCATTTAAAGAAATGGAAGATATGAGAGAATTAAATCATCAGTAAATCTCGTTATTTCTTACCTTACTTTACTACACATTGCCAATTAATTAACATACTTTTAAGAGAGATACTCTAAATTATTACATAAGCAAGATTTAACATTTCAAAAATACGAGAACTTTCGAAAGTTTCCAAAACTACAAAGTTCACGAAGGGTTACTAAAAGTTTAAATAATGTTATTATTTTGTTGTCCATTACATGTTGTAATGTTTTAAAATTATTTAATATAGTTTCCCTAAATTTTTAAGAACATTTCTTAAAATTAAAATTTATTATGACTTCTAAAAATTGAAGAAATCTTCATAAATCCTTTTTTTCTTTTTGGGTGCAACAAATGTTCCTAGCTAAATCCTTTAATATTATTTTCTAAACTTCTAATAAAATATCATAAGTTTAAAATTTATTGCCTTTTTAGAAATTTTGGATTTTGATAGTAATCGTTGATAAAAAAAAAATATTTTATTATATTAAAATGGGTTTTCAAAATTAGTAATTCACGTGATCACGACACGTATCATATCTATCGACACATGCCCAATGCTTTTGATATTTTTCTCAAGTCAAAAAATAAAGAAGCATACTCACCATTGTTCAGCCTCACATTTTATAATCAAGAGATAGAAGGAATTACAACAAAAAAAAAACGAAAAAAAAAAATATTCCGCTGTCGGGGTTTGAACATAGAATATTCAGTTTTTTATGAGAATTTTAGCCAATGTGCTACAACGGATTTTTCGTTAAGATATAAAATTATGTTGGATATATATACATGATTTGATATCCTTATATTTAAAAAGAAAACAAAAACTATTTCCGATATAAAATTATGTTGGATATATATACATGATTTGATATCCTTATATTTAAAAAGAAAACAAAAACTATTTCCGCTGCCGGGATTTGAACCCGGAGTTTTCAGATCCTGAATAGCCAATGTACTACAACGGATTTTTTGTTATGTTATAAACTTATATTTGATATATATACGTAATTTAATAACTTTAGATTTTTGTTACCGAGGTTTAATGTAGTGTATCAAACTAATTAACATGAGCCAGAGTAAAATACTCTATGATATTCGTTCACGCCATATGGTGTAGACCGTGGTTTGGAAGACCTATTTCAGAATGAATTGAAGAGAGCTAGTGAGGGATGAACTCGTACGAATAGAGAGAAGATCATTGTAGTGGGAAGTGTTGTTGCTTTGGAAGATTCCTCGAGCAAGATTCTACCATTCTACCTATTTACTTTGGAGGTTCTAGATCAAAATCGGTAATACCCCAAACCCACAACATATAATATTAGTTTCGTCCCAAACGTCCATATTTAGTCTTTCCTAACATGTCAACAATAATTGTCTACAAATACATGTCTTTTTAGTACTTTCATGTTCAGTTTTTTTAAGAACATGCTCACGTACGTGTCCTACCTCAAAAGAATCCTACGTCGTAATACAATTTATAGGCATTGGAATATATACCAACCATTTAGTAGACCTGGACCAGAAACAACAAGTCTGATGATAAACCACCGGTTTGTATACACCGGTTCTCTCTAGCTCGATTGATTCTACTGTGATGATCTTGACTTGGTTGGTAAAGACCCTAAACTACATTCAATTTAGCCAAAGAGACAAAGATAACAAAAATGGAACTGAGTTAAACAACCTTGCTCTCAAGAGTTCTGTCTTTTGTCTTCAGATGTGTTTCTTTTCTTTATCAGAGGACCTGAAATGACTTGACAAAGTCCACTGCGTATAGTTGGTGTAAAAGGCAAACATTATAAAGTATGAGAAACAGAGAATCATGATCAGTGCTTCGAATAAGAAAGGGTACTTTTGAGGAGGTTGAATGGTAAGGTAGAGGACATGAAGAACTACGGACATGAAGAAATGGGTTCGTAGTAAGAAAACATAACCCGGGAAGTATGAAGCTTTAGTTTTCTGTATCGAATGGTGATTCCCGGGTGAATGATAGATGATGGTGAAGAGAAAAGATAATGTTAAGTAAGGGATCAAGAGTTTGTCACGGCAAAGAAGAGGGAACATCGAGAAGAGAGCGTAATAGGTTAAATGGCTGAAATGGCCAGGGAGTTTGAGAGCTAATAGTGTTGCAGAGAGAAAAGGCATCAGGATTGATTTCTCATGCACTGCAGATTCAAACACAATGAAAGAAAAAGGGACCGTTAGATACAAATTGATTGCAAAATTGAGTGTGGAGATTGAAGATCAATTTGAAATATAAATATACCTTGGAAGGAAAACAAGTAGAACGCCATTGAACTGTTGAGCAAGCCATATAGGAAACCTTCATTGCTAGGTGACAAGATTTGCTGAACCATTGAAGGGAGAGAAGCCAATACAGTTGCAGCTAAGCTAATAGACTTGAGGGATGGTGTTGTGAACAGTTTTTTCCATTTTATGAGTATGGAAGTTGTGCACCAGAAATTTGCCACGTAATCCTCGTATATTCCCCTCTCAAATGGAGCAAGACGGGAGAGAACCTGCATCATCAACAATTTGCTTCACATTTATGAGCAAGAAAACGAATGAGACCTATTGGGTCTGTGCAATTTACATCAGAGGAGGAAGCAAAAAGTACAATTTCTTAGTTCTACCAAAGACAAGTAATTAGTTGTTCTTTCTCGAGAAATCATCAAATACGTATTTACCATTAAGAAGTCGTCCAAAGAATGCATATATGGCCACCAAACAATGACAAATGTCAGTATGACTGAAATTCCAAGCTTAATCACAGCAAATATTGGGTTCTTCCGTCTTAGGCATTTACCCAGTAGATGGCTGAAAAAGGCAGGAGCAAAGTATGCACTCATCTGCAACATCGACACAATGAAACAGTATGGCCAGCATATTATAAACTGTAACAGAAATATGAAACTATAATGAGGTACATACATAAACAAAGAGGCATATCAAGAACCGCTTAATCTTAAGAATATTGTATGTATAGAACATTGTACAGTAATGCAATGATGGGCAATATGTATGGCCATTAACACTACACTTAAAAGTTACAACAACCTCAACAAATTAGACATTTTGATATAATGGTGGTAACTACTCATATATTCCAAGGAAATGAAACCATCAAATTTTCAGTCTATGAGATTCGTAAAAGCCATTACATGTCAGATCATCTAAAACTAACAAAAAGGGCACACCGTTAGTTTAATCTTTGTGTAAAATAGAGAAACATATACCAAAATTCTACTAAGGAAACATAAGAATACAGGAATATAATCCCAAAGTCACCTGTTTATGGCTGAGCGCTAGACTGAACAAAACACAAGTGAGAACCTCACTCTCACAGAGTACCGCAGCAATAGCACCCACTGTAAGTCCCAAGCTGATACAGTTATACTATCACAAACAAATTCTAATGAGAATCATATAAAACCATAGAATATGGTACATACTCACAACACCAATAGAGGTAACTGTCAATACAAACCTGAAAATGACCGTGATCAATGAGGATTAAACAAGGGTTTAAGAGAATCATAGCAATATGCCATGCCACTTCACTCCTACCGCTCCTCATTCGATTCTTATGGTACACTAACACGAAAAAGAGAGCAGCTGGGAAGAATATGAGAGCATCAGAAGATAAAACTGTCCATCTCATCAACAATTTTCTGCATAACAAAACCAATGTAAGTCCAATTAGCCAACCTAATTACACAACAAGCAACAAATTGAAGGATTAAACCTAAATACACATCAAACAACAAACGAAGGATCTATTGGAACACTATAAAGATCAGATCAAGCATGATAACAAAACCAATGTAACTCCAATTAGCCAACCTAATTACACAACAAGAAAAAATAAGGATTAAACCTAAATACACATCAAGCAACAAACGAAGGATCTATAGGAACACTATAAAGATCAGATCAAGCATAATTTACCCAAGATAAGACTCGTGACCACGAGAGCTTAAAAGAGCAACGGACTCAGGATTAAAGATTCGGAGGAAGAGTCCATGGATGTAACTTTGATAAGCAGTTAAAGGAGGATAATCTAATCCCCAGTAAGTGAGATCGTTGAAAGTGCCATTTCTATACCAATCGATAATTGGAAGATTTGTGGTTATCTCCATCCAATGTCTTTGAGCTTCGAAATCGCCGAATTTAGGAGGAATTCCGGCGCCGGAGTAAGGATACATTGATACAGCAGATCGGATCAGTAATGCGAAGAGTGAAATGCAGATAAACGAAATGGTGGTTCCTTTATGTGCTAACCACCACCAAGTATCAATCGAAGCTCCGGATTGTGTTGATACCGGAGGGGTGATGTCATCGTCGCCGGAATGTTTCGCCGGCTTCTTCTTCGGCATTTTTGTTTTGTTTGTCTTCTTCGTTTAATTTTCACCAAAAGCTGATGCAAAATCGTCCCCTTGGTGTTTGGATCGGTCTCAGTTTGGGTTTTCACCAAAAGCCCTCGTATTTTCTATTTTGTTTCAAATTTACCCTCTATCTGCAAAAGAGGGCAAGAACACCATCGACTCACTACCTCGAAATATTATGCCGTTTTTGGATATTAAAAAAATGGGTTGTCTTTATAAACATACCCGTATTTATCGTTTTCTCAGCTATCTTACCCAAACTTTTCGACTCTTCATAAAACTACCTAAATTAAAATTTTCTTCGTAAACTTACCTAAACAAATTAAACTTACCTGTATATTTAATTTGAAAAATTGAAAAACTGTAGACATCTCAATTATTCAAATCAATTAAAGAGGCGGGTTTATACATAAAACGAAAAGTACATGTAGGTTTATGAAGAAAAATTTAGTTTAGGTAGTTTTATGAAAAGCCGAAAAGTTTGGGTAGGAAAGCTGTGAAAGCGATAAGTACGGATAGTTTTATAGAGGCAACCCTAAAAAATCAACTCACTAGAGCCTTTATAAATTAACTAGATTAGGACCCGCGTATACGCGGGTTTAAAATTAAAAAATTAATAATCCGTGTGAAAATGAAAGTAAAAGCTAAAAAACAAAATTTGAAGTTCCATAAAAAAATTATGAATTAACTAATTTAAATATTCAGTATATTAATTATTTAAACCTTTCTCATACACATGTTAATTAATAAATTTTTTTTCAAATTTAATAGATTTTATTGTTTACATACTATAATTAAATTTAATTACATATTATAATACATATACTATATTTAATCAGTTTAATTTTTTTTACCCTCTCTACAATTTATAATCTGTAGAAATATAAATAAATATGAGAAATTGAGATTTATAGAACTAAAAAATTGAAAAAAGTTTGATGAGCTATTATACGTTAAAAAAAAGTTTTCTTCTTCATCCGATCAAATTAATCCTATTTCAAAAATTTACATATTTATCCGGTAAAATCAATTATTACACATCAACCCCCTGAACATTGACCAAATAATTCGTATCTTATCAAAACATGTAGAACCATAAAAAAAATGTTACATTTAAATTAAAACTTACATGTTCACACGATAGTCATATCAAACGTCTTTAGATCATCACATCCAAAACCCATTACTACACTAAACAAAATTCATCAAAGTAAAAACAAAAATATTATACGTTAAAAAATAAGTTCACCTATTCTTTTGATGAAATTAATCATATGATATATACCTATTGAACATTAACAATATAATTTGACACCAATACTTGAAACATATATACCAATACCAAAAGAATTAAGTTTTGATTAAAACTTATGTTATCATATGATAACATATTTAAACGAATTAGTTAAAATATCACCCAAATCTTCATGCATCGATCAATATGAATGGCTCTACACACCCAAAACCTATAATCATAATAAATACAAATATGTATCAATAGAACAAAGTTGAATCAACAATGGTATTTTTAATAAAATTATTTTGTTTGGTAAGAAAAATATGAGTCCATGGTGAGTATTTACAATTCGTTTTTCTTTTAGAATAGTATTATTATTTTAATTATGTAATCTTTTTTTTTAGAATTAGTAATCTAACCATATGAAAAATATACGTCTAATTTTCTTATGATTATCTTTTTTATATTATAAAAAATATTTAAACTTATAATTTTCTTCTAATCATCTATTTATATTTTAAAAATTATTAAAATTATAGTTTTATTATAATTATCTACTTGTTTCTTTAAACTTTTCTTAAAATTATCTTTTTATTTTTAAAAATTATTTAAGTTAGAATTTTCTGAAGATTATCTTTTTACACTTTTAAATTTATTTACGTTTTAATTTTTTCTCATAATTATCTTCTTCTATTTTTTAAAACTTTTAGAAACAAAATATTTTTTTGACACGTGTCAAAATCTCAAATCGATAATATGCCATGTGTCACGATCTCATGAGTTAGTAACTTAGAAAACCCAACTTTATATAATAAGATATTCAAAATGTTAATAAATACAGTAAAATCGTAAATATTATAAACTAATGTAAAAAATTACAAAATTTAATAAAATAAATTTTGTTTGAAATGGTTATGTAAATATATAATCATAAACTTCTAACAATATTATAAAGAGAATACCTTGCTTAATTTTTAGGATAGCATATGCTCAACTTTGCAAATACTTAATTTTTATTATTATTTTTTTTTGGTGTGAATTTTTATTATTATTTTAATTAATTACTTGTATATATATATACATATACATCTATATTATTTTTAAATATTTATTGATATTTTTACATTAAGGTGTATGAATTAAATTTCTTTTTTTATTGAATAGACATTTTGTTATTAAGTAAAATAATAAAAAAATTACTTATTAACAAAATTTATTGGAGAGAAAATAAAGGTAAGCTGTATGATATACAATATTTATTTATATTTATTATTTTTTCTTAAAACATTTAAAATTGTGTTGTTACAATAACTACTTTCATTGAGTAAAAATCGCATGCCAAAAAGATATACTCAAAATTCCAAATATACAAGCAGTACTTCCAGTTGATTTAGGAGTAGTATATTTTGTACGCGTCTCCACTACATCCTATGCTCCCTTTTATATCCAACGGTTGAGAAATAGCAATAGCCACCAAATCTCCACGTGATTATCTTGACACACCAAAGCTTGTATAGACTTGCGTGTAGTCGATTAACCTTTACGTATTAATTGTGTTGATATATAAACTGACTCAATACCCCCAAAAGCGGTCTCTCTCTATACTTTGCTTCTCTCTCTAAACTTCTCTTTTTTTTTTCTCAACTTTTTTTTTTTCCTAAACGATGAAGATTTTCGTGAAGACTCTGAAGGGGACGAACTTCGAGATCGAAGTAAAAGCTGCGGATACGGTATACTGAATTTCTTGAATTCAAATCTTCTTCTCTATTCGCGTTAACTGTTTATTAGGTCTGATTTGGTTTCGTAATTTTGATTGGGGAAAATTTTGAGGATTAGTGAATCTCGTGCATCTCTGATTTGAAATTCTAGGTTTCGTTTGCAACATGTTTTTGTTTAGGGTTGGGAAATTTTAGTGACGATTCGTGTTTCCGTTTTATCTGGACTGATTCGAATTCGAATTAGGGTTTTTCGTTAGTCTGTAAATATAGTGATTGTATGGTCTGTTTGGGTTAACTTTAGCACTGTTAAGTGTTTATAATCTCGGCTTCGTATTGCTTGATCTAATTTGCTGCTTTCGTGATCTTACTGGAATCTGATTTTGCTTCTCTAAGATTATTTTAGTCCTAATTATACTTAGGAGGATCCCATCTGGGTTTCATCTGTAGAAGTTTCTTATAGATTTACAATATAAGAGGCACTTATGGATAGATAATTTTGTGAAATTTTGGCTGGTGTGACTTAATTGTTTCATTGCTAGTCTCATATCTTCTTTGATAGCCTTTAGCTTAAGGATGTCTATTTATTTGATTCATGGAAATGTGTTTATTTTTGGCTTTTTGTTGGTGAAGTTATATGTAATATGTGACTGCATGTTTCAGATATCATTGAATTGCGTATTAACATTTTGGTGATCTCAGGTCTCTGATGTTAAAAAAGCTATAGAAACTGTTCATGGCGCACAATACCCTGCTGCTCAGCAGATGCTGATCCATCAAGGAAAGGTTCTAAAGGATGAGACTACATTGGAAGAGAACAACGTTGTTGAGAACAGTTTCATTGTTATAATGTTGTCTAAGGTGATGTGGATATTTTGGATATTTTGTGTGCACACAGTTTCGCGTTAGTATTAGTATTAGAAACAGGATTTTAGTAATTTCTAGATGCTAACTCGTTATACCATTGATTTTATCTTGATGAAAAATAGGCCAAGGTTTCTTCAAGCGGGGCATCAACTGCAGCTGCGCCTGCACCTGCACCAGCACCTACTGCTACCCAGGTGAATGAAGTTTCTATGTTTTTTGCTAGGGTTTACTGTTTATGCATGAACTCAAGGATTTCCATTTGGAAGTGAAAAGAAACAAAATAGCAGATCACACCTTTAGTTTGTCTAATTGAATTGCTTGGATTCTTAGGCTCAGCCCGCACAGACTGTAGCTACACCTCAGGTTTCTGCTCCAACTGTCTCAGTGTAAGTTCTGGGCCTTTCTCTCACATTGACTTACCTCAATTGGGAAGATAATTTATATGTCAGCCCCTTCATCTGTATACCCTTTTCTAATTTTCTGTACTTTTGTGTGCATTTTGCAGACCAGAGCCTACAAGTGGAACTGCAACCGCTGCAGCTCCAGCTGCTCCTGCTGCTGCTGCTACGTAAGCATTTATCATGACTGCAATATATTCGTTTTCGAATTTCTGTTTTATGTTGATGATGATCAGTTAAATGGTGTGCACTTTCTTGGTTGAAACAGGATTCAGACAGATGTGTATGGTCAAGCAGCGTCAAACCTTGTTGCTGGAACTACTTTAGAGTCTACTGTTCAGCAAATTCTTGACATGGGTGGAGGTAGTTGGGACCGTGACACTGTTGTTCGTGCTCTGAGAGCTGCCTTCAACAATCCTGAAAGAGCCGTTGAATATCTTTACTCAGTATGATTCATTCCACTTTGTTGAATCTTTAGTTTGCCATAACCCTAGGAACATTTGCTTTGTCTAGTTTATTAAACTATTGTTTGATACAATACAGGGAATCCCTGCTCAAGCTGAAATCCCGCCAGTTGCTCAAGCCCCATCTACCGGTGAACAAGCAGCAAATCCTCAAGCACAGCCCCAACAAGCAGCTCCAGCAGCTGCAACTGGTGGTCCTAACGCGAATCCATTAAACCTGTTCCCCCAGGTAGGGTTTATAATTGAATAAAAAACATATAATTGACCGATTTCATTTGCTGCATTTTTCCCTTGTGAATTTGTTTTTATGACATATACTCTTATCTGTCTGCACTCAGGGCATGCCCGCTGCAGATGCTGGTGCTGGAGCTGGTAATCTTGATTTCCTGCGTAACAGTCAACAGGTATTTTCTAATTCGTCTGCATTCAAAAAAAAAGAAATCGTCAATTCTTTCCTCTAGTTATGATATTTGCAATTCTTTTGCCTTTTCTTAGTTCCAAGCCTTGCGAGCTATGGTACAAGCGAACCCACAAATTCTACAGGTAAAAATTTATTAACTTCTTACTCTTTTCTTGGTAGGTTATATGTCATATTGATTTTCCACGTATATACTGTTTTGTTTTACAGCCTATGCTTCAGGAGCTCGGTAAACAAAACCCGCAGCTTGTGCGACTAATTCAAGAGCACCAGGCTGACTTCCTACGCTTGATAAATGAACCTGTCGAGGGAGAAGAGTGAGTTTATATCATCATTCTCGTGTACATTTTCATTTTTTTTTTTGTCCAACAATGTCTGCAAGCTAATATTTCATTTTCTCACCAATGCCACCAGGAATGTTATTGAACAGTTGGAAGCAGCAATGCCACAAGCTGTTACCGTCACACCAGAAGAGCGTGAAGCCATTGAAAGGGTTTGTTCCTTTTACCTTTTGCATTTCTTACTTGAACTAGTTGCTTTTTTCGCTACATTCGTAGTTTCTCGAGTAGGCAATGACAATGGATGATGATCTCTTCATCCTTTAGTCAATTTAAGTTCAAATATTTGATATTGTTGTTCGGTTGCGCAGCTTGAAGCAATGGGATTTGATCGTGCGATGGTCTTAGAGGTGTTCTTTGCGTGTAACAAGAATGAAGAACTTGCAGCAAACTATCTTCTAGATCACATGCACGAGTTTGAGGACCAATAATGGATGAAGAAACAGAGCAAATCCATTCCTCCTCCCACCTAAACTCAGAGACCCCATCTTCCTCTTTTTTTTTTTAAAATTTACTTTTATGATAATCTCTCCTCCAATGCCATTTGACAGTTTCATGTTTATGTTCATGGGAGTTGGATGTGTTTATGTTACATTTAAAACTATCATAGTTTATTATCTGGTTTGAAAATGTTCCTCCTCTTTTTCCCCTATTAGGCTTTGAATCCTCTCTGTTGGTCTCAGTTGCACCATCATTAGGTATATCAATAGTGGAAATTTTGGTTCTATTCGACTCATCTCGAGTTCAGCATGGTCAATATTGCTCTGCTTTAATTTAACTTTGTCTAGTCTGGTTAAACCGTCTGGCCTAACACGAAACCGCAATTCAGATGCATGCCGGAAGATCAATTATTGAATGGAGGCCTCTTCAATTTCATAGGACATACCGGTGATCCAACTGGCAAGGGCTGGGGTTTGCACCCGGAATATTAAGTTTTTGAGGAGAATTTTAGCCAATGTGGTAGAAATTTTTTTTGTATATATACATGATTTAATATTTTTATTAAAAAACAAAAAGATTTTCCGATGCTAGAATTTGATCCCAGAATATTCAGATCCTGAAGTGGATTTTCGCCAATATGCTACCACGGATTTTTTTTGTTCTATTGTAAACTAATGTTGGATATATAGATATATATATATATATGATTTAATAATTTTTTTATTAAAAAAACAAAAATATTTTCCGCTGCCGGGGCTTGAACCCAGAAAGATCCTAAAGTGGAATTTAGCCAATGTGCAACAACGGATTTTTTGTTATATTATAAACTTATGTTGCATATATGTACATGGTTTAATATTTTTTTATTAAAAGAAACAAAAATATTTTCCGCTGCCGGGGTTTGAACCCGGAAAGATCCCGAAGTGGAATTTAGCCAATGTGCTACAACATATTTTTTATTATCTTATAAATTTATGTTGGATATATATACATGATTTAATATTTTTTATTAAAAAAAACAAAAAGATTTTCCGCTGTCGAGGTTTGAACCCGGAAAGATCCTGAAGTAGAATTTAGCAAATGTGCTACAACGGATTTTTAATTATATTATAAACTTATATTGGATATATATACATGATTTAATATTTTTTTGATTAAAAAAAACAAAAAGATTTTCCGCTGCCGGGTTTGAACCCGAAATATTCAGATCCTGAATTTTAGCCAATGTGCTACAGCAGATTTTTTGTTTTGTTATAAACTTATGTTGTATATATATATCTGATTTAATATCTTTAGATTTTTCGTTGCCGAACTTTAAACCCGGAATATTCAGTTTTTGAGGAGAATTTTAGCCAATGTGGTAGAAAGATTTTTTGTATATATACATGATTTAATATTTTTTTTATTAAAAAACAAAAAGATTTTCCGATGCTAGAATTTGAACCTAGAATATTCAGAAGTGGATTTTAGCCAACATGCTACCACATATTTTTTTTGTTCTACTATAAACTAATGTTGGATATATATATATATGATTTAATAATTTTTTTATTAAAAAAAACAAAAAGATTTTCCGCTGCCGGGATTTGAACCCGGAAAGATCCTGAAGTGAAATTTAGCCAATGTGCTACAATGGATTTTTTATTATATTATAAACTTATATTGGATATATACATGATTTAAAAAAACAAAAATATTTTCCGCTGCCGGAGTTTGAACCCGGAAAGATCCCGAAGTGGAATTTAGCCAATGTGCTAAAACGGATTTTTTGTTATATTATAAACTTATGTTGCATATATGTACATGATTTAATATTTTTTTATTAAAAGAAACAAAAAGATTTTCTGATGTCGGGGTTTGAACCCGGAAAGATCCTGAAGTGGAATTTAGCCAATGCGCTACAGCAGATTTTTTGTTTTGTTATAAACTTATGTTATATATATATATATATACGTGATTTAAAATATTTAGATTTTTCGTTGCGGAACTTTAAACCCGAAATATTCAGTTTTTGAGGACAATTTTAGCCAATGTGGTAGAAAGATTTTTTGTATATATACATGATTTAATATTTTTTTATTAAAAAACAAAAAGATTTTCCAATGCTAGAATTTGAACCTAGAATATTCAGAAGTGGATTTTACCCAATATGCTACCACATATTTTTTTTGTTCTACTGTAAACTAATGTTGGATATATATATATATATATATGATTTAATAATTTTTTTATTAAAAAAAACAAAAAGATTTTCCGCTGCCGGGGTTTGAACCCGGAAAGATCCTGAAGTGAAATTTAGCCAAAGTGCTACAATGGATTTTTTTGTTATATTATAAACTTATATTGGATATATATACATGATTTAATATTTTTTTATTAAAAAAACAAAAATATTTTCCGCTGCCGGGGTTTGAACCCGGAAAGATCCCGAAGTGGAATTTAGCAAATGTGCTACAACGGATTTTTTGTTATATTATAAACTTATGTTGCATATATGTACATAATTTAATATTTTTTTATTAAAAAACAAAAAGATTTTCCACTGCCGGGGTTTGAACCCGGAAAGATCCTAAAGTGGAATTTAGCAAATGTGCTACAGCAGATTTTTTGTTTTGTTATAAACTTATGTTGTATATATATACATGATTTAATATCTTTAGATTTTTCGTTACCGAAGTTTGAATCCGGAATATTGCAAAAGATTTTTCACTACGAGGGTTTGAACCTAGTAAGATATTGAAGTTTTATTAAAAAAAAAACAAAAAGATTTTTCGCTGCTCAGATTTGAACCCAAAATATTCAGTTCCTGAAGTGGATTTTAGCCAATGTGCTACAGCGAATTTTTTTGTTGTATTATAAACTTATATTGGATATATATACATGATTTAATATTTTTTTATTAAAAAAACAAAAAGATTTTCTGCTGGGGTTTGAACCCGTAAAGATTCCAAAGTGGAATTTAGCCAATATGCTACAATAGATTTTTTGTCATATTATAAACTTATGTTGGATATATATACATGATTTAATATTTTCTGATAAAAAAAATCAAAAAACTTCTCCGCTGCCAATGTGCTGCAGCGGATTTTTTGTTATGTTATGAACTTATATTGGATATATATACATAATTTAATATCTTTTTCGCTGAAAAAAAAATTTAATATCTTATTATATAAAGTTGGGTTTTCGAAGTTAGCAACTCACGTGATTTTGACACGTGTCGATTCTAACGGTTAGAAATTGTAACATGTGTCAAAAATATTTTGTTTTTAAATAATTTAAAAATATATAAAGATAATTATGAGTAAATTATAAATTTTCATGTCAAAAATAATTTGACTTTTTAATAACTTTAAAATATATAAAGATAATTACGAATAAATTATAGTAAAATTGTATAAAAATAATTATAAGAAAATTATACGTATATATCCCATATACTACTAATCCTAAAAGAAAAGGAATTGTAAATTTTTATGTCCATATAATCAAATAGATAGTCTCATATTTTTCTTAGTAAACGAAAAAATTTCTTCAAAAACACCATTGTTGATTCAACTGTGTCATATTGATAAGACTTTTCTTTTTACTTACCTTTTTCATGCTTGATTTTGCAGGTATGTCGTTTTTAACATGTTACAATTTACGTTTACTGATTTGTACTCTTTAGAATATGGTTGCTTATGTAATACAATTACTCTAAAATCCAAACATCCAATTAAACAGCCATAAACGTCTTGAATTCAAACAACTATAAACAACTCATGACTTCTGAGCTTTTCGTTGGTGAAAATAAGAATGGATTTTTGAAGATGTTATATTTTTTCGTCCATGAGTATTAGTTGTTCAAGGTTTTGTTTTGTCTTCTAGGTGGAAGTATAAAACATATGAAGTTTGTGTATGTGTGCTACGTATGGATTTTTAAAATATATGAAGTTAATTCTATTAAAATATATGTATTAACATTCAACCGAGAACTTAATCGGTCTCATGTATCATAACATCCATACATTAACTTTTTATTAAATTTATTACTAATTTATTTTTTATTTAAAATTTTTAAATTATATATCACCAAACAGAAGATGAATACCCAATTTTAAAATAACAACGAAGAATATATAACACTAGATCAATTAATCAAAAAACGTTCTTATCGTTAAATGATAGTATGTCTTACAAGTGGGAAGCAAGAAATCTTAAAATAAATAATGAGTTTATAGGATTGAATTTTCTCCTACTTGATGAGAAGGTAATTTTTTTATTCTTAAACTACAATGTTCTCCTGTTTATTACGCGTATATGCGGGTTTTAAACCCGCGTATACGCGGGGCCTTATCTAGTTTTGTTATAAAGAAACACAAGAAGATTTTCTACTACTGGAGATTGAACTCAGAATATTCAATTTTAAGATGGTTTTAGTCATTGTGTTAAATTAGAATGTTTGTTAATATAAGAATTTATGTTGGATATATATATATATATATACATAATTTAATATCTTCTTATTAAAAAAAAAACTAAGAAAATTTCAGCTGCCAAGATTTGAACTCAAAATATTCAGTTTTGTAAAGAGAGATTTAGCCAATATGTTACAGCGAATATTTTGTTAAAATAAAATTTTTTTGTTAGATATATATTTATATATATATTATATATATAAATATATATATCTTCTTATAAAAAAAAGAAAAAAAAATTAATACGTATGTTTAAAACTAAATACTAAATAAAATTATAGTAACAAAATTTATTAATTCCTATGTTTAAAACACATTAACATCCAAAAAAATTCAAATAAGTATATTAATTATTTATATAATATTTTTTATGTTTTCTAAAAATACTTTTTTATATCTGTTAAGCCTACATATATTAACGGTCACATCTACTAACCCGTTGGGCCCATTGGCCCATTTATCAGCTCAGAGTTCAATAACAAATCTTACCACTAGCATGGCTATACACGTGTCAGATCTAAGGCGTCAGTCATCTTCAGCATCCGACACTTGTCAACCTTCCATTGGAACTCTTAAACTCAACGCCTCGAAAAAAGTTTTTTTTTTTTAATTATTCCATTTTCCTTTGTATCATCAGATTCAATCTTTTCTTATTTCAAATTTCAAACCACTTGCAGCAATTCGAATCAGATCTTCAAGAAAAGAAAAGAAAAAAAGGTAAATCTCTCTCTCTCTCTCTAATCTTCGTTCGTTCTTGTTCTCGTTTCTTTAGATCTGATGTTAGATTGTATAATTTTGGAGATCGATCTGATCGATTCGTTGTTCTTATATCGCTGATTCAGTGATGGTATGAATGTGTTCTTAATCCGTGAAGAATATGATTACGTAGATTGTGCATAGATGTTGTTAATCTTGTGTTTTGGTTTGATTCGATTGTTTCTGATTTTAAGATTTGCTGTAGATTCGTAGTCCGCGAAGGATGAGTGTGTGTAGATGAGTTAATTAGGGTTTCTGATTTGATTAAATCGTTTCTGCGTTTTTAGGTTTTTGTTTTAGATTGTTAAATTCGAAGATGTCTACTGAATCATCACGAGAAGAGAATGTTTACATGGCGAAATTAGCCGAACAAGCTGAACGATATGAAGAAATGGTTGAGTTCATGGAGAAAGTTGCAAAAACTGTTGATGTTGAGGAACTCACTGTTGAAGAGAGGAATCTTCTCTCTGTTGCTTACAAGAACGTGATTGGAGCGAGAAGAGCTTCATGGAGAATCATTTCTTCGATTGAGCAGAAGGAAGAGAGCAAAGGGAACGAAGAACATGTTGCTATTATCAAGGATTACAGGGGAAAGATTGAGACTGAGCTTAGCAAAATCTGTGATGGGATTTTGAATGTTCTTGAAGCTCATCTTATTCCATCTGCTTCACCAGCTGAATCTAAAGTGTTTTACCTTAAGATGAAAGGAGATTATCATAGGTATCTTGCTGAGTTTAAGGCTGGTGCTGAGAGGAAAGAAGCTGCTGAAAGCACTTTGGTTGCTTACAAATCTGCTTCGGTTAGTCATCATTCTTTTTACTTCACATTCCAACATTTCTGATATCGTCTGTTGTGTTTCTATGATTGATTTTGTTGATCTTGTTATTGCTGTTACATTCTCTGTAATAATGCAGGACATTGCCACTACTGAGCTAGCTCCCACTCACCCAATAAGGCTTGGTCTTGCCCTCAACTTCTCTGTGTTTTACTATGAAATCCTTAACTCACCTGACCGTGCTTGCAGCCTCGCAAAGCAGGTTTGCCCCACACCTGATTTCACTTTTGGTTCGTGTGTAATTGTTATCTGGACATCTGATTGAATGATCTCTTTTGGTTATGCAGGCATTTGATGATGCTATTGCTGAGTTGGATACATTGGGTGAGGAATCATACAAGGACAGTACACTGATTATGCAGCTTCTTAGAGACAATCTCACTCTCTGGACTTCAGATATGACAGTAAGCATCAACACAATATATGATTCATTGTTCACTATGTTCATCTTTATTTCCCCAAATAAAAAACCAAACATTTCCTTAAAACAACATCAACTTAGGAACTTTAGCTGGGCAGTGAGAGTTATTTAAAAGCTTCTTAGTTCTGTAATTGACACGATTGTTTCTTTGTGGTGAATAGGACGAAGCAGGAGATGAGATAAAGGAGGCGGCATCGAAGCCCGATGGTGCTGAGTAAACTGAAGAAGAGGAAGTCATTTTATATAATGGTAGAAACTTTCATGTGATAATCTGAGTGATGAATAGCTCAGGATTCTTATTAAGAACACAGTTTTATTTGCTGTTTGTTTGTTTGGAAACAATTTGAAACTGATTCCTCCTTTAGGTTCCTCGAATTTCCTATTCTACCTCAAATGAATTCAAAAAAATTGCTTTTCTTCAGATATTTTCGAATTTTTAGGTTCTAAGCGTGATAATAATCAGTTGGGTTTTTTTTTGTTTTGTTTTTTTTGTTATCTATAATCTGATATTTTCGATTTTTTTTTTATTACGAATTTGCCCCACAAATTCCAGTACTTAAGATTTGGCCCACAATTTTTGATAATTACGAGTTTGATCCACAACTTTTGATATTTACGAATTTGCCCCACAACTTCTGATATTTACGAATTTGCCCCAAAACTTCTGATATTTACGATTTGCCCCCAAAACTTTTGATAATTACGAAATTGCCCCACAACTTCTGATATTTACGAATTTGCCCCATAGTTTCTGGTATTTACGAATTTGCCCCAAAACTTCTGATATTTACGAATTTGCCCCACAACTTCTAATATTTATGAATTTGCCCCAAAACTTTTGATATTTACAAATTTGCCCCATAACTTCTGATATTTACGAATTTGCCCCATAACTTCTGATATTTACAAATTTGCCCCATAACTTCTGATATTTACGAATTTGCCCCAAAACTTCTGCTATTTACGAATTTGCCCCAAAACTTCTAATATTTACGAATTTGCCCCATAACTTCTGATATTTACGAATTTGCCCCATAACTTCTGATATTTACAAATTTGCCCCATAACTTCTGATATTTACGAATTTGCCCCATAACTTCTGATATTTACGAATTTGCCCCATAACTTCTGATATTTACGAATTTGCCCCACAACTTCTGATAGTTACGAATTTGCCCCACAACTTCTGCTATTTACGAATTTGCCCCAAAACTTCTGCTATTTACGAATTTGCCCCAAAACTTCTAATATTTACGAATTTGCCCCAAAACTTTTGATAATTACGAATTTTCCCCATAACTTCTGATATTTACGAATTTGCCCATAACTTCTGATATTTACGAATTTGCCCCAAAACTTATGATATTTACGAATTTGCCCCATAGCTTCTGATATTTACGAATTTACCCCAAAACTTCTGATATTTACGAATTTTCCCCCATATCTTTCGATATTTACAAATTTTCCCCCACATCTTTCGTATTTACGAATTTCCCACACAATTTTTGATATTTGCGAATTTTTCCCATATCTTGGTATATTTGCGAATTTTCATAAGTAAAATAAAATGTTGCAAATAGAAATGGGATGGGTCTGCAAAATTTATTGATCCCCAGAAGAATTCATTGGACACGATTTTTTTTTTGGTAAGGTTCATTGGACACGATTTATAGAAGCATGATCAATTTATAAGATGTCATTAAATTAAAAACTGATCAATTCATTTTTTTAAAAAATATGAGATTTATGCTTGTTTAAGGATCAATTTGTTATGCAAAAAAAAAAAGAATTTGTTATGCATAGGATCCTTTCGTATTTTCCGTAGTATATCAATTGAATCTCATTTTATTAATATAAAAAACAAATAATCGTTTGTACAATTTTATCTAGTCTCATACTATTACAAAATTTATTCCATGGAATCTTTGTCTCCGCTGCTTAATTAAAAGAAACGTAAAATATAACGGATAATATATTGTATTAATGCGATAAAATATCAGAAATTAAATTGAAAAATCATACGAGAGCTTGTTACTCGTGCCATGTGTGCGGATTATGTTATCGCAATCTGAACAAAATAATGCTATATCGCAATAAATTACTACGATTATATTAGGTTAATTAGGTTAGTGTGCGAGTAAGTGAACTAATGAAAGGCCAAAAAAAAAAAACAAAGAAGCAAACAGAGAAATCAATGAAGCAAGAAGCAAAGAAATCAAAGAAACAATGAAACAAGCAACACACTAAGAGGTCTGAATCAAAGAAGGAAATAAACAAACAAGTAAACAAAGTTAAGCATGTAAAGAAACAATCAAAGAAATATATATATATATATATATATATAAAAAAAAAACAGAAGAGCAAAGAAAGAAGCAATGCACACTAAACAGAAGAACAAAAAAGCAACAAATAAGCAAACAATGCAAAGAATCAAAGAAACAAATAACAAGCTAAGAAAAAACAAACAATAAGTAATTGAAGCAGAGAAGGAAACAAGCACGTTTTAAACATGTAAGCAAAGAAGCATATCATGAATGTCTATGTACGAGTGTGTATGCATGCATGTATGTATGCATGTATGTATGTATGTGTGAATCTATAGAAGCATGCAATGTATGTATGTGTATGTATGCATGTGTGTATGGGAACCTGAACAATGTGGATGGAAAAATGCACGGAGGTTAAAGATAGGAAGTCTCTGTACACATACCTGGTAAGTCATGATCATCATATGACCATATCTCAATGAGTTACCATTATCTTACTTCATATGTTGCTGGCTTCCGTAACATTCAGTAACTTTCCTCGAAGCGGCAACACACCGTTATAGTCACGACCCACATCAGACAGTCCCGCCAAAGCGAAACACATGTAAATATCAGCTAGCTAAAAGAAGGTTATTCTATACTCAACAAAAATAATAACCTAAGTTCCCAAATACCTGCCAGTTAAAATATGTTCTCTGAAACCAAGAATAGTGGGTGCACGTACTCCATGGTCTTCATTGAACTATTCGAGCAGGTTTCTCATTTTAAGTGCTTCTTCCACGTAATGGTCCTATTAATTAGATATTATGGTAAATGAAATTCTTCCAACAAGGAATAGTCTACTATGTTCTTGTGGATACTAGTTTACCTGATTCATGTCAATAGCCTGGAGAGCTTCTCCTCTTGTAAAAATGAGAGCATGATTCTGATTTTCTGGTTTTCCTTCTCCTATTTTTGCTGGACCAGGCAGTTTTATCAGATATATTTCGTGCATAGTGTCTAGCTAATCTGTTAATATTTCAAATAGTAAAAATACCTGATCAAGATTCTCATCAGCCTTGATAAGCACTGAGTAGAACACTTTCTGCACTTTCCCTCCTTCCCGTTCCTCAACCTCATCAATGAGAATGATAATGAGATTCATCACGGAACCAACCAATGCATGAAAGAAAAATTTCAATTCCTGGAATCTATTCAGCAACAAAGATGGAAGAGTTACTTAACCCATTAGGTTCAGGATATCAGTAGCTCTCCGGTCTCCACTTCACTTCTGATTTCCATAGTTCTGATAAGTAGCAACGTAGGTAAATTTGAGATCTGCTTCGGCCTCTAACTGAGTGTACAAGGATCTCTGACTTTTCTTGTCCTCCTAAGTTGGCTCTGAAATGGCTTTAATCCCTGCTAATATTTCCGCAAGAAATGTTATATAAGTTCTTATTCAAGAATGTTTAACATTTGATCAATATAGAACTATGAATACTTCACACATTGATCAACATTGCTTCAGTATTTTGCTAGTAGAGAATGACATAATACAATGACATACTTCACACATTGATCACGACTCACCTCTTTCAGTAGCCATGTCAAGAAAAACCTGAAGTTTTAGTGCCCGCCTGTAATACATCATTCCTCTAACTGCAGGATACAAAAAGCTGTAAGCAACAAAAATCCATATAACAAAATATAAGTAGGCAAGGATGGTATAAGTTACCTGTGCAATATATTTTCTTCACTCTCCAAAACAGAAGTTCCATCTTTACAATTAAGTCCCTCCAAGAAGTTAGTCCACTCATCTGATTTAGTGGAGCATGGGATATATTAAATAACGAAAGCATTGAGATGTAACTAAATCCAACAACCTGTATAACTTATTATAGTTCAACACAAGTCAAGTAATCACGCCTCACCTGTTTCAGTAGCCATGTCAAGAAAAGCCTGAAGCTTTAGTGCCCGCCTGTAATACATCATTCCTCTAACTGCAGGATACAAAAAGTTGTAAGCAACAAAAATCCATAAAACATAATATAATTAGGCAAGGATGGTATATAAGTTACCTGTTCTAAACAGTCTGTCCCCTCAAAGAAACTCAATGGCGAAGCTGCAATATATTTTCTCCACTCTCCAAAACAGAAGTGTCATCTTTACAACCAAGTCGCTCCAAGAAGTTAGTCCACTCATCTGATTTGGTGGACCATGGGACATATTAAATTCCGAAAGCATTGAGATGTAACTAAATCCAACAACAAGTGCTGATCAATAAGACATACCTGAGAAAATCTTATGCAAATAGTATACAACTGATACACCATCTTCATTCTCCATTTCCAGGTCGTTTTTGGAGTAGACGGTCTCCTCACTATAGTACGGAGTTAGAATACTGTAAATGCAAAAAGAAGATTACTGATAAGGAAGACCTCCTATCTGCAGTAGGCATTCATAACAGTTCCATAGTATCAGCTACATGGATTGTATATTGTACACTAATTCCAGTCCAAAGAAAAACAAAACGTGAAAAAGCTGGACTCCTAAACTGTAAAAATCTAATTGGGGAATATAGATAGTAACATGGTAACATCTGAAAAGTATAAATTCTGTTAAAATATGGTGATAAACAAAAGCACACACCTGAAGGAGAGCATATTTCTGACACAAGGAGCTCACGGCATATCCATAAAGACTGAATTTTTTGAAGAAGGCAATCCTTCTTCGCGCTTCAAGGTTTGTTTGGACATCCATGGCAAATTCTTTTACCGTCAAGAGTAATTGAAGGCGACTTATCTACAGCAATGAAGTAAATCTAATGTTCAAAATGGTCTAAAAGAGTGCATAGTATCCCTAATGATTAGCCTTAAATCTTGTTTTGTGCTTTTACCTGTTCATCCCATTGAGCCGTTGCCACTGGAGGAATAGTATAGCAGGTTTTGCATCAATACCAGCAAAATCAATGTACAACTTTGAGAGTCCCTCCCTCCGGCTTCTCAACTTCAACCCTCACTGTTTTGGCTCCTTCACTTCTCTTTAGTTTTTTGCTCTGCTTGAAAGTTGCCCATGAGAGCACTCTTCTACAAACCTGTTACATCACTCATATAAAAAGATGATCAAGTACACAATACCTTTCTTTAGGATATCTTCTGAAAGTTCACATTTCGACCCGAAACAGCTCTGTCAAAGAGTCAGTGTTTCTTTTGTTTGAGAATCAAAAGTAGGATTGTCAACCAGCGCATTATGGGTCTTAACTATATTATGCGTTTACTATATTATATTGAATAATCATGCCAGACAACTAATTAGGTTAGTGTGCGAGTAAGTGAAAGGCCAAAAAAAAAAGCAAATATTGAAGCAAACAGAGAAATTAATGAAGCAAGTAACACTAAGCAAAGAAATCAAAGAAACAATGGAACAAGCAACACACTAAGCAAAAGAATCAAAGAAGGAAATAAACAAACAAATAAACAAAGTTAAGCATGTAAGGAAACAATCAAAGAAAATAATAATAAAAACAAGCAAAGAAAGAAGCAATGCACTAAAGAGAGGAACAAAAAAGCAAATAAGCAAACAAATCAATAAGCACAAGAATCAAAAAAACAAATAACAAGCTGAGAAAAAACAAACAATAAGTAATTGTAGCAGAGAAGGAAACAAGTAAGCGCGTTAAACATGTAAGCAAAGAGAAAATGGACAAAGGAAAATCAATGAAGCAAATAATACACTAAGCAAAGAAATCAAAGAAACAATGAAACAAGCAACACACTAAGCAAAAGAATCAAAGAAAGAAATAAACAAACAAGTAAACAAAGTTAAACATGTAAGGAAACAATCAAAGAAAATAATAATTAAACAAAAAAAGCAAAGAAAGAAGCAGTGCACTCCAGACAGGAACAAAAAAGCAAAGAAAGCAAATAAGCAAACAATGCAATAAGCAGAAGAATCAAAGAAACTTATAACAAGCTGAAGAAAAACAAACAATAAGTAATTGAATTTGAAGCAGAGAAGGAAGTAAAAAACAAAAAAGCAAAGAAAGAAGCAAACAATGCAATAAAACAAATAAGCAAGAAACAAATAACAAGCTGAGGAAAAACAAACAATAAGTAATTGAAGTAGAGAAGGAAGTAGATTGTACACATACCTGGTGAGATACCATTATCTTACTTCATATGTTGCTTTAGTCAAAGGATCTTCTTGATGTTCTCAATATTTGGCCACTAAAACAAATATTATATAGAAATTAGATCATTAAGCACTCTTCTAGAAACCAGTTACATCACTAATATAAAAAAGACAGATCAAGCACACTATACCTTTCTTTAGGATATCTTCTGAAAGTCCACATTTCGACTCGAAACTGCTCTGTCAAAGTTCACATTCCATCATCTTGCTCTCTGTCTCCTGCGTCTTTAAGCTCATTTCGTTGCTTAGCTCTTCATGTGGCTGAACACAATAAGAAAAAATAACTTTGAAAATGTAAAATTTTCTAAAACCATTGCAAGTTCATGGAAGCAGTACTAATCATGATTTTTTTATAATAGATATAAACTCATTTTGGCGAATAATTCCCATCTTACCACTATAGTGAAAGAAGAGTCAATCTGTTCCAGATACTGTTGACTTTTCATCTGTAGGTGTAGGAAAGGAGACACTAGCCAGTTGAATTTCCTCCTGGTTGTTATTACAAGGATAAATAGTTTTCTGATTCGTAGCGGAATCATTAAATCCAGGTGGAACAGTCTCGTCCAAAGTATCTTGAACTTCATTCGTATCTGTGTTGTTCTCCATGAATGCTTCTGGTCCAGAGTCTCCTCCAGAGAGTGTCTTAGAATCCTCAGGTTGTTTCACGCTCTCCTTCTATCATATAAAAACGACGGCCAGATGATCAATCTCATTGTAAGAAATTTAGTCTCTGAAGGAATCCAGACAATTATCATATGTGTGAATGAAGCAAGTAATAGCGACAATTTGGTAACAATTTATTTACCTTCCTATTACTCAGTGCCATATACCGTGCATATTTGAACCATTTGCTGACCTGAAAAAAATGACATTAAAGCACGTGGAGAACCAATAAAAAAATAAGGAAATTAAATGTTCATTAGCTGTATGAATGAGTTTCATAAGCATCCAATGATCTAAGAAACTTTCGCAAGACTACTTTTTTTTTGGGTGCACTGTTACCTTCTCTGGATCAAAACTCAGCTCTTTTGAAAGACTATCCCTCACAGCTTTTGAAGGAAGCTCATTCTCAGCAAATACTTCACGTAGCTTCTGGTACATTTATGCAACAATTTCAAACTTAGTAATGGGATTTTTCTCTCCGTTTTTCTTATGGTAACTACACATATATAAAATACTAAAACTGGGAGGAAGCAATTTCAGACCTCAACTGCACTTCTTGGAAGTCTGAACATTGGCCTTCGACCTCCTTTATCTTCCACAGAAACAGAATCTCTCTCACTCTGCTCTGTTTGAGAATCAAAAGCAGGATTGTCAATCAGGGCATTTCCAAAAAGCCACATATGGTTCTTCACATTATGGGTCTTAACACTTACGTTTTTAATCTTTTTGTTCACAATACCCACAATGTAGTTTGTGACCTGGCTGGTCACATAATCAACATGGGTACCACCCTTAATTGTGGCAATGGAGTTGACAAAGCTAACCTGTTAGCAGCAGAAAACGTTGTTAAGACTTTACTCATACTTCATGAGAATAAAAGGTAATAATAGCCATCACTTAAGCTCACACAAACCTCCCATCTGTCATTAACCCTCTAATTCAATCATGTTAAACTTCTGTTACTGTCTAGCTTCTCTGCTTGCTCGAGGACTTTCGTCGCTCTTTCTGAAGGGTCTTTGATGTCTAATGTCACATGTATGCTGTGTTCTGGGGCAAGAGCATTGAGCAGGTATGCGTAATTACAAAAAGAAATTGCATCCTGCCAAACACAAAAAGAAAACTGACGAATTACAAACACGAAATTACACTATCAATCGAAATTGAAAACTCAACAACAACACAGAAGCAATAAACGATTCGGTACCTGCTTATACTTCTTGAGTCTCTTCCCATCTACAGTCTATATGATGAATTTAGTAGAAGATGTTAGTAAGCTTTGACAGAATCCATCGACGGATCTCTCTGTTTGTTATCAGCAGCATTCACAAGAATCGCAACAAAGATCTTATACAAAATCCAGGTACATAGGTAACAGGACAACAAACCATCCCCTTCGTTCTCATAAACCCAAAGCGTTTGCGTGTGTTTCTCAATCGATCCGATATAAGTATCCGGACAAAGTAAAATATTGTCATGCTGCGATTTCTTCTGGTACATTTGCTCGATCGTCTTCTCGGTGGCTCCCGATGATGCCGGAGCCTTCGCAACATTGGCGTCGTTGCTGCTTTGCAACGGGAGTTTCGACGCCATGGTAAGAGAGACGAAGCGAGTTTCTGAGAGTAGAACTGAAGATCTAGAACGGAGAGAAGAGACGGTTACAGATTTTTTGAGAAATTAGGGTTTTTTGAGAACGGAGAAAAGAAGAAGGAAACGAATTGTGTTTTGGTTTTGAAATGATGAATTTGAGTGAGACTGTAAGTTTATTTAATTATTCAGTTATTAATTAATAATGAATCGAAGATGAGAGAGAGAGAGAGAGAGAGAGAGAGAGAGAGAGAGAGAGAGAGAGAGAGAGAGAGAGATTTGAATTTGAAATTTGAAGATTAGATTTTGAAATCGTTTGGGAAAATCTAACGGCTGCGATTAACCTAAGCTTTTTAAGTGCCATTTTCGATTTTATTATACGCAGCGTATCAAAAGAGGAACCTACAGAAAAGAAAATAAAAATAAAAATTGCTACGTATTATTTCATTTCAAACGTTATTTTCGCTTTACTCTTTTTCGCTTTACTCTTTTATGTTGTTTGATCATTTAATATTTATTTAAAAAAAGTATACATATAAATATCTAAACAATCTTCAATGTATGTAAATATCCAAATTTTGTTTAAGGTGATCAATTTTAAAATGTTGGCATTTATTCATACAAAAAGTAACATTTTACATATATGCATATACATTTTAAAAGTGATTGAAAATAACAACCTAAATTACATTTTTTCTAAGATACGGAGTATGTTATATTAATGAAACCAAAATGCTGCAATTAATGAAACCTAAAACTAAACCAAAATCATTAAACCAAATGACGACTAAAACTGAAATAGCCTAGACTAAAATAACCTGAATAAGGATTTTTGTTTCAATGCAAGCATTGACACATCTTATAGAGAGGTATCACAATTCACAAAAATTGGAATAGGATTATCAGTTACAGCTTAAGACATAACCATACATGAGATTACAAATATGGTACTCGGAATATGCAATGTAGAGACTAATGTTTGTGAGATGAAGCAGAAAAAATCAGAAATGAGACCATATATCAGTCTCACCTCATGTTTATACTCTGTGGTTAATAAAAGAATGAGACATATTGATGCAATATGACAAAGTTACCTGAACATTATCGCTCATATGCCCAATGTATAGGCCTTTGTAACAGAGTGAGGGCTCAGGATTCTGCTATTGATTCCTCCGCTTTTAGGTTCCTCAATATTTCATGTTCTCTATTTAATGAAATCAAACTTGCTTTTTTCGGATATTTTCTTATTTTGGATCCATAAAAATCAAAGGTATATTGATCAAATGCAGTAACTAAAGTAGACAAAACAAGAAACCATCTTTCATTGAAACACATATAAGGGACAAGTTACTTGTAATAAAGAAGAGAACCCCTAACATTAACATCACAATCGTAGTTAAATCCTAATTTTGTTAATTAACACTTCCAAGAAGTTACTATACCAAAAAGCCTCAATAATCACCTGAAATTAGATCAATCAAGTCAAAATGCTTTAAGAGACAAATGATCAGAGAACTAATATGTGTCAAGGGCAAAGCAGAGGACTCCACGGCACCTGAAAATCCAAAGACTGATCTTGTCATTGGCTTTCAAGTCATTACCTTTGACGACTTCGTTCCAACCCCAATTCAAAATGTAATTCAAGGTTCCGGGTCCAGAGTCCTTCTCCATAGCCCATATCTTAAAACGTAAACCCCACTTCTCAGACCTTTGGTTCACAAGAATCGTTCCCACACCAATATTCTCATTGTCGACTTCGTTGTCTTCGTCTTTCTCTATGGCTCGAGACTCTGCAGGCGTCAAGAAGTCGTTTACGATTAGCTTCTGGAAAGGGATTAAGAGACGGCTCAGGTTTGAATTAACATCACTCGCGGACAGAGTCCTCTCAAAGATCAACCTCGGGTTTTCGGCATCAGCGTTCATGTTTCTCATCACCACAAAAACCCATTCCGGCGTCTCTGTGGTTCTCCTTGGCAAAGAAGCAACCTTTGCTTTCTTGAATCCGCCCTTACTCTTTCTCTGTTTCACGGCAGGTCTCTTGCGGCTTGTGTTCTCCGTTATGCACGAAGACGGTGAAGAAGATCGGTAATTAGGGTTTGGTGGGTCTTTCGTCTCCATCTTCTCGGACTCAGCCGTGTTGTAATTGAAGAGTAAAGAAGACTCATAACAACGAAGGTTCAACAACGATGAAGAAGTAGAAGCACCATCAAGATTTACATAGTTTTGTGGTAAGTATCTTCTAGTAGCAAATTTCTTCAGGTTCTTCTCGAAGAGTCTCTTCTCAGTCTCTTCGTTTTCATCTTCTAATTCACAGACAATCTTAGCTTTTCCTTTCTTTGCACGTTTTTCTTCATCATACACCATAGCTTCGGAATCTGTGGGGATTAGGTTAAGATCGATAAGAGGCGATGAAGAAGAAGTAGAAGCTCTATTAGGGTTTTGTTGTGTGTATCTTCTCTTCACTAAAGACGATCTTGTTTTTCTTGGGAAACGATAAAAGAATCTCATCTGGCTTTCTTCTTCCTCAAAGACAGTCTTGTGGAATTTGGATGCTTCTCTTTTCTCTGCAAGAAGACGACGACGTTGTTCTTCTTCTTCAACCATAACCGCCGCATCCACCAGTAAACAGAAATTCGACCACATCTCTGAATCAGCGAGATCATACATACTCATTGTGATCGAATCAAAAAAAATCAAAGCTTTGAGAGCAAAGACGTGAGGAACAAGGTTTAGATAGAGAGAGGAGAAATTGAACGAAAATGAGAAAAAGAGTGACTCTCTCTCTTGCCTTAAATGCTACTACTTTAGGATCTAGGGTTTTACGTTTTTTCCATTTTTTCGTTTAAGTTTAGTTGTTTAATTACTGTGATTAGCAAACTAATTATAGCCGTTGTGATCAAGTTAACATTTCGTTAATATGTTACGATTTACTTTTTAGTCCTTATTTCAGTATTTCAGTATTTCCTTTTCCCGAGAGTGACAAATAGTGAAAAATTCAGGAAGTTTCCATTTTTTTGGATTCGTTTCCTTTCATTTTTTTTTGTATTTAATTTTATTTTTGGCACTTACGATTCAACTTCAATGATAATATAACAAAATATTAAAATATATAAACAGTGAAAGTCTTTACAAACCAAACCAATTATTGATTGAAATTAAAAGTATTTTGGAAATTTGTTTAATATATAAGGAGTTTAATTACACTGAGACATGTTTACACAAAAAAGCTTGAGATTTCAACATAATTGCGTAAAAATAATTGATGAAAAACCAACAAAACTTGAGTTATATAAAAACCAAAATAAAATAAACCAAAGATAAAAAGTAAAAAAAAAAAAAAAAAAAAAAAAACCAAAATATAGGAAGAAATTAACATAAGTTTTCTCATTTTGCTATACCACAAACCAAAGAACTCTCCTCGTTTACCAATACTCAAATTCAGCTTTCCACTACATTAACACACACACACACACACACACACACAAGTCTCCTTATATAGTTTGATGTCTTGATGATACACTAAATGAGAGAGTAGACAACATCATCGTACGTAGGGAAGTCCAATGGTCCGTCCCCAAGGAGTAGCACAGAAGTCACCAGAACCGCGACAAAGATTGTGAAAATCAGAAACGATTTACACGGATCAGCATTGTTCTCTTTCTCTGGTCCAACTGTCACAGTTCCTTCCTGTCTTTCACTTCCTCTTCCAAGTTGAAGCACCGGACAAGTGAAGAATCCGTATACAATCCCGGCTATAAGTGCTCCCAGATTTGTCCTGTCATGACTAATACGTTAGAAGCAAAACACAGTATCCGTGATAGATGTTCTTGTTTTAGGCTGGCGCAGGACTATTGTGACTAGCCTAGTTGTAGCTTTGTCAGCTCATCAAAAGAGTTAGTTGAGACCAGAAGGTTTTAAAGGAGAATTAGGAGAATTTGGATTTGGTTTAGAGACTATTTCATTAATCAAGTCTAGTCTATGTTATATATCTCTGGTTGATTAACTAAAGAAAGAGTTAAAGCGGTTTGAAACCTATCAATCCTGTTTATGATGGATCCTACTACTTATCAAACCAAAAGATCGAAATTATGATGGACAATTCAAAGAAGCATATGTGAAGATGTGCCATGATTCTTTCTAATGAACCGAACTTAACTAAGGAAGAGGCTGCTTAGATGAGGTGTTTAATCGTAAAGAATGCAAGAAACAACTAGCAGAAGAAATATTAATGGATACTGGAAGCTTACCAATCATCAATTGGACCGAAATGGCTTAATATGAGACCAAATCCTGTCATTATAATGGCCTTCTGAAACAGGTCCTCATATTCATCGCTTTTGATCATCTCTTTGTTCTGACTTTGGTCTACGAGCCAAGCACCTATTAATGCAAATGCTGGTCCCTGAACCAATCCATACACGCAAAGATTATTGAGAACAGTAATAGATGGTCCAATTAAGTAAAATCATATGGGAAAATTAAGATAACTTACAGTTCCTCCAACTGTAGGATCTGGTGTATGAAGAAAGCTCATGAAATTACCAGAGACTCCTCCGAGAATGTAAATGAGACCAAATGTGAATAGTCCATAGTCACGACAGACTTTTGGTCCAAAAGTAAGCAGAGCCCAGGAGCTAAGGGCTACATGAGGAATTCCAGAGTGCTGCAGATGTAAAAATGAAAGTGTTTCAGTGATAAAAAAGGGAAGACTACATGAAACCAAGTCATCAAGAGTGCTAAATGTGTTACGCAAAAAGATCCAACATAATGAAGAAACTAAAAATAGATGTATACTTATGATTTTGATAATATTGTTGTCGGGTATTTAAATCTTCGGCTGTTTTGGTCAAGTGTGTTTTTGAAACAGTAAAGAATGGGAGAACAGACCCAATTTGTTGGTCTTGTACCAGAAACATGGGTGTGACTAGCCTCCACCATTCTCCAGCCATAATTAGATCATTTATCTTTGCTCCATATAACAACGGGAGTGATAACAGTCCCATATCGTTATTCCTAACTGGAGCCGCCGCTTCAAACAGACACACTCCAACATTTATCGATGCTAATATGCTCCTGCATTTTCAATGGAGACAACAACAAAAAAAAAGGGTCTTTTAAGCATCAATAAGAACCTGTGTTGTATCTAAAGATGAACCAGAGGGGATAAGAGTTTTTACACAGCATAGAAGTTCAAGGTATCTTCTGATTGATCATCATCATCAAGCTGCTGAAAAGGACTATTATTGCTTTTGCTTGCTACTGAACCGCCTTCTGATTTTACCACATCCAAGGTAGATGAAACTAAACCTTTAGAATTCGCATCTGAGGGTCAAATAAGTGAGCATTAATAAGAGAAACGCCGGAAAGATAAAGAAACAAGAAACCGGTTTCAATATGATATTATACCTTTCTGGAGTTTGTCAAGATAAGCACTCAAAGATTCCAACTCTTCATCCGCATTGAGTTCACCTTTCCGATCAATCTCATCTCCCGTTGAGATAGAAGGCTTCTCATCGTCGTTTTGAAGTTTCCCAAAGTAAGAATCCAACAGTTTAAGTCTCTTTTCAGTAACCTTACTCTCTGATGAAGCCCTAACCAAACATAGTTTTCTTCTTAGTGAAAGACAATACGGTATTGATTTTATACAACTCTTCATCCTACAATCTCTGCCAAGCGTCGTTGCATCAGCCATTGTCCTATGTTTCAGACCATTACTGCTACCACCAGACGAAAAACGTCTTAAACCATTTGAATCAAACAAAACTTCTCCTTTACAAGGGACTTCATGGTGAAGAGGAAACAGTGCCATCTTCAGGTCCTGTCCAATTTAAATCAACAACATATCATCATCATCACTTCGTTCACCAAAACCCCAAAGAAGATTTACAAAAACATGTGGACAATTTTGATAAAGACACAAACTTTAGAAGAGATGCAAGTTAGCAAGTTTGAAAAATCGAAAATTTGGGATTAAACCCTTTCACCAACAAAAAAAGAACAGATTCAGGAAAAGGCTTTAATTAAAGTAATCTCATTGAGGCATTTAATCAAACAACAAAAGGGCATAACTTTTTCAAGAATCCAACAAAGAAACGAGTATCAAAATCACCTCTTTGAAGAGAATAGAACACAATTGGGAAGTATAAGGATTTGAGAAAGTGGTTAGATTTTACCTTTGAAAGAAGAACCTGATCCTATCTTTAAAAAGATGAAAGATTTTTGTGGTTGCGAGGATTAAGGAAAATGGAGTTCGAATAAACGAAGCAGTGTTTTATGAAAATTACGTTTAGGAACGAAACGTGAAGTGACTAATAAAAACAATATTTTAATTAATGGTTCAAATTTCGTCCTTTGGATATTTAGAGCATCCGCAATGGTAAAATAGGTGGAGTGGGTGTAAAATATTTTTTTATTATTAAAATTTAATGAGAAAGAGAAAAGAGAGAGAGAAAGAAAGAGAGAGAGATAGAGGTTAAAATAATCTCTTGCAACCGGTTGTAAACTTACAACCCCTCTCTCCTGATTTTTACACTGTTCCATTACTTTTTAATATTTTATTAGTCACAACTGGCCATGAGTTGCACCATTGCGGAAGGTCTTAGAGGATATTTTTCTATTCTTGAACATTACTGACTCACAAGTACAACTCAAGAATTGACCATTTGGGTTTGCTTTTTTGTATTTTAATTTTCTGATAAAATTGATCCAAAAAAAACAAAGAAAAATTTCTGATGAATATTGAAATAGCGTAAATGTTTGTTTTTTTTATAGTTAGAAATTCGACCAAAATGGATGTTAAAAAGAAAAAAAAAAATTACCAAAAAACTTAAAGAGCATCAGTTCTTTTGGAGAACATATGGATTATATAGTTTTATTATGACACTTATTTATAAAATTAATTGAGTGAATGTGGCACATAATTTCTTTTTTTTTTTTTAACACGGCAAATCAATTATATTAATCATAAGAGTTTACATGATACATGGAAACATTCAAATACAACCGATGAAACAAATAAAGGGAATTGAACACAATTCCGATGAAGAAGTGGAAGTAACCCTGCTTTCCAAACGGAAGCCTTACGGGCAACAGAATAAATCTGTTAAGTCCCCTCTTCATACACTTGTAATAGGCTAACATCATATAGATGAGACTCCTAAATGCTTTCCGCATTACTCTAGATAAAATAAAATTCTGATATGTTGATTGAAGTGGTCCATGATCATGTTGTTGGTAATGTAGTACGCGTCTTTGCCTGTTTGTAACCATGACTGCTCCGTGCATAAAGACTAATTTTCTCAACCGTAGATAGAAAGTGAGAACAACATCCTCTGGCCATGTCATCGGAAATCTGAGACCAAAACGAAGTGTGCAGAGGCCAATTCCTTCAAGTGATACGGGCAGTTTGTTGATTCCGGGGTCGAAAATCCAAATGACATCTCCATACAAATGGTGTGGAGAAACTTCATCGGTTCTTAACCGGAGATAACGCCGGTGAGAAATCACACCGGAAACAAACTCTAGATAGAGACAACCATCACGATTCAAAGGAATCGGTATAACACAAGACGAAAACCGTTGATCAGAGAAATCCGTAAAAACTACCGGGAGATGGAGATGATAGGCGATCAGATTTGGAGAGTAAAGCAATAGCCACTGTAAACCCAGATCTTGAATCGCCGGATGAAAGGTCTGAAGCACCACCGTCACGATAGGGCAAAGAGTATAGATCAGAGATCGTTGATTTGCCGTTTTTATCGAAGAAATCACTTATATTGCAGAAAACAGAGAAAGCAAATACGAAAAAGAAGATTGGGACCGACGCCGAGAGACCGACGCCGGCCAAAAGCGGTGAATTGGGAAGTTGTCTGCGATCGCCCTTTTGGTCGCTTGAGAGAAGACCTTTTAGTGGCACATAATTTATTTTTGTGTTTTAAGGCGATAATATATTATTTTATTTTGATCACCAATGTTTCTGCTTCATGTTCCATTAAATCAATCTTCAACAGCTAAGATGATGAGAGTACTAATTGATAATTAGTTTTGAGTTACAAGTTTAAAACTTGAAAACTCCCAAATTTAAATTATATCCTCAAAGCAATCAAATAAATCGTAACAAAAGATTAGTTGCTTTTTTTACAAAATGTTCTAATAGTGTTTTTTTTTTTCCTTTACTAAAAAAATAGTGTTTTTTCTGATTATTCCAACTATTTTTTTGTTTTGAGATGGACAGTTTTTTTTGTAATAATTATTATATAATTAATAATCTTGTTGGAAAAGAATAAATAAATACATTTCTCCAATATTTAACCACACCCTTCAATTTGATATCCTTCTTATCTTCATAAACCATCTACAGAATGCCACGTGGCCACTCCACTCATTTCCTAGTGGCTCTTGTTCTTCTCTGATTCGCTCCACCGTCCGTTGATTCTTTGGTCCTCCCATCTCAACTTTTCAAAAAATTGAACCATTTGGTTTAATCCAGTTAATTGTTAACCGGTTTAAACCAGAAATAGCCTTTGATTGGAAGAAAGAAAGCCACGTAAAGATTTATCTCTAATGGCAGCAAAATTAACCAAAAAACGATAACTGAAGAAAACAGAGAGAGAAAGAGAAACGATGAGAGCTCTAACATGGACGGGAATCTCGCCGCCGTCAATGGTACCGTCACGGACGGCAATTTCTACGGTTAACTTACGACGGATTAACCTCAAGAGAGTTAACGTCAGTGTTAGAGCCACTGCGTCGTCTAGTGCGGCGGTTTCAGGCGGAGGAGTAGTAGAGGCTGTAGAATTGGTTGAGATAGGAGAAAGAAGCAAGAAATGGAAGTGGAAAGGAGAATATTCGATTAATTACTTTGTGAAAGATTCGCCGGAGGAAGTTACTCCGGCGAGTCAAACTGTTCTTTTGGTTCATGGCTTTGGCGCTTCAATTCCTCACTGGCGAAGGTATTGATTATGTGTTAGATGGAATATTCTGGCGAACGGAAAAGTTTGATTTGTATGTTGGATAAATAGCTGAATAATCGAATAGCGGAAACACTTAAGCTAAATAGAGTTTCCACAAAATATTGTTGAAACGCTAAAAAGCTCGTTTTAGTAGATTCAAGACTTTTTTAGACTTTTATATAGCGGATTACATTTTCAATATGTGAAAACGTAAAACTTTTATAAATATTTTTTAATGGTGAAAAATAGTGGAATCACGTTTTCAAAATGTGAAAATGTGGTAAATCATTCATCACTCATGTCTTAAGAGTAAATGTATGACAATGTGGAACATGTTTAGATAGTTTATTTGTTTAGTAGATGTGTTGATTAGTTAAGAATCAAGAAATTATTGTATGTGGAAGGTTTTGTGTATATGCATTTGGTTTAACAAGAATCAAAAAATGTTTTTATAAATACTTTTTGATGGTGAAAAATAGTGTAATCACGTTTTTAAAATGTGAAAATGTGGTAAATCATTCATCACTCATGTTTAACTAAGAGTAAATGTATGACAATTTGGAGCTTGTTTAGATAGTCTTGTTGTTTGATAATTGATAAATGTGTTGATTAGTTAAGAATCAAGAAATTGTTGTATGTGGAAGGTTTTGTGTATATGCATTGCTTTTACAAGAATCAAGAAATGCTTTTATAAATACTTTTTAGTGGGGAAATATAGTGGAATCACGTTTTCAAAATGTGAAAATGTGGTAAATCATTCATCACTCATGTCTTAAGAGTAAATGTATGACAATGTGGAACATGTTTAGATAGTTTTTTTTGTTTAGTAGATGTGTTGATTAGTTAAGAATCAAGAAATTATTGTATGTGGAAAGTTTTGTGTATATGCATTTGGTTTAACAAGAACAAACTAAACTTGTTTTCAGGAACATAAACGCTCTGTCCAAAAACCATACAGTGTATGCGATTGATCTTCTTGGATTTGGTGCTTCAGACAAGCCGCCTGGTTTTAGCTATACAATGGAGTCATGGGCTGAAGTAAACCATTTTTGAGATACTCTGGCATTTTCTATTTAAAGAAGTGTTTTGGTTTGTTTGATTTGATTTATTTTGTTGTAGTTGATACTCAATTTCTTGGAGGAAGTGGTTCAGAAACCGACAATTTTGATTGGAAACTCTGTTGGAAGCCTTGCGTGTGTCATCGCTGCCACAGGTCTAAGCCCTTTCACCACTTGAATTTGTATCTAATTCTCATGATCAACACTTAAAGTACTAAAGCTTGCTTGATTGAGCTAAAGATATCACAAGCATGAATCTTAGGTTCTATGTTTTACATATCTTCAAACTCTCATGAGATTTAATTAGGTGAACGTGCTTGAGTTTTAGTTATTGATTGATCTCTAAGATCACAATTTGTCTTGAGAATGGTTGAGATGAAGCTGTTGCCTAATTTTCTTTTGTTTTGCAATCTTTTGATCTAAGACTCAAATGTGTTTGACATTTTGGAAAATAAACAGAATCGCAACGAGATCTGGTCAAAGGTCTTGTTCTATTGAATTGTGCTGGTGGTATGAACAATAAAGCCGTGTTTGATGACTGGAGAATCAAGCTACTGATGCCTTTACTCTTGCTTATCGACTTTTTACTCAAGCAAAGAGGAATTGCTTCTGCACTCTTCAACCGCGTTAAAGACAGGTATGTCATAATTCACTTCACTACCGAGTTACTATATCACCCGTCTTGTTTCTTGACTTTGAAAGGATTTATTCAGAGCTCTAACTCATTGATGAATGAACAAATTACAGGGATAATCTCAAGAACATTTTGACCAACGTTTACGGGAACAAGGACAATGTAGATGATACCCTTGTAGAGGTATTGTCCTATTATTACTCACTCTCAAAGACAAAGAACCTATGAAAGTTTTAATTACATTCTATGTGAAAATGTTATGTCAGATCATTGCTGGACCAGCAAATAGCGAAGGCGCGCTAGATGCATTTGTATCAATCTTAACTGGTCCACCTGGACCAAACCCGATTAAGCTGATTCCGGAAATAACCAAACCGGTTCTTGTCTTATGGGGAGACCAAGATGGACTAACCCCACTTGATGGTCCTGTAGGTAAGTACTTCACATCCCTTCCTGATCAGTTACCTAACTTCAACCTCTATGTTCTACAAGGCGTTGGACATTGCCCACAAGATGATCGCCCGGACCTTGTCCACAAGCGTCTCCTTCCATGGCTAGCTCAACTTTCTTCCACCTAGTTTCGATTTGTTTCACCATGTACACTTGTTTATAAATCTATAACAGATCTATCTCTCTGAAAAGAGACAGCTTCTTCAAAATGGTATTTGATTCGTTGTAGAGCACAGAGATTAGTCATTTCTTGACACATTTTGTGGTGTCTGAGAATGTAAGTTGTAAGCCAAGTCGAAGAGGTTGTAAGTTGGTGAAGGAGTTTGTTTTTGGAAACGCAAATGACATGTTTTGTAACTGAAATACCAAATGTCAAAGCAAGAAACAAAAAATTTTGCTAAACTAAAAGATAGGCTTATTTAGTCAAAGGGCAATAGCAATTCCATTGAGTAGATGCGAATTGTGATATTGGTAGGTTCATATATCTGTTTATAGACTGGGACATAAATGGTAATCTTTTCTTTTTTAGACATCGGACATAAATAGTAATCTTTTTGGTTAAAACTCGTTTTATAAATGTGGACAGTGACTAGTTGGCTGATGACTGATTGGACTAGTTGGCTGATGACTGATCGATGGTCCTATACAATTGATATTTTTGTTGGTAGGTAAAAGACACTTTATGAGCTGCAATAAGCAAGTTTTGACAAAAAAAATCTACTATTTGTTTGGTTGTTGAATCTTTAAGGACATTCATGCTGCAATATCATCAACATAATGAAGAAAATCAATTTTGAATCATAATAGGGGTATTAGTTAGGCTTTGAATGGTAACTGCGTTTTTAAGCGTGGGAGAAGTGTGGTTCGGTTATAATAGTAACGAAAATAGATACATACATATGCATATGTAGATATTTTGACATTATTACAGTACTGTTACGATGTAATTCTTGCTAACTATCAATAGAGAATGGCAATCAAGATATGATTGAATACTAATTATCAATGAGAGTGAATAATAACGGTTATGATTTTCATCAAAGATTGATGCCAAGACATAAAACAAAAATAATTAAAAACGGTGTGGTCCAACAAAAAAACAAAATAAAAAGAAGCCAAAACATAATTGTATTATGTCGTTGGTACCGGGAAGTCTACGTTGGACTCTATTATTTAAATGCTTCACCGATCTCTCATCACTCTTAAAGTCTTCAAAGCTTTACACTATATTATCTTCGATACATTCTCAAAATCCCTAATTCATATTCTTGAAACTGATAAAAGAAAATTAACAAAGAAATGGCTTCTCAATTGCTTTTGCCTCCAAACCCATTAACCAAATCAGTCTCAGCTAAAGTTTTCTTTACAGGTAAGTGAACTTATAATCTTGATTTGTTTTTCTGAATTTTAATCACACTATATAAACTGATTCAAGACCACTTTGATTTATGCTGAAGTTTAGTTTTTGATGTCTTGAGATTGATTTTGATTTGATTAGGTGATGGTCAAGGATTGAATGACTTAACTCTGAGAAGAAACTCAAATCAAGCAACAAGGGTTTCAAATGGATTTAGCTTAAGAGCTAAAGCAGATTTGAGATCTAATAACAACAAATCATTCGTTGAAATTCCAAAACAATGGTACAATCTTGTTGCTGATCTTTCAGTCAAGCCTCCTCCACCGTTGCATCCAAAGACTTTCGAACCGATCAAACCAGAAGATTTATCTCATCTTTTCCCTAATGAGTTAATCAAACAAGAAGCAACACAAGAGAGGTTTATTGATATCCCTGAGGAAGTTCTTGAAATCTATAAGCTTTGGCGTCCAACTCCTCTAATCAGGTTCTTGAAATATATGAGAAGAGTTTAATTATCAATCTTTTAGTTCATTTTTGAATCAGATTGTAATGCTCTTGATTTGATTTTAGAGCAAAGAGATTGGAGAAGCTTCTTCAGACACCTGCAAGGATTTACTTCAAGTATGAAGGTGGTAGCCCAGCTGGTTCACACAAACCTAACACAGCTGTTCCGCAAGCTTATTACAATGCGAAAGAAGGCGTAAAGAACGTTGTGACGGAAACCGGAGCTGGCCAATGGGGCAGTTCTTTAGCTTTTGCTTCTAGTCTATTTGGCCTTGACTGTGAAGTAAGCATATGAAGATTAGATTCTTGCAGTGATATCTTCAAAGTTTTATCCTGTTTTTGATAAGTGCTCTGTTTCTTTGTTGTTATTCCAACATTACAGGTATGGCAAGTAGCCAACTCGTACCATCAAAAGCCATATCGACGGTTAATGATGCAAACTTGGGGAGCAAAGGTTCATCCATCGCCGTCTGATCTCACTGAGGCGGGTCGAAAAATCCTCGAGTCCGATCCATCAAGTCCGGGAAGTTTAGGCATTGCGATATCAGAAGCTGTTGAAGTTGCAATGAGAAATGAGGATACAAAATACTGTTTAGGGAGTGTACTGAACCATGTGTTGTTACATCAGACGATTATTGGAGAAGAATGCATTCAACAAATGGAGAATTTTGGCGAAACACCTGATGTGATCATAGGGTGTACTGGTGGAGGATCTAATTTTGCTGGTTTGAGTTTTCCTTTTATCCGGGAGAAACTCAAAGGCAAAATCAACCCTGTTATAAGAGCGGTTGAGCCCTCGGCTTGTCCTTCCTTGACCAAAGGGGTTTATGCTTATGATTTTGGGGATACGGCTGGATTGACTCCTTTGATGAAGATGCATACTTTAGGACATGACTTCATTCCTGATCCTATCCACGCTGGTAATAAAATAATCTTTAAACCCGAGCTCTCAAACACACAAAACTTAAAGGTCTTGGTCTTGAATTTTTTTCCATTCTTGATTCTTGCTTTCTTGATTTTTTGTTCATTTATGTTTCTTTGTCCATTCCGGTGATTTAAGGTTTAAAGCTTATTGATTTTTGTTTTCTTGATTGGTGATTTTTGATTCTTGAGTTCTTGATATCTTGAATTCTTGGTTCTTGAATTCTTGAATTTTTGGTTCTTGAATTATTGAGTTCTTGAATTCTTGGTTCTTTTCTTGATTCTTGAAATCTTAAATATATATATTTTTATTCTTGATTCTTGATCTCTTGAGTTCTTGAATCCGTGGTTCTTGGTTCTTGATTCTTGAATTCTTGAATTTTTGGTTCTTAAATTCTTGGTTGTGTTGTGGTTTTGACAGGTGGATTACGATACCATGGGATGGCACCTTTGATCTCACATGTTTATGAACAAGGTTTCATGGAAGCAATATCAATTCCTCAAATTGAGTGTTTCCAAGGTGGTTCTTCACCAAATCGCAATTCCCAAATCTCAATTCCTCATATAGTTTTATGAACTTTACACTTTATATATGCATTGGACTGTAATACCAACTTTCCGGTTTAACTCTCTCGCAGGTGCTATTCAGTTTGCAAGAACAGAAGGGATAATACCGGCACCCGAACCGACTCACGCTATTGCTGCAACCATAAGAGAAGCTCTCCGATGCAAAGAAACAGGAGAAGCAAAAGTGATACTAATGGCAATGTGTGGACATGGCCACTTTGACCTTACCTCTTACGAGAAGTATTTACAAGGCGAATTGATAGATTTGTCATTCAGCGAAGAGAAGATACGAGAGTCTTTGTCCAAGGTTCCTCATGTTGTTTAAGCTTGAATGGCTCCTCAATCACGGGAAACCAAATCGCAATGTTCCAAAGCAGACGTTTGAAAGAAGTTTAGGTTTATTATTGGACAACATCAATAATGCGAAACTCTTGAAATAAAAATAAAAGGCATTTACAAAAACACCACATTTTCGGCTTAGCTCTCTCTCTTTTTCACTAGTCTTTGACTCTATATTTGGGTGGAGTTTTTGCTCGGTGAAATCTATTTTCCGCCGGATTTTCTTGTGATCTCGCAATCTTGACAGAATATTCATTTCATGCCCACATTACACGGCCAATCACTTAGAGCATGGGCAATTGGCAATGGTAAAATAGGTGGAGTGTGTGTGAAATATTTTTTTATTATTAAAATTTAATGAGAAAGAGAAGAGAGAGAGAAAGAAGGAGAGAGAGAAAGAAGAGATTAAAATAATCTCTACAACCGGTTGTAAACCTACAACCCCTCTCTCCTGATTTTTACACTGTTTGATTACTTTTTAATTTTTTATTAGTCACAACCCTTCAAAGGTTGTGCCATTGCGTTTGGTCTTAGTCTAAACTCTCAAGTATATATCCAAGTTTATTTTATCTATAAAATTGTTTTTTATCATCCACAAAATGTAGAATATATGCTTTGAGATAAAATCCTATTTAGTAATGATTTAGACATTTAGATTCTTTCCAAAGCATTCAAAATATCTACAACCGAATTTGTTGTCAATCACTTTTTTTTAACATCTGATCTCCAAAATTTAGAAACAAAACATACTATTTTAATATTACAATCAAATTTTTGATATGATATGATCTTTGATATAATTTTAGCCTTTGATTCTCTCTCAATGGACTTTGCTATGATCTTGAGAAATGTAACATCTCAAAGATCTTAAATTTGGAGTAAAATTGAGAACTTCGTTTTCTATAAACATAAAAACACCGTTAAACTCTACTTCCCAAAATTCTCAATAATGAGAAGATTTTACAAAACTGAATTTTCACGTCATTACCAATTGGTGAACGTCTGCTTAAATACTTAAACAGTTAAACCTAAGCTAAACAGACTTCATAAGGTCATAAGAAAGTCTACTACTAATTACAGAATTGTCACTAAACTGTTAATATGCGAACTAAGCATGTGGATTTGCTTGAAGCCTGATCTTTTAAAATTCAGAGTGTCCTCCCACACTACCTCAAAACCTTAATAGCCGTGTAACACGTCGGTAATTATAAAACCATTATATAAGAAAACACGTCGATAGTTAATTCAAGTAATAACTTTTTTTTTTTCTTTTTTTTTTTTTTTTTTTTTTTGTCAAGGAATTCAAGTAATAACTTAAAAGAGCAAATTTAGGGAACAAACATGCGCACAAAGTTTCATATAATCATCATGATTAGAGTGCACATGTACACCACCGTTCACATTGTCTTCTTAATTCACTATTCACCATAATCACTTTTTCTTTTATTATTCCTTTTCCACCCATACCTACTTTTTCACTTTCCAATTTTAAATTATTCCTCGTGAAAATAGTAAAATTCCTTTTTACAATAAATTTTTTCTTGGATTTTACAATAAACCACGTGTCATTTTATGTGGTTATGATGTGAGAATAATTTGATGTAATTGAGAGATTTGGAAAAAAGCTCAAGTCAATGAAGAAAAAGAAGAAAAAATGCTATGATGAGATCAAAGAAACAAACACAACACTCAAAAAGAAAAAAAAAAAAGCTTCTCTTTCTTCCGCACATGTCTGACTCTCTCTCATAAGCGTAAATCGCTCTGTCAAATATCTCTGACCAAAGAGACAGAGTTGCCTCCACGTTTGTCCAGACAATACTCACGCTCTTCCCCTTTCACCACATTCCCTTTCTCTTCTCTCTTTCCCACTTAGCTTTTCTCTTTTGCTTAAACTGCTTCTCGATTCTTCCTCCAATTTCGAATCTTCAAAAAGCTCCAAAAGTTTGGAACTTTCTACAGTTTAATCATCTGGGTCTGCTCTGAATCTCCATCTGGGCTAAGTTTTGGTTTAAAGCTCGAATTTTTACTTCTGGGTATTGATAATTTAGGGCAAGTAATTGAAGATTTTGAGAAATTAGGTTGAGTTTTGAGTAGGTTTGACTTCAGGTCGCAAGTTTTTTTGATCTGATTGTGGAATTAGGGTTTGTTTGTTCATAAAGTTTCAATTTTGGAATGGATAGATAACAAATTAGAAGAAAGTTAGATTTGTGATAAAGAAATGAGTTTGGTTCCTCCTTTACCGATTTTATCACCACCGCCGTCAAATTCTTCAACCACCGTACCTCCTCCGTCACCGTCTCTTCCCACTACTCCATCTGCTCCACCTCCGGTTACGCCACCTCCTTCTCCGCCGCAATCACCACCACCGGTAGTATCATCATCGCCACCACCACCGGTTGTTTCATCACCTCCACCGTCTTCTTCTCCACCACCGTCACCTCCTATCGTCACTTCACCTCCTCCCACTGTTGCTTCTTCACCTCCACCTCCTGTGGTTGTTTCTTCACCTCCTCCATCAACTCCGGCAACAACACCACCGTCTCCTCCTCAAGTTGTATCACCTCCACCACCTCCTGATGCTTCTCCCTCACCTCCAGCACCAACAACAACAACAACTCCGCCTAAACCTTCTCCTTCACCGCCGGGAGAAACACCTTCACCGCCTAAACCTTCTCCGTCAACTCCATCAACAACCACATCTCCTCCTCCTTCTCCTCCAGCTACCTCTTCTTCTCCTCCGGCTTCAAATCCGACTGATCCTTCTACTTTAGCTCCTCCTCCAACTCCATTACCTGTTGTTCCCAGAGAGAAACCAATTGCTAAACCAACTGGACCAGCTTCAAACAATGGAAACAACACTTTGCAGTCTGGTTCACCTCGTAGCAGCGGTGTTGGTACTGGAGGTATTGCAGCTATTGGAGTGATTGTGGGATTGGTTTTTCTTAGCCTTTTCGTGGTGGGTGTGTGGTTTACTAGGAAACGAAAGCGAAAGGACCCTGGAACCTTTGTTGGATATACTATGCCTCCTTCTGCTTATTCATCTCCTCAAGGCTCAGGTAATATAACACATAAGAACACACCTAAGGTTCTGTAACGGCATTGTGTAGTTGAATAATCTAAGATCCTTTTGCATTTAGAATAAGGTTAGAAACTTTAGTCCTTTCGTTCCTTCACAGCTCGAGAACTGTTGAGAGAAATGTGTATCGAGTGTTGTGAGTAATTGAGTTGTACGGTTTCAGAAACTTAATGAGTTTTGGAATTTGGATGCTGTTTTTTCTTAATGCCTTGATTAATCTGCATTTGATTATACACTTCTTCAGAAGTTCTGACTCTCTGTTTCTGTCTCTTGTCTGTACAATGTGTATTGAGTGTTGTCAGTAGATCAGTTTCAGAACTTATAAGCAGGAAACTCTCGCTGAGTTTTGGCTGCTGATTTTGCTTAAGGTCTTGATCAATCTGCATTTGATCATACATTATTATTGTAGATAGCTTCTGATGGTGTGTTTCTGTATCTTTTCTGTACAGTGTTGTTGTTTATACTTTCACTCTAGGATATAAAACCATATATGTAACTAGAGAAGAAGCTATTATACGTGCTATAAATAAAAAAAAGACGAGAACGACCTTCATTTCTGATCAATTTTGTAGGTTAGTAGATTGTCTCTGTGCTAAATCATAAAATGTATGAACCAAGACATCCATGATTTCTCTTTCTTATTTGATTAACCCATTATCGAGTTGTTTATTAACTGAAACTCGTGTTGACAGATGTAGTGCTCCTCAACTCGCATTCTTCAGCTCCTCCTAAAATGAGAAGCCACTCTGGTAACGATTACATGTATGCGTCGTCTGATTCAGGCATGGTTAGCAACCAAAGATCTTGGTTTTCATATGATGAACTAGCTCAAGTTACAAGTGGGTTTTCAGAGAAGAATCTTCTCGGTGAAGGAGGGTTTGGCTGTGTTTACAAAGGTGTTCTTTCAGATGGAAGAGAAGTGGCAGTTAAACAGTTGAAGATTGGTGGAAGTCAAGGAGAAAGAGAGTTCAAAGCGGAAGTTGAAATCATTTCTAGGGTTCATCACCGACATTTGGTTACACTTGTCGGTTATTGCATCTCAGAGCAACATAGGTTGCTTGTATATGATTATGTACCTAACAACACTCTCCATTACCATCTCCATGGTATATACCTCTTCTTCTTAACCATAAACTTATCTTTTTATAACTACATAAACTTCAATGCCTGTGTCTTCGCAGCTCCAGGAAGACCGGTTATGACTTGGGAAACTCGGGTAAGGGTTGCTGCTGGTGCAGCCCGTGGAATTGCCTACTTACATGAAGACTGTAAGTCACTGCTGCTTTTTGGTTCTTTTTCTATGATATCTAGTTTTTTTAATTTTGTTTCCGTCTTATGTTCTGCTTCTTTTTTGTCAGGTCATCCCCGCATTATTCACCGTGACATTAAATCTTCCAACATACTTCTCGATAACAGCTTTGAAGCTTTGGTAACATCATATTAGCTTTATTCTAGTCATAAAACGGTTTGATACACCACACTCAACTCTTAATTTTTTTTTTTCCATAGGTTGCGGATTTCGGGCTAGCAAAAATAGCACAGGAACTGGATATAAGCACACACGTCTCAACACGTGTAATGGGAACTTTCGGGTGTGTGTGTGTATGCAATATTTGTTAGAATGTTCTTTGTGTGAAAAATCAACTACTAACAGAAAACACCGATTTTAACTGTCAATTTTTCTTAGGTACATGGCTCCTGAATATGCAACAAGTGGAAAACTCTCTGAAAAAGCAGATGTTTATTCCTATGGGGTAATACTCTTGGAGCTTATAACTGGTCGCAAACCTGTAGATACGTCTCAACCACTTGGTGATGAGAGCCTTGTTGAATGGGTAAGTACTAAGTAGAGTTAAAAGTAAACACCATAACTTTTGGGTTTCATCCTAATGGTTTGGTTAAATGAAATGTCTTGTATTATTTTGGGATATACTTTGAGTGCTAGTTTAATTTACGTACCCCTCTTGCTGGTCATTACCCAATTCGAGACCCGAAATACATATTCTTAGTCAACGAATATTTTTTTCAGGCAAGACCCTTGTTGAGTCAAGCAATCGAAAACGAAGAATTCGATGAGCTAGTAGATCCAAGGCTAGGGAACAACTTCATCCCGGGAGAGATGTTCAGAATGGTAGAAGCTGCGGCTGCGTGTGTCCGCCATTCAGCTGCAAAAAGACCAAAGATGAGCCAAGTGGTGAGAGCCTTGGACACACTCGAAGAAGCAACGGACATAACAAACGGAATGAGACCAGGACAGAGCCAAGTGTTTGACTCGAGACAACAATCTGCTCAGATAAGGATGTTTCAGAGAATGGCTTTTGGGAGTCAAGATTATAGTTCTGACTTCTTTGATCGGTCACAGTCACATAGTAGCTGGGGAAGTCGTGACCAGTCCAGATTTGTACCTTAGTTATATTATTGTTTTTGCTATACTTTCTTCTTTCTCCATTAAAATGTCTTCTTGTATATTCTTTTGCAATGATATATACATACATACCGATAAATTTGGTAGCCTTTTGCAGATATATTTATTCAGTTTTCTTCGACACAAGTTTTGGTCTTAAGATTTGTTCTTGATTACTTGAGTTAATAACTTCTTGTAATCCTCAAAAAGAAATTAAAAAAGGTTAGTAAAATTGGAGATGCGGGGTATCGATCCCCGTACCTCTCGCATGCTAAGCGAGCGCTCTACCATCTGAGCTACATCCCCACTGATGTCTAGTTAAACATGGTGTTTAATATAATCAATATTTACAAAGTTAATGTGTAATTCAATTTGATTTGTTTTATGAACTTGACCTTCAGTTTTTTTATGTGTTTTGAGTTTTGACAACTCAAGTGAACTTGTTAAACTAATGTTATTATAAACAATGGGATACCAATTCGAAAAGAAGATTTTAACTTGAAAAGAGATGAGAGAAAAAGATCGTATCTTATTCATCTTAAAACAAGAAAACTTACAATCACAACCTTCTAAGTAATTTCCAAGTCTCATTCGTTAAAGTGTTAAGTCTATTACCGGCCAAGAACAGTAATCTCAAATGTATATATGAAGTACAAACCTTGGTTCATGTTGTTATACAAAAGAAAACACGTAATGTTTTTCAAGTCTTAGTATGATCAAAGTCCTAAGCGAACACGAGTTGGCATGTGCTTGAAGATGGGGGAGAAAGTGTCAATTCCTTGATCATCTCAATTTTTGGAACAAACCTTGTATTAGTCAATATTGTTGCCTTCTTTAAGTGACAAGCGTTTTTCAAGATATAAACTGCAATATCTCTATCTTGTGGTCTCCCAAAGTATTGTGACCACTTGAAAATTTGTAGACTCGACAACAAGCATTCAGGAACATGACTTGGTTGATTCCAGCAAACCAAATCATTATCATATCTATGATCCTAAGACCAAGCAGAAGAATTAGATTAAAACCATACTAGGCATCAGAAAAACAAGAAAGCATTTATCAACGAAACTTACTTTCATTTCAGAGATGTCTAATACTCGTAACTTAGGAGAACCTTTGAGCAATTTTCCAAGGAGTTTCGATGAATTATTTTGGCACACACATAGGTTTAGATGTTCAAGCTCCTTGAAAACACAACCATCACCATAGAAATCCTGCCCAAAATATTAAAATTATTAACAAAACTGAGATTTGAAGACTTGCAACTGATAAATGAAAACTAATTTACCTCTAAACAACATTTTGTAAGACGCTTGACAGATGTGATTGATCCAATAACAATGTTGAGATTAGCGTATCCAACATCGACATATGCTTCCCTTAGCTTAGGCATATTCTTAATCAAAGAGTAGTGTTTTGGATGATGCCACTCCTTAAGTTTCAAATACTTTAAAGAAGGAGTATCTATCTCATACCGATCTAAAATCCAATCATTAGTTATACGGAGTGATAAAATCTGCAAAGATGGGACAATAATAGTGAACTCCTTTAATTTGCCGCTACAAAAATGCACTGATAGATCTTCAAGAACCGGACAACCAGATAGAATCTGTTGAAGAAATTTTCCATCTATGGATTCCACATAGCCAAGCACCATCGTTTTCAGAGAGGGAAGACAAACCATAGATGGAACATCGAACTGCATCACGTTACTGAGTTTCAAGGTCACAAGCGATTTGCAGGTAAGCAAACTACTCGGTAAGATGTTTTGATTACCCGGATAAAAATCAACTTCCAGCTCACGTACATGGCGAGAAACTGCAATCTCAACCCACAGTCTGACATCTTCAGGTTTAAACTGCAATCTACCTAACTGAAGACGAAGACGCAAGCATTCTATGACGGGAGCTCTATGTAATGGCAGATTCTTGTCGATAAAATCCCTAAGTACAGACCCTGAACCCCTAAGTACAGGCCCCTTAGAAATGTACTCGAGTTTGGGCAACCACATCCAAAGAAACTCCCATTGTTTAGACAAAATGCAAGTGGACACAGCTTCTTTAGTTGGAAGAAACGATAATATCTTAATCAGCAATTCATCAGACAACTCACTGATTCTACCCATTGCTTTACAGACACCAAGATACTGTTAGACTCAACTGGGTTTGTCTTGAATCCAACAAAAACCCTAGAAAGAAAAAATCAATGGAGCAGAAGATAATTAGGAAGTTACCAAAGAACTGCCGAGGCAAATTGTCGCCACATTTCACTTCCCAGTAGAACTGTGAATTGATTCTCTGAGTTTTAAAGAAGAAATGAAGAATCGAGAAATGGCAAGGAGGGTTTCGGGAAGAACGGAGCTTCGTCGAACCATTCGGCTTCCATGGATTCTTCTTAATCTCTAGTGGGCCTGGTTTTGGGCTTTGGACGTAAGCTTTCAAATTTGTTTCAATTTAATCGTTATTGATAAGGGATTATTATATTACAACCTCCACACTTCAAGTTCGTTACTATTTATTTAGGACTGAATTTCAATTAACCGTGGCTAATCTATGATGTTAACTTAACTACACTTAGAATAAAACACAAATGAAAAAAAAAAAAAAAAAACGAGAACGTACATTTATCTTGTAACAAATTACATGGATTTAAATCGTTGCAATTTATTTAAGTTGGTTCATAGATTAAAGGGAAGGATATGAGAGAAACAATTTTTAATGTTCCAGTTTTAACCGTTATCTTTTTGGGCAATTATTTAAAATACCATAGTTTTTGTTTTTTATACAAAAATACCACAAAACTAAAGTTAAATTTTTAATTTTTAAACTCTAAACTCTAAATTCCAAACACTAAACCTTACCCCTAAATACTATACCCTAAATATAAAATAATCAACCCTGGGCGTGGGCCGGGCTTCATGTAAAACTCCTTGCTCATTTTTTGTCACTTGATAGAGTAGGCGATGATGACAACAAAAGAAAAGTTCATTAAGATTTTTTTTAACTGAATGTGAATGTTTTGTTTAGGGCTAGGCAAAAACCCGAAACCCAAAATCCGAAACCGATCCCAATCCGAAAAACCTGATCCCGATCCGAACCGAACACTAAAAAATATCCGAACGGGTCTTAGACTTTTATACCCGAAAACCCGAACCCTGGGTTAATGAGTCTATATGATGTGTGTGGTGGGGCGTGGATTAATTACAGGAGATCATCGAGGCGAAGTTATCTTTCACGCACGTGATGGTGATGATCTCTCAATGGTTCTTGTGGGTTAAACAAGTTAACAAAGACATGAAAATGACACAAATGTTTCAATAGGTCAACCGTTGCATGCCTGATCGGGTAAATGGTTGGAATTTTTTTGGAGCCAAATGGTAGTTTGCTCATCAACCGAACATCACAAAACAAACATTTTGCTTCGAGAATTCACTAATCTGAAGAAACAAACAACAAAATGAGAGCACCATAGAAATGATGAGATATATCTAAGATGTAACTGTAGCAAATACTATGCATTAGCTAATATCTAGTAAAGGATAAAGTCTTAACCTTTTTGCTTGCTGGTCTCCTTAGAAAATCAGAGATTTCGAACATGCAAGAAGACACAGAGACTACACAGTTCTTCATGTACGCCCAGTACCTTGATGAAATTCCTTAGCTCCTTTGACAAAACCACAGTGAACTGTCTGATTTATTGCAGAGTAAGACCTCTCTCTTTCATTCAGTGTTTGATGGCCTCCAAACCTAGGCTTATCAAATATCTCTGTCTCTACAAAGCCTAACGATCTCTCTTTGCATACTACAAAAACTACATCTTTGTCGAAAGCAAGTTATTAAATCCCGGACCTCTACTCGTAATTGGAAATTTATACTAAAATTTGGAACAATCTGATATTTGTTAAACACACATGACACATGGGAATAGTTTGTTATACGAAAGAAAACATCTAATGAATCAAGTCTCAAGATGATCCAAGTCCTAAACAAATACGAGTTGGCTTGTCCTTGAAGCTCGGGGAGAGAGTAGTGTCAACTCCTTGATCATCTGAAGTTTTGGAACAAACCTTGTATCAGTCAATATTGTTGCCTTCTTTAAGTGACTAGCGTTTTTCAAGATATAAACCGCAATATCTCTATGTTGTGGTCTCCCTGAGTATCCTGACCACTTGAAAGTTTGTAGACTCGACAACAAGCATTCAGGAACAGAAGTCGGTTGATTCCAGAAAACCATACCATTACAATACCCATGACCCTAAGACCAAACAGAAGAACTAGATTAAAAACATACTAGGCATCAGAAAAACGTGCAAGAAATAATTTATCAACGAAACTTACTTTCATTACAGAGATGTCTAATACTCGTAACTTAGGAGAACCTTTGAGCAATTTGTCAAGAAATTTCGATGAATCATTTTCGCACACACATAGGTTCAGATGTTCAAGCTCCTTGAAAACACAACCATCACCATAACCCTGCCCAAATTATTAAAATTATTAGTTAACAAAGGATTCTACAACTGAGATTTGAAGACTTGCAATTGATAAATGAAAATTAGTTTACCTCTAAACCACATATTGTAAGACTCTTAACAGATGTGATTGATCGAATAAAAGTGTTGGGATTAGCGAATCCAACATCAACATATGCTTCCCTTAGCTTAGGCATATTCTCAATCAAAGCGTAGTGTTCCAGAAGATTCCGGTCCACAAGTTTCAAATACTTTAAAGAAGGAGTAATAATCACATACCCATCTAAATTCCATTTAATATCTAGTGATAACCTCTGCAAAGACGGGATGATAATAGTGAACTTTGTTAAATCGTTATGATAAAAAAAATTCACCGATAGATCTTCAAGAACAGGACAACCAGATAGAAGCCGTTGAAGAGAATTTCCATCTACAAATGTCGCTCTTTTAAGTATCAATTGCAAATTTTTCAGAGAGGGAAGCCAAATAATAGAGGGAACATCCATGAGAGTCACACGGGTAAGTTTCAAGGTCACGAGTGATTTGCAGGTGAAGAAGCTGCTCGGAAATAGGTTTTGAAACTGTGAAAAATAATCGATTTCCAGCTCGCGTACATAGCGAGAAACTGCGATATCAATCCACCGTTTGATATCTTCAGATTTAATACGTGAATTATTGAACACGAGTTTCGGCAACCACATCCAAAGAAACTCCCATCGCTTAGACAAAACGCAAGTGGTTACAGCAACTTTTGTTGGAACAAAAGATAATATCTTCACCAGCAAGTCATCAGGCAATCCACTGATTTTGTCCATATCATACTGTCGAAAAGAAACAAAAACACAAGAAAACAACAACCATAAGACTCGAAAGGATTTGTCTTGAGCCATGTAAACGAATTAGTGACAAGAGAAAAACACAGCCACACACATAGAACAAGACAAAACCCTAGAAAAAACTGAAATTTTGAAAGATGGAACAAGACAAAACATAGAAAAAACCTGTAACCTCGATATCGGAATCGCAGACAAACGGCCTGTGAATTTCAGTGGAGGCTCAATTGTTATTGGAATGACAAAAGCTTCCTTCTCTGCGACCATACAATCAAATCTTTCAGGTTTCACTTTAATTTGATGATTAGCGAATGTTTTAATGCCGTATAAACCCTAATAATGATCAAAACTTTTAATGGGCCGGGCTTCATGTAATGCTCTTTCTAATTTATTTTTCAGCATTTGCCGAGGTTTGGTTATGATGACGACAAAATAAGAGTTCGTTACAACTGTTTTTAATGTGAATGTTTTTTTTTTTTTTTCGGAAAAGGGGTAGAAACCCCCAATTTATTCATAAAATGAAAAGAAATTACAAACGGATATGTTTCGGCAGTGCAGTCCCACTTGCATCTTCCAACAAAATCAAACAAACATCATCCGGACAAGAATGAAACATATGAAAACCTAAAGACAAAGAGCATAGTTCGCTAATTAATCCATCCGCAAGACGATTAGTTTTCTTATACATGTGTGAAATGCGGACTATCCAGTCCTTTAATGTAAATGCGGACAAATATTCGCGACCACATTATGCCTTGTTTGTGACTAATTAACGACCTCAAAAAGGTCGCGCAACAGTCTCAAAGAGGTGTTTTGGGATTTTTTTGTGACAATTTCCGTGGTCCCAAAACACAGGTTTTCTTGTAGTGGTTTTAGAAAAATAAAAAATAATAAAAAAAAATGAAAAAAACAATTATCACGAAATATTTTCATAAACGAAAAATAATAGATTTTAGATTTGGTTTAGAAATTTGCAAATTCTCATTATATATATATATATACTAGATTAGGACCCGCGTATACGCGGGTTAATAATTAAAAATTTTATAACCCATTTAAAAAGAAAAATTTAGATATTATATTAAATATTTACAAATTATTTGATTTAAATTTCGTACTTATTTATTAATTATTTTTTAATTAAAAATCTTATAACCCATGTAAGAAACATAAAAAATTTAAAACCGAAATATACACGGATTTATAACTATAAATTTTATAACCCGTATAAGAAAAAAAAATAGATATTTTGTGAAATATATATATAAATTTCTTAATTTAATTTTCTTATTTATTTATTAATTATTTTCATATATTTTTAAATATGTAGTTTTTTTAATTAATCATGTTTCAAAATTTTATATCTTCATTCTTTGAAATTAATTTTTACGCATCAACCTCCTGTACATTGAAAAAAGAATTCGTATCTTATCAAAACGTGCAGAACAATATGAAAATATCACATTCGGATCAAAACATATATTATCACACAATAGTCATATCAAACGTATCTAAATTATCGCATCAACAAAATTATTAGTACACTAACCCTAAATAATCACATCAAAAGTAAAAGATGTGTAAAACTTACCTTATCACACGATGATAGTTTATGGACAATCAGTTGAAACATCACCCAAATTTTCATGCATCGATACATATAGTTTGTTGCACATCTTCAAAATCTACAACCATAATAAAATAACATAGTTCAAATTTTTATAAAAGTATAGGAACAATTATAAAACGCAATAAACTTATATGAGTTAATACGAAAACTTATCAATGTATATATATATATATATATAATTCTTAATTTATGTAATTATTTTTCTTTTAGAATTAGTAATTTAAAATTATAATTAGTAATATAATTATCTTTTTAGAATTTTTAACATTATCTTTTCATATTTAAATTTATTTAAATTTTAATCTTCCCTAATAATTATCTTTTTATATATTTAAAATAAAAAATTGTTTAAGTTATAATTTTCTTAACATTATCTTTTTACATTTTTTAATTTATTTAAATTTTAATCTTATGTCATAATTATCTTTTAAAATATTTAAAATTATTAGAAACAAATATTTGTTGACACGTGTCAAATCTCTAACCGATAGATATGACACGTGTCGCGATCTCTTGAATTGCTAACTTCGAAAACCCAACTTTATATAATAAGATATATATATTTTTTTTTTCTTGGTAGGGAAACCATTTTTTCCATAATCTAGATTGGACAATTAAATGGATTTTGGAAAATCAAAAATCAAAAACCATGTAGAATACATTTCATTCAAAACCTAGTTTTGTCACGAGTTTTTCGACCGCGAATCTAGAATGAAAATGCATTAAATGACTTTTATTGAAACATAATGGGACCAAACATAAATTAAAGTTGATTTTAGGTCAAACGCAAAAAGCCTTCTTTCTTGGATAAGAGATAAAAATTAAGTTTTGTCCAAAACAAGTTTTCAGAGATGTAAGAGAAACCATCCGAACAGAGCACTTAGTAGGGTCAAACGAAGAAGACATTATGTCCTAGACGTTCAGTGAACACATCATTTTGGATTTTTTTGTTCGTAACTTCACGTAGTTTAACTAATGAAAACATATCTTTTATGATTCAATTGTTTACAAGTAAAAATAAGGTTTTGAATGTTTGTGGTTTTTCAAATGGTTTTTGGTTTTAGATTTTTCAAAAATTCATTTTATAACCATTTAAGATTTTAAGCAAAGTGTATTCTCTAAAATATAAGAAATTTAGATTCTAATGTTTATATCAATTTTTAACAAAATCCAAAATCTCATTTTAATGTGTTTTTGAGATTTGTTTTTACCTAATCTTATCTTATCTCATTTAGTAGATCCTTATACAAAATGCTTCTCGCGAAGCGATCAGAAGCTCTAGATTTGTCACGAGTTTTTGGCAGCGAATCTGGAATGAAAATACAGTACTTGAGTCACACTTATGTTTTTCCCATGAAGACTTTTATCGAAACATAAATTAAAATTGATTTCAGGTCAAACGCAAGAATCATTCTTTCTTTGATAAGAGATAAAAACTAAGTTTTTTTTGTCTAAAACAAGTTTTCAGAGATGCAAGAGAAACTAGACGTTCATTGAATACATAATTTTGGATTTTTTGTTCCTAACTCCACGTAGTTTAACTAATGAAAACATATACTTTATGATTCAATTCAAGTCCTCAACAAATATGAGTTGGCATGTGCTTGAAGCTCGGGGAGAAAGTGCCAACTCCTTGATCATCTTAAGGTTTGGAACCAAATGTTCGGTTGTATCAGCCACGATTGTTGCCATTTTAAGTGACGAGCGTTTTTCAAGATATAAACCGCAATATCTATCTCTATCTTGTGGTCTCCCAAAGTATCGTGACCACTTGAAAATTTGTAGACTCGACAACAAGGATTCAGGAACAGGACTCGGTGGATTCCAACAAACTGATTTTCCAGTCCACAAGAACATGTCTTGGTGTCGAAGCATGTTTTGGAACAGCTCCCTTAAACCAAACTGATTTTGCCCAGTCCACAAGAACATGTGTTGGTCTCAAAGCTTCTCATGTTTTCGCGGATGAGAATCCGTTGCAATCTGCTCCATTAACAACCCAGCTGTAATAGTCTTCATGAGATGAAGGAGTTGGTACCTCGTGAGCGTGTAAAGATAGGAGGAATTATTGCAAGCTGATGCGACATTGTTCTTGATCGATAATCGGAATTGTCAAAAGGACCTAGTGGAGTCCATATAACATTTAAAATCTTGTAACAAATTATATGGATTAAAACGTTGTAGGTTTTTAAGTTGGTTCATAAAGGAACGAAAGTAGGAAAAATGAGAGACAATTTTCAGTGTTCCATTTTAACCGTTATTTTGGGTCATTTTAAAAAAAAAAAAATTAGTGCTAGTGATGCCTTGCTTCTTATGAGAATCCACACTTTGAAGCATTCTCTCTTTGTATACTACAAAAACTACATCTTTGTGGAAAGCAAGTTATTAGTTAAAAACCCCGACTTCTATCACGCATCTAATGTTTTTCAAGAAAACAAGACCATAAGACTCCAAAAGTTTTTGTCTTAAGCTAAACAAACGAATTAGTAGCAATAGAAAACACAAAATGAGGTAAGAACTCAGAGCCTACACAAATTAAAATTAAGAAAAGAGTCTTTCATTAATCTCGTTTATGGCAGAGAATATGCAAAAGAAGAAAAGAAAGACACAAAGAACAAGAAGAAGTGTGAGAGCTTCAATTTCACAATCCGACCAAACTTTTTGTCTCTTCAAAGAAGTAAAAAAGAATTGTCATTCTGATTAGATGTTTCATATAAGAAGAAAATCAAAGAAAACTATGAGGCAAATTCTTTTTTGGAATGTTAAATTTAGTTAACAAGAAAAGTTATCTACATATACGAAACAAATAAAGCCATATGGGAATGCCCATAGATGGAAACTAGAAAACATCGAATGTTTTTCAAGTCTCAATATGATCAAATTCCTAAGCGAATACGAGTTCGCATGTGCTTGAAGCAGGGGGAGAAAGTGTCAACTCCTTGATCATCTGAAGTTTTGGAACAAACCTTGTATCAGTCAATATTGTTGCCTTCTTTAAGTGACGAGCGTTTTTCAAGATATAAACCGCAATATCTCTATCTTGTGGTCTCCCTGAGTATCCAGACCAGTTCAAAATCTGTAGACTCGACAACAAGCATTGGGGAACAGAAGTCGGTTGATTCCAGTAATCCATACCATTATAATCCCCATGATCCTTAGACCAAGCAGAAGAATTAGATTAAAACCGTATTGGGAATCAGACAAACAAAAGAGTAGTTTATCGAAGCTAGAAACTTACTTCCATTACAGAGATCTCTAATACTCGTAATTTAAGAGAATCTTTGAGCAACTTGCCAAGGAGTTTCGATGAATCTTCGTTGCACACACATATGTTCAGATGCTCAAGCTGGTTGAAAACAAAACCATTACCATACACATCCTGCCCACATAATTAAAATTATTAACAGAGGAGTCTATAAACGAGATAGACAAGTTGTAGTTGATAGTTAAATGAAAACAAATTACCTCTGCACATATTGTAAGACGCTTGACAGATGTGATTGATCCAATTAGACTCTTGGTATCAGATAATACATATGCTTCCCTTAGCTTAGGCATATTCTTAATCAAACAGTAGTGTTCATGATAACTCCAGTCCTCAAGTTTCAAATACTTTAAAGATGGAGTATCTATCTCATACCCATCTAAATTCCAATAACTAGGTATAAAAAGTGATAAACTCTGCAAAGACCGGATGACAATAGTGAACTCTTTAAACTTGTTGCCATCAAAATGCACCGATAGATCTTCAAGAACAGGACAAACAGATAGAATCTGTTGAAGAGATTTTCCATCTATGAATTTCACATATCCAAGCACCATCGTTTTGAGAGAGGGAAGACAAACCATAGATGGAACATCGATGCAAATCACGCCACTGAGTATCAAGGTCACGAGCGATTTGCAGGTAAACAAACTACTCGGTAATGTGTTTTGATTACCGTAATTATAATTAACTTCCAGCTCACGTACATGGCGAGAAACTGCAATCTCAACCCACAGTATGATATTTTCAGGTTTAATATGCAAGCAATCTAACTGAAGACGAAGACGCAAGCATTCTATGACGGGAGATCTATGTAATGGCAGATTCTTGTCGATAAAATCCTTAAGTACAGGCCCCCCTTTAACCCCCTTAGAAATGTACTCGAGTTTAGGCAACCACATCCAAAGAAACTCCCATTGTTTTGACAAAATGCAACTGGACACAGCTTCTTTAGTTGGAAGAAACGATAATATCTTAATCAGCAATTCATCAGACAACTCACTGATTCTACCCATTTCTTTACAGACACCAAGATACTGTTAGACACTACTGGGTTTGTCTTGAATCCAACAAAAACCCTAGAAAAAAAAATCAATGGAGTCAGAAGATAATTCGGAAGTTACCAAGGAACTGCGGAGGCAAATTGTCGCCACATTTCAATTCTCAATAGAACTTTCCTGATTGATTATCTGAGTTAAAGAAAAAATGAAGAATCGAGAAATGGCAAGGAGGGTTTCGGGAAGAACGGAGTTTCGTCGAACCATTCGACTTCTATGGATTCTTAATCACTATTCTCTAGTGGGCCTGGATTTAGGCTTTGGACGGCCTAGTAAGCTTTTAAAATTGTTTCAAGTTAACCGTTACAACCTCCACACTTCAAAGTTGTAATATAAATTTTTTACTGTAAACACGTGCATGAGTTACCAGAAGCTTAAGCGTGGAGGGAGAAGAAACAGTACTTAACTTCGGCCAGTTGAGTAAACATGGCCAAGTTGAGAAAGTAAGCTGAGCCTGCTTCAGCCTGGTCAGTATTGAGTCCCAAATCACACCTTAGAAAAAGAGCAATAATGAAGGAAAAGATGATCCCTTGTCTCCTCCACAGCTGCTAAACAAAGACAACAATCGGGAGAGATTTGTAATCTTTCTCTGCTTCTCTAGGTCTTAGTACTTGCCATGTTTTGCTTGAGTTGAAGTTTTGTAAGAACTTATCATCAATTTTCCAATAGAACAGATCCTCCTCCGAAGAAGCGCTAGGTAGCTCAACCGTGGACAAGTAGACATGAAGAGCGACCGCTTGATCTGATCTTGGTGAAGCTAATCTCCAGCCCTCACTCTTACAAGCCTCAGCTACTTTAGCATTAAGAGGAATCCGCAAATCTCTGGGCGAGCGTTACGTCTCCCAACAGAGTGATCAATGGTCCTAGTGGTGTCCAAATATCAAACCAGAACCAAGCTTTTTTCCCCATTTCCAATATGACAAGTGATGAAGTTTCTGGCCAAACCTCTCAGTTTTAGCAAACTCTTCCAGAACCAAGAATCTTGACGCTTAATTTGGCTGGACCTCCCAGAAACTAACAGAGTAAAGTCTGAAGAATAATCTGTTAAGATGCTAATTTTTTTGTTGTTAGTAACACTGAAGAATAATCGAGAAGTTACAGTAGAGCAATCTCTCTTTGGAACATTACCAATAGGTACCCAAAAACATAGCAACAACGTAAACTAAAGGAGAAGAGCAACGTTATTCAATGTTGTAATTTAAGATGCTATTTATGACGTTTTTTTAAAAAAAATTTGATGATTAGCCAGTTTCGATAGTGTTTGCTCATCAACGAACATCACCAAACAAACATTTTGCTTAGAGAATTCACTAGTCTGAAGAAACAAACAATAAAATGAGATCAGCTCCATGTAAATGATGAGATACATCTAAGATGTAACTGTAGCAAATACTATGCATTAGCTAATACAATCTAGTAAAGGATAAAGTCTTAACCTTTTTGCTTGCTGGTCTCCTTAGAAAATCAGAGCTTTCGAATATGCAAGAAGACACAGAGACTACACAGTTCAAATACCTGAACAAGAAATGAGGATAGGTAAAGAAGATTGTTTTGCTGATTCAAATCTCAGAGCTTAGCTCCTTTGACAAAACCACAGTGAACTGTCTTATTTATTGCAAAGTAAGATCTCTCTCTTTCATTCAGTGTTTGATGGCCTCCAAACCTAGGCTTATCAAATTATCTCTGTCTCTCTCTTTGCATACTACAAAAACTACATCTTTGTCGAAAGCAAGTTATTAAAACCCGGACCTCTATCACGCCTCGTAATTGGAAATTTATACTAAAATTTGGAACAATCTGATATTTGTTAAACACACATGGGAATAGTTTGTTATACGAAAGAAAACATCTAATGAATCAAGTTTCAAGATGATCCAAGTCCTAAACAAATACGAGTTGGCTTGTGCTTGAAGCTCGGGGAGAGAGTGTCAACTCCTTCATCATCTGAAGTTTTGGAACAAACCTTGTATCAGTCAATATTGTTGCCTTCTTTAAGTGACAAGCGTTTTTCAAGATATAAACCGCAATATCTCTATGTTGTGGTCTCCCTGAGTATCCTGACCACTTGAAAATTTGTAGACTCGACAACAAGCATTCAGGAACAGAAGTCGGTTGATTCCAGCAAACCCTACCATTATAATACCCATGATCCTAAGACCAAGCAGAATAATTAGATTAAAACCATACTATATGCATCAGAAAAAACAAGAAATAATTTATCAACGAAACTTACTTTCATTAATGAGATGTCTAATACTCGTAACTTAGGAGAACCTTTGAGCAATTTGTCAAGGAATTTTGATGAATAATTTTCGCACACACATAGGTTCAGGTGTTCAAGCTCCTTGAAAACACAACCATCACCATACTCATACGTATCCTGCCCAAAATATTAAAATTATTAGTTAACAAAGGATTCTACAACTAAGATTTGAAGATTTAAATGAAAATTAATTTACCTCTAAACCACATATTGTAAGACTCTTAACAGATGTGATTGATCCAATAAAAGTATTGAGATTAGAGAATCCAACATCAACATATGCTTCCCTCAGCTTAGGCATATTCTCAATCAAAGCGTAGTGTTCCGGAAGATTCCAGTCCACAAGTTTCAAAAACTTTAAAGAAGGAGTATTTATCACATACCCATCTAAAGTCCATTTAATATCTAGCGATAAACTCTGCAAAGACGGGACGATAATAGTGAACTCTGTTAAATCGTTATGATCAAAAAACTTCACCGATAGATCTTCAAGAACAGGACAACCAGATAGAAGCTCTTGAAGAGATTTTCCATCAACAAATGTCGCTCTTTTGAGTATCAATTGCAAATTTTTCAGAGAGGGAAGACAAATCATAGAGGGAACATCCATGAGAGTCACACGGGTAAGTTTCAAGGCCACGAGCGATTTGCAGGTAAAGAAGCTGCTTGGAAATAGGTTTTGAAACTGTGAAAAACAATCGATTTCCAGCTCGCGTACATAGTGAGAAACTGCGATATCAATCCACCGTTTGATATCTTCAGATTTAATATGTGAATTATTGAACTCGAGTTTCGGCAACCACATCCAAAGAAACTCCCATCGCTTAGACAAAACGCAAGTGGTTACAGCAACTTTTGTTGGAACAAAAGATAATATCTTCACCAGCAAGTCATCAGGCAATCCACTGATGTTGTCCATATCATACAAATTATTCAAGTTACTGTTACTGTCGAAAAGAAACAAAAACACAAGAAAACAACAACCATAAGACTCGAAAGGATTTGTCTTGATCCATGTAAACGAATTAGTAACAAGAGAAAACACAGCCACACACATAGGAACTAGACAAAACCCTAGAAAAAACCTGCAAGCTCGATATCAGAATTGCAGAGAAACCGCCTGTGAATTTCAGAGAAACGGCATGTGAATTGTTATTGGAATGACAAAAGCTTCCTTCTCTGCGAAACTGCGACCTTACCATTATACCATCAAACCTTTCAGGTTTCACTTTGATTTGATGATTAGCGAATGGTTTAATGCCGTATAAACCCTAATGATCAAAACTTTTAATGGGCCGGGCTTCATGTAATGCTCTTTCTAATTTATTTTTCAGCATTTGCCGAGAGTTGGTGATGATGACGACAAAAGAAGAGTTCGTTACAACTTTTTTTAATGTTATTTTTTTTTTTTTTTTTGGTCGGAAGAGGGGTTAAAAACTCCTAATTTATTCATAAAATGAAAAAAGAAAATTACAAACAGATATGCCCGGGACGCGTAGTTCCACTAGCATCTTCCAATAAATTAAATCAAATGAACAAGAATGAAACATGTAAAAACCTAAAGACAAAGAGAACGCATAGTTCACTAATCCATCCGCAAGACGATTAGCTTTCCTATACACGTGTGAAATCCAGACTATCCAGCCCTTTAATGTGAATGTTTTGTTGTGTTAAAATTTATGATTTTCTAAATTGACGTTTTTTTGTTTCTTTTCTTTTTTAACATATTACTAGAATTCAACCCGAGGTATACCACGGAACAATTTGTTTTACGTAGTTTTAACTAATTAATCAACTTGATTCGACTCAGCAACCCGTTACGGGAGAAAACAATCACACAAAAAAGACTGGTTTGAGTTTTTGTTATGATTTTCAAGATCCATACGGACTCATCCTTATTTTTGAAAACATTCTTTTAAGTAACTAATTACATGTTAGTTTCCAAAATTAATTTTTTTTCAACATTTCCTTTAAAAATTACAAAAATTTAGATTTTAATGAAAACAAATTTTGTGATGGCATTGCATGTAATCATTTACAAAACAAATACTACTCTTCAAATGTACTTTAAAATAATAATATAGATACTTTTTCACTTCAACTTTACACTTTTAGTAAAAATTTAGATTTTAGTTTTTGGTTTTAAAGAAAAATAAAAAAATAAAAAATAAATGAAAAAACAATTATCACGAAACATTTTCATAAACTAAAAATAATAGATTTTAGATTTTGTTTAGAAATTTGCAAAATCTCTTTAAATCTGGATTCTAATTATTTTTTTTTTTTTTTTTTCATAATCTAGATTGGACAATTAACTGGGTTTTGGAAAATCGAAAATCAAAAACCATAATAGAATCATCTACTTTCATTCAAAACCATCCGTACAGAGCACATAGTAGGGTCAAAAGAAGAACACATTATGTCCTCGACGACGTTCATTGAATACATAATTTTGGGTTTTTTTGTTCGTAACTTCACGTAGTTTAACTAATGAAAACTTATCTTTTATGATTCAATTCAAGTCCTCAACAAATACGAGTTGGCATGCGCTTGAAGCTCGGGGAGAAAGTGCCAACTCCTTGATCATCTGAAGGTTTGGAACCAAATGTTCGGTTGTATCAGCCACGATTGTTGCCGTCTTTAAGTGACGAGCGTTTTTCAGTATATAAACCGCAATATCTCTATCTTGTGGTGTCCCAAAGTATTGTGACCACTTGAAAATTTGTAGACTTGACAACAAGCATTCAGGAACATGACTTGGTTGGTTCCAGCAAACCATATTCTTATGTTCATCATCCCCATGACCCTAAGACCAAGCAGAAGAATTAGATTAAAACCGTATTGGGTGGCAAACAAACAAAAGAGTAGTTTATCCAAGAAACTTACTTCCATTACAGAGATCTCTAATACTCGTAATTTGGGAGAATCCTTGAGCAACTGGCCAAGGAGATTCGAAGACTCTTGTTTGCACACACATATGTTCAGATGCTCAAGCTGGTTGAAAACAAAACCATTACCATGCACATCCTGCCCAAATAATCAAAATTATTAACAGAGGATTCTATAAATGAGATTGACAAGTTGTGGTTGATAAACGGAAACAAATCACCTCTGAACATATTGTAAGACGCTTGACAGATGTGATTGATCCAATAATATGACTCTTGGTATCAGATAATACAGCATTGACATATGCTTCCCTCAGCTTAGGCATATTCGTAATCAAAGAGTAGTGTTCCCGTTGACTCCAGTCCTCAAGTTTTAAATACTTCAAAGAAGGAGTATCTATCTCATACCCATCAAAAGTCCAATCATAATCATAAGGTGTACAGAGTGATAAAATCAGCAAAGAAGGGGCCAAAATACTGAATTCTTTGATATAGCCGGTATCAAGATGCACCGATAGATCTTCAAGAACCGGACAACCAGATAGAATCAGTTGAATAGTTTTTCCATCTATAAAACTCACATCTCTAAGCACCAACGTTTTCAGAGAGGGAAGACAAACCATAGATGGAACATCGATTTGAATGAACACGTCACTGAGCTTCAAGGTCGCGAGCGATTTGCAGGTAAACAAACTACTCGGTAATGTGTTTTGATCATCGAAAGAGCAATCAACTTCCAGCTCACGTACATGGCGAGAAACTGCAATCTCAACCCACAATCTGATATCTTGAGGTTTAAAATGGCAGAGTCTACCTAATCGAAGAAGAAGACGCAAGCATTCTATGATGGGAGCTTTATGTAATGGCAGATTCTTGTCGATAAAATCCCTCAGTACAGAATCCCTACGTATAGACCCTGTGTCCCTCTTAGTATTGTACTCGAGTTTAGGCAACCACATCCAAAGATACTTCCATTGTTTTGATAAGATGCAAGTGGACACAGCTTCTTTAGTTGGAAGAAACGATAATATCTTAATCAGCAATTCATCAGACAACTCACTGATTCTACCCATTTCTTTACAGACACCAAGATACTCTTAGACTCAACTAGGTTTGTCTTGAATCCAACAAAAACGATATTATCGGGACAAAAACCCTAGAAAGAAATAATCAATGGAGTCAGATGATAATTCGGAAGTTACCAAAGAACTGCGGAGGCAAATTGTCACCACATTTCAATTCCCAGTAGAACTGTGAATTTGATTCTCTGAGTTAAAGAAGAAATGAAGAATCGAGAAATGACTAGTGGGTTCTTTAATCTCTATTCTCTAGTGGGCCTGGATTTGGGCTTTCGACTGCCTAGTAAGCTTTTAAAATTGTTTCAAGTTAACCGTTATTGATATTACAACCTCCACACCTCAATGTTGTAATTTAAGATTTTTTTTCCTTTTTTTCTAAAGAGTAAATATCATTAACTGAAAGGTTTTAGGTTCGTACCGTTTTGGTGATTCGGTTCGGTTTCGGTTTCTTCCAAAAACTTGTTTGGCTACAATTATTAAAATACTTTTGATTTCGGTTTGGTTCGGTTTAAAACCGTAAAACGGAATGGTTTTTTCGGTTTCTAAGTTTTTTTTTTATTATAATATCCTTTGTTTAGTTAGAGTTTAATTATTTTTACAATATTTGATTCATTTTATTAGTGATATAAATTACATAAATAAAAGTTTTTGATCTAATATATCTTTTGGAAATTTTTTTATTATAATAAGTGTTGAAGAAAATGAAATAAAACTCTTAAAAACTATATAATTCATAATTCTATTACATTTAACATTTAATTGATAAAACATGTTGGAATATATTCAAGGTTTAATAGATTCTAAATTAGAAATGATATTAATTTAAGATAAAATTTAATATTTTTTTTTTAAATCACAGAATAAACCAAAAATAACCGAAACCGAACCGAACCAAATTGCATATGATTTTAATATGGTTTCATTTTGTATAAAACCGATAAACCGTAAAACCGAAAAAAACCAAACCATAACCAATCCGAAATAAATACAGCTGCTGAATAAAGACAACAATCGGGAGAGATTTGTAAGCACTAGGAAACCAGCCGAGTTCTTGTAGGTAACCTGTCAAGGTTGGCAATTCACATATTAAAAGCATGTTTAGGACTTGAAGTTTTGTAAGACCTTATCATCAATTTTCCAGTAGAACAGATCCTCCTCCGAAGAAGCGCTAGGTGGCTTAACCGTGGACAAGTAGACATGAAGAGCGACCGCTTGATCTGATCTTGGTGAAGCTAATCTCCAGCCCTCACTGTTGCAAGCCTCAGCTACTTTCGCATTAAGAGGAATCCGCAAATCTCTGGGCGCATTACCTCCCAGCAGAGTGATCAATGGTCCTAGTGGTGTCCAAATATCAAACCAGAACCAAGCTTTTTCCCCATTTCCAATATGACAAGTGATGAAGTTTCTGGCCAAACCTCTCAGTTTTAGCAAACTCTTCCAGAACCAAGAATCTTGACGCTTAATTTGGTTGGACCTCCCAGACACTAACAGAGTAAAGTCTGAAGAATAATTTGTTAAGATGCTATTTTTTTGTTGTTGTTAACACTGAAGAATAATCGACAAGTTACAGTAGAGAAACATTACCAATATGTACCCAAAAACATAACTAAAGGAGAAGAGCAACGTTATTCAATGTTGTAAGTTAAGATGCTATTTATGACGTTGTTTTTAATAATTTTTTTAGGATTGAATCTTAGTGATAAACTGATAATTAAGAACTGAATTTCAACTAATCGTGACTATCTATGATGTTTAAACTTAACTACACTAAAAATAAAACACAAACGAAGAAAACGAGAACATACATTTTTTTTTTTTTTATATGAATGTAAGTAACTAAGTATCATTAATCAGGGAAACATTTTTACTGGATCGCAGCTAACGAGTCATTAAGTTGCCAAAATGACGCTCGTGTCTTCGTGAAGTTATTATGTTCTTGATCTCGCGGTCTATGATCTTGAAAAAGTGGTTGCCGGTGTAAGTGCTTGCCTGTTGTGGAGAGCATTGTTTCGCTGTTTCCAAATGTGGAAGACTGTCGCCTGTGCTGCAATTCTACTTGTCAATCTTGTCCAAGAAAGTAGCTCTGCCCCAGTTCTGAACATATGCTGGGAACGCCCGAGTCGTGACTCGTGAGAGGATAAGTCTCCATATATTAGCAGCAAAATCGCAGGTTAATAGTAGATGATCTCTTGACTCCACAAACCTTGAACACACATATTGAAAGCATGTTTTGGAACAGCTTGGTCTTGGTCTCAAAGCTTCCCATGTTTTCGCCGATGAGAATCCGTTGCAATCTGCTCCATTAACAGCCCAGCTGTAATAGTCTTCATGAGATGAAGGAGTTGGTACCTGGATAGTTTTAAGGTGGGCGTGTAAATAGATATATAGGAGGAATTATTGCAAGCTGATGCGACATTGTTCTTGATCGATAATCGGAATTGTTTCGGCCCATCATCACCAAGTAGATTTATCAAAGGACCTAGTGGAGTCCATATAACATACATTTAAAAAAAAAACTGGCTAAAGAGTTTAGACAAATCCAAGTTGTACACACATAGTTTCAGATGTTCAAGATGATAGAAAACAAAAACATCAACATACACACCCTGCCCACATGGCCACATTTTTAAAATCATTAACAAAGGATTCTATTACTGACATTGACAACTTGCAATTCATAAACAGAAACAAGTTACCACTGAACATATTGTAAGATGCTTGACAGATGTGACTGATCCAATAACACTGTTGAGCTTAGAGTATCCAACATCGACATATGCTTAGGTATATTCTTAAACACATATGGGATGGAAATTAGACTTTTGTTATACAAAAGAAAACATCTAATGTTTTTCAAGTCTCAATATGATAATTGTCCTCAGCGAATACGAGTTGACATGTGGTTGAAGCACGGGGAGAAAGTCTCAACTCCTTGATCATCTGGAGTTTTGGAACAATTTTTGTATCAATCAATATTGTTGCCTTCTTTAAGTGACAAGCGTTTTTCAAGATATAAACCGCAATATCTCTGTCTTCTGGTCTCCCTGAATATCGTGACCACTTGAAAATCTGTAGACTCGACAACAAGCACTCAGGAGCAGAAGTCGGTTGATTCCGGCAATCCGTATCATTATGCTCATCGAAGAAACCTATACTCACTATAGATATTTCTAATACTCGTAAGTGTGGAGAAACTCTGAGCAATCGGCCAAGGAGATTTGACGAATCCTTGTTGCACACAAATAGCTTAAGCTGTTCAAGCTGGTTGAAAACAAAACCATCACCATACACATCCTGCCCACGATGTTAAAATTATTAACAAAAGCATTCTATAAATGAGATTGAAGACTTGCAATTGATAAATGAAAACTAATTACCTTGTAAAAACATATTGTAAGATGCTTGACAGATGTTATTGACCCAATAAGACTCTTTAGATCACGGAATTTAACATCGACATATGCTTCCCTCAGCTTAGGCATATTCTTAATCAAATAGTGTTCAGAATAACTCAAGTTCTCAAGTTTCAAATATTTCAAAGAAGGAGTATTTATCTCACACCCATCTAAATTTATCCAACTATAACGTATAAAGAGTGATAAGCTCTGCAAAGATGGGACGATAATAGTGAACTCTCTTAAATTGTCATAAGGAAAAAAATTGCACCGATAGATCTTCAAGAATAGGACAACCAGAGAGAAGCTGTTGAAGAGATGATCCATCTACTAATTTCACATGCTCAAGTTGCAAAACTTTCAGAGAGGGAAGAAAAACCATAGAGGAAACATCCCCGAGAAACCCATATTTGAGTTTCAAGATAATGAGCGATTTGCAGGTAAACAAGCTACTCGGAAGTAGGTTTTCAAACTGTGGAAAATAATCAATTTCCAGCTCGCGTACATAGCGAGAAACTGCGACATCAATCCACCGTTTGATATCTTCAGGTTTAATATGTGAATTCTCATATAACTTCAGAAGCAAGCTTTCTATGACGGGAGCTTTATGTAATTGCAGCTTCTTGTTAATAAAATCCCCAAGTCCAGGCTTTAGATAATGCCAATTAACATACTCAGTAATGAACTCGAGTCTAGGCAACCACATCCAAAGAAACCCATCGTTTAGACAAAAGGCAAGTGGATACAGCAACTTTTGTTGGAGCAAAAGATAATATCTTCACCAGCAAGTCATCAGGCAATCCATTGATGTTGTCCATATCTTACAAATTATATATTCAAGTTAGTGCCGTGTTACTGAAACAGAAGAAAAAAGCACAAGCAAAACAAGACGACTCCAAAAGTTTTTGTCTTAAGCTAAACAAACAAATTAGTGGGAAACTAGAAACACCCTAGAAAAACAGACAAAACCCTAAAAAAAAACCTGTGAATTCCAGTGGAAGCTAGATTATAAATCGGAAACGCCCAAAGAACTTCAAAGACGGAAGTGGCAAATCAGAAGATATCGAAATCAGAGATTCGTCTCCATCGAAGTTCAATCGTCCTTTTACTTCTCTGCGTCGTTACCGACAAACCACTCATCGAAACGTTCAAACCTCTAGTGGGCCTGGACGTGGGCTGAGCTTCATATATATGAAACTCTCTTTGTTTTTTTTTTTCTTTAGTTCCCCAATTTAAAAGAGTTGTTGATAATATGAATCTAAGCGATGGTAGAAGAGCTTAGTTAATGGCTAACGCTCACTATCCTGAGATAAAACCCCTACATGATTTATATGTGTACTCATGCAATGAAACCGATTATCAATCTCTAAAATGCTTTATATTTAATTTAATTTTACCTTGAACATGTTTAGGCGTGATTCAGTCTGACAGTCTCTGAAGTTTTGTATGTGTATGCAAAACTCAACTGATCTCGTGAGGTAAATCAATCAACTTCATTGAACCAAAGGCAGGTAAAGACGTTTGACATTGGGGTGTATGAGCCCTTACAATAAAAGAACCTTTAGGTACATCTAACTCAACAAGACATAACACTCAATATTAAACATTTACAAAAAAAAAAAAAAAAAAAAAAAAGCGAGTAAATGAATTTAACCTTTTACCAAAAAAAAAAAAAAGCGAGTAAATGCTGATGGTGTGAGATAGAAGCTAATGATTTGATTACTCATCACAACTTGGAAGAGGAAAATGAGGTTCTGAATTATCAAATTTCTTGAGTCCATCTGATCGGTAGAATGCCAAACACAATGTCGATCATAATGGTTCGAGATAGCGAATTCTGATTTTGTTCTCCAGAACAAGAAGTCAATTATCCGCATAGGATCAGTAGTGAGTCTCATCTTACTGTCTACCAAAATCAAATACCGGAAACAAGAAATGAGGATAGGTAAAAAAGATTGTATATACTGATTCAAATCTCAGAGCTTGAGTACTAGCCAACTAACCCCACCTAGAATAAGGAAAAAGACTGTCATAGAAATTTGAAAATTCTTCAAAAAACCATATCTATTAAGGCAAATTGCTCACTACTACAATTTTCCACAAACCAACAAATTAAATCCTTGCGTGTCTAAAACATGCCTTTCGCTTAGCCAGTTTCAATAGTGTTTGCTCATCAATGAACATCACAAAACAAACATTTCGCTTAGAGAAATCACATATAGTCTTCACTAAATGATAACCGTAGCAAATTAAATACGACTAGTTAGATAGTAATAAGATGCATTAGCTAATATCTAGTAAAGGATAAAGTCTTAACCTTTTTGCTTGCTGGTCTCCTTAGAAAATCAGAGCTTCCGAAAATGCAAGAAGACATAGAGACTACACCTTTTCATTTAAGGTGCATTTGATTCAAAATCCAGTTAATAACAATACTTTGTAGTAGCTTTTTTTACACAAATACAGTACAAAGATTAAGACAAAGTAAGCTTACGGTTTTGCTCAGAATGAGGTAGAAACTCAGAAACTACACATATCCAAATTAAGAAAAGAGTGTTTCATTAATCTCCAAAACTAATAAAACAAAAATAGAAAGACATTTTCTTACTTCAAAGCTTACCATGAAATAGTAATTTATGGCCAGAGAATGTGCAAGAGAAGAAAAAGAGTGACACAAAGAACAAGAAGAAGTGTGAGAGCTTCAATTTCACAATCCGACCAAACTGTTTGTCACAATCCGACAAAACTGTTTGGCGGCAATCCTGTCCACGATGTTAAAACTATTAACAAAAGCATTCTAGAAATGAGACTGAAGACTTGCAATTTGATAAATGAAAACTAATCACCTTGTAATAACATATTGTAAGACGCTTTACAGATGTTATTGACCCAATTAGACTCTTTATATCAGGGAATACAACAACAACATCTGCTTCCCTCAGCTTAGGCATATTCTTAATCAAAGAGTAGTGTTCCCGAAGATCCTAGTCCTCAAGTTTCAAATACTTTAAAGAAGGAGTATCTATCACATACTCCTCTAAATTCCAATTCTTATGTACAAAGAGTGATAAACTCTGCAAAGACGGGACGATAATAGTGAATTCTCTTAAATTAACATCATCAACAAAATCCACTGATAGATCTTCAAGAATAGGAAAACCAGATATAAGCTGTTGAAGAGATTTTCCATCTACAAAAATTACAGCTACTTGTTCGGAACCAAAAATTATATTCAAACGGATAAGAAAAAGAGTCGGGAATGGATTTTTAGTATTTTGAAGTCTTGAACCAATGTAGTCCTGTAGATCAAGTGTGTGGCCACTGATTCATTGCTTCTTATAAGAGTCCATACTTTGAAGCATTCTCTCTTTCTATACTACAAAAACTACATCTTTGTTGAAAGCAAGTTATTAATTAAAATTCAGACTTCTATCACGCCTCTTAATTGGAATTTTATACAATCTGATAAAAGAAAACATCTAATGTTTTTCAAGTCTCAATATGATCAAAGTCCTCAGCCAATACGAGTTGGCATGTGCTTGAAGCTGGGGGAGAAAGTGTCAATTCCTTGATCATCTGGAGTTTTGGAACAAACCTTGTATCAGCCATGATTGTTGCCTTCTTTAAGTGACGAGTGTTTTTCAAGATATAAATCGCAATATCTCTATCTTGTGGTCTCCCTGAGTATCCGGACCAGTTGAAAATTTGTAGACTCGACAACAAGCATTCAGGAACACAAGTCGGTTGATTCCAGAAAACCATACCATTATAATACCCATGATCCTAAGACCAAGCAGAACAACTAGATTAAAACCATACTAGCTAGGCATAATTAGAAAAACAAGAAATAATATATCAACAAAACTTACTTTTTTAACAGAGATGTCTAATACTCGTAAGTTTGGAGAAACTTTGAGCAATTTGTCAAGGAGTTTCCATGAATCCTTGTACCACACAAATAGTTTAAGATGTTCAAGCTGGTTGAAAATAAAACAATCACCATACACATCCTGCCCACGATGTTACAATTATTAACAAAAGCATTCTATAAATGAGATTGAAGACTTGCAATTGATAAATGAAAACTAATTACCTTGTAAAAACGTATCGTAAGACGCTTGACAGATGTTATTGACCCAATAAGACTCTTTAGATCAGGGAATCTAACATCGACATATGCTTCCCTCAGCTTAGGCATATTCTTAATCGAGTAGTGTTCCTGAGAATTCAAGTCCTCAAGTTTCAAATACTTCAAAAAAGGAGTATCTATCTCATACCCATCTAAAATCCAACCACGAGGTATACAGAGTGATAAACTCTGCAAAGACGGGACGAAAATACTGAACTCTTTTACATCGCTAACAAGATGCACCGATAGATCTTCAAGAACAGGACAACCAGATAGAAGCTGTTGAAGAGATTTTCCATCTACTAATTCCAGATTCTCAAGTTGCAAAGTTTTCAGAGAGGGAAGAAAAACCATAGAGGAAACATCCACGAGAACCCCGTATTTGAGTTTCAAGATCACGAGCGATTTGCAGGTAAACAAGCTGCTCGGAAGTACGTTTTTAAATTCTGGATAATCAATTTCCAGCTCGCGTACGTAGCGAGAAACTGCGATATCAATCCACCGTTTGATATCTTCAGGTTTAATTTGACGTAACTGCAGAAGCAAGCTTTCTATGACCGGAGCTTTATGTAATGGCAGCTTCTTGTCGATAAAATCCCCAAGTCCAGGCTTTAGATAAAAATAATTAACATATTCAGTAATAAACTCGAGTCTAGGCAACCACATCCAAAGATGCTCCCATCGTTTAGACAAAACGCAAGTGGATACAGCAACTTTTGTTGGAACAAAAGATAATATCTTCATCAGCAAGTCATCAGGCAATACATTGATCTTGTCCATATGTTACTGTTACTGAAAAAGAAAACAACACCATAAGACTCAAAAAGGATTGGTCTTTAAGGCAACGCAAACAAATTAGTAACAAGAGAAAAGACAGCCACACAGAGTAAAGGTTCAAAATCATAGAAAAAATTGGAATGGGACAAAACCCTAGAAATTAGAATCTGTGAGCTCGATTCAACTCAGAAACCAGAATCAGACCAACCCCAAAGCACTACGTAGCATTGACTTACATTGTATGAATAAGAGGAAGTGAGAGATCAGAAGATATCGGAATCGCAGAGAATCGTCTGCATCAACCGTTTCAGAATGATCAAGCTTCATCGTCGTTACCCCTCACACCACTCATCGAAACTCCTAGTGGGCCAGGGTATGGGCCAGGCTTCATGTGAAAAACTCATTTGTTCAAAAGAGTTCATTTAGTATTTCTTTTCTCAAAACTTACTTTAAATCTGATTTTATTTTATTTTCTCCCAAAACAACTTTATATTGAATTTATAAAATTAGTACATAATTGTTGTTAAGAGTCATATAAGCGAAGTTACAAAATCAGATTAGAAAGATAAGACATTACAACCATATACTAAAATTACTTACATATCAAAAAAAAAATTCATATACTAAAAGTGCTTGCATATCAAATTTTTTCATATACTAAAAATTACTTACCAATAGTGTATAGTGTATCTGTGTATATCAAATCAAATCCATTAGCTCCTTTGACAAAACCACAGTCACAGTGAACTGTCTGATTTATTGCAGAGTAAGATCTCTCTCTTTCATTCAGTGTTTGATGGCCTCCAATCCTAGGCTTATCATATGTCTCTGTCTCTACAAAGCCTAAAGAAAACCGTGTGAAATGTAAATAATCCTGAGGCTCGAGTACGCGATCAACAGATTCAGCAAGTGCAACTTCACAAGGTAAATCTGCTTTTTATAAAAAAACCTATAGAGATACAAAAATCCATACGCTTGTTTTTCTTCTTGCTTCCCGGTGGTTTTTTTCGATGTTGGATTTGTTTAATTTTCTATCAATCTCCTATGAAACTAACATATGGGTTTTCAAGTAAGCTACATTTGATTCAAAATCCAGTTTACGGTTTACGGTATTGCTTATGGTTTTGCTCAAAATGAGGTAGAAACTCAGAAAACCTACACATATCCAAATTAAGAAGAGAGTGTTTCATTAATCTCCAAAATTGAGAAAAGAAAAAACAGAAAGATATTTTCTTACTTCAAAGTTTACCGTGAAAGTGTAATTTATGGCCAGAGAATAAGAGTGACACAAAGAACAAGAAGAAGTGTGAGAGCTTCAAATTCAATTTCGCAATCCCACCAAACTTTTTGCCTCTTCGAAGAAGTAAAAAAGAATTATCAATTCTGATTAGATGATTCAGATAAAGAAGAAAATTACAAAGGAAATTATGAGGCAAACTCTCTTTTGGAATGTTAAAGTTTACTTAGCAAAAAAGTTAATTACGAAACAAAAGCTCCTTTGACAAAAAAAAAAAAAAAAAAAAAGAAACAAAAGCTCTTCTCAGACAAGTTACCACTGAACATATTGTAAGATGCTTGACAGATGTGACTGATCCAATAACACTGTTGAGCTTAGAGTATCATCGACATATGGTTAGGTATATTCTTAAACACATATGGGATGGAAATTAGACTTTTGTTATACCAAAAAAAAACATCTAATGTCTTTCAAGTCTCAAAAAAAAACCTCACCGAATACGAGTTGGCATGTGGTTGAAGCAGGGGGAGAAAGTGTCAACTCCTTGATCATCTGGAGTTTTGGAACTATCCGTGTATCAATCAATATTGTTGCCTTCTTTAAGTGACAAGCGTTTTTCAAGATATAAACCGCAATATCTCTGTCTTGTCTCCCTGAATATCGTGACCACTTGAAAATCTGTAGACTCGACAACAAGCACTCAGGAACAGAAGTCGGTTGATTCCAGCAATCCGTATCATTATGCTCTTTGAAGAAATTTGACGATATTTCTAATACTCGTAAGTGTGGAGAAACTCTGAGCAATCGGCCAAGGAGATTTGACGAATCCTTGTTGCACAAACGATGTTAAAATTATTAACAAAAGCATTCTATAAATGAGATTGAAGACTTGCAATTGATAAATGAAAACTAATTACCTTGTAAAAATATATTGTAAGACGCTTGACAGATGTTATTGACCCAATAAGACTCTTTAGATCATGGAATTTAACATCGACATATGCTTCCCTCAGCTTAGGCATATTCTTAATCAAATAGTGTTCACAATAACTCCCATCCTCAAGTTTCAAATACTTCAAATAAGGAGTATCTATCTCATACCCATCTAAAATCCAACCATAACGTATAAAGAGTGATAAGCTCTGCAAAGACGGGACGATAATAGTGAACTCTCTTAAATTGTCATCATGAAAAAATTGCACCGATAGATCTTCAAGAATAGGACAACCAGAGAGAAGCTGTTGAAGAGATGATCCATCTACTAATTTCACATGCTCAAGTTGCAAAACTTTCAGAGAGGGAAGAAAAACCATAGAGGAAACATCCCCGAGAAACCCATATTTGAGTTTCAAGATAATGAGCGATTTGCAGGTAAACAAGCTACTCGGAAGTAGGTTTTCAAACTGTGGAAAATAATCAATTTCCAGCTCGCGTACATAGCGAGAAACTGCGACATCAATCCACCGTTTGATATCTTCAGGTTTAATATGTGAATTCTCATATAACTTCAGAAGCAAGCTTTCTATGACGGGAGCTTTATGTAATTGCAGCTTCTTGTTAATAAAATCCCCAAGTCCAGGCTTTAGATAATGATAATTACCATACTCAGTAATGAACTCGAGTCTAGGCAACCACATCCAAAGAAACTCCCATCGTTTAGACAAAACGCAAGTGGATACAGCAACTTTTGTTGGAACAAACGATAATATCTTCACCAGCAAGTCATCATGCAATCCACTGATTTTGTCCATATCTTACAAATTATTCAAGTTATTGTTACTGTCGAAAAGAAACAAAAACACAAGAAAACAACAGCCATAAGACTCAAAAGGATTTTTCTTGAGCCATGTAAACTAATTAGTAACAAGAGAAAAACACGGCCACACACATAGGAACTAGACAAAACATAGAAAAAACCTGGAAGCTCGATATCGGAATCCTTTGAATTTCAGTGGAGGCTCAATTGTTATTGGAATAATGGAATTTGATGATTAGTGAATGGTTTAATGCCGTATAAACCCTAATGATAAAAACTTTTAATGGGCCTGGGCGTGGGTCGGGCTTCATGTAATACTCCTTTTTTAATTTTCAGCATTTGACGAGAGTTCCCGGTGATGACGACAAAGAAGAGTTCGTTACAATTTTTTGATGTGAATGTGTTGTTGTGTTAAAATTCATTTTATAACAATTCAAGATTTTAAGAAAAGTGTATTCTCTAAAATGAACAATTCTTGGGTTCACCCCTAGGGGTGAACCTCCTTATTCACCCTCTTCTTAGCTTAACCAATCAAAATAGAATAAAATGCCACGTCATGCTATAATTAAAAATAAATTAAAATTGAAATTAAAAAAAAAAATAGAATATGGAAACAAAATCTGTATACATATAACAACTATTTAACAAACCTAAACCGATATATAATTTCGTTTTAATTGTAAAATTTAAACTCTAACCACTCATTTGTCAACCCAAACCGATATCTAATTTCGTTTTAATTATAAAATCTAAACCCTAACCACTCCTTTGTCAACCCAAACCGACATCTAATTTCGTTTTAATTGTAAAATCTAAACCCTAATCACACATTTGTCAACCCAAACCGATATATAATTTTGTTTTAATTGTAAAATCTAAACCCTAACCACTCATTTATAAACCCAAACCGACATATAATTTTGTTTTAATTGTAAAATAAGATAATCAATTGGTAGGATCTATAATTGATTTAGTTTTAATTGTTTTATTTAAATATTACGAATTATTTTAATTAGTTTATTTATATAACATGACTAATTTTAATTGGTTAGTTATGAAGGGGTGAATAAGATGGGTTCACCCCTAGGGGTGAATCCAAGAATTTTTCCTCTAAAATATAAGGAATTTAGATTCTAAATGTTTTTATCAATTTCTTAACAAAATCCAAAATCTCATTTCAATGTGTTTTTGAGATTTTCTTCTACCTAATTTTATCTCGCTTAAGTAGATTCTTATACAAAATGCTTCTCGCCAAGCAATCATAAGCTCTAGATTTATCACGAGTTTTCTGCAGCGAATCTGAAATGAAAGTGCAGTACTTGAGTTAAACTTATGTTTTTTTTTGTTTTTTACACTTACGTTTTCCCATGAAGACTTTTATTGAAACATAAATTAAAGTTGATTTCAGGTCAAACGCAAGAATCATTCTTTCTTGGATAAAACATAAGTTTTGTCTAAAACAAGTTTTCAGAGATGTATGAAACACCATCCGAACAGAGCACATAGTCAAAAGAAGAAGACATCATGTCCTAGACGTTCCTTGAATACATAATTTTGGATCTTTTGTTCGTAACTTCACGTAGTTTATGATTCAAGGCCTCAACAAATACGAGTTGGCATGTGCTTGAAGCTCGGGGAGAAAGTGCCAACTCCTTGAGCATCTTAAGGTTTGGAATAAAACGTCCAGCTGTATTAGCCAAGAATGTTGCCGTCTTTAAGTGACAAGCGTTTTTCAAGATATAAACCGCAATATCTCTATCTTCTGGTCTCCCTGAGTATCGTGACCACTTGAAAATCTGTAGACTCGACAACAAGCATTCAGGAACATGACTTGGTTGATTCCAGCAAACCATATCATTATAATACCCATGATCCTAAGACCAAGCAGAAGAATTAGATTAAAACCATACTATATGCATAAGAAAAAACAAGAAATAATTTCTCAGTGGAACTTAATTTCATTACAGAAATAATTCCTTCTAGTGTCGTTGTTGTACTTGCTCCAGCCAAATCTGACAAGGCCAAGAAGAAGAAGAAGGTCACTTTTTCCAGCGAGCTTTTGATGGCGGCAACCTCGTCTTCCTCATTCGTTTTGGTTTTTTTGTAGCATGTTTCAAAACATCGCTGAAAAAAGAAACCTTCTTCATCTTCTTGGCGAGCAACAACAACGACGACACTAGGAGTTTCTTTCTTCTATTCCTCATCAAAGCTCTCGTCTTCATTGTCTTCTTCTTCCTCGGACAACACATCCTTTCTCATAGCCGCGGCTGCAGCAACAACACATAAGTTCAGATGTTCAAGCTTCTTGAAAACACAACCATCACCATACATATCCTGCCCAAAATATTAAAATTGTTAACAAAGGATTCTACAACTGAGATTTGAAGACTTGCAATTGATAAATGAAAACTAATTAGTAACACGGCAACACACATAAGACTCAAAGGATTGTCTTGAACCATGTAAACGAATTAGTAACAAGAGAAAAACACGGCCACACACATAGGAACTAGACAAAACATAGAAAACCCTTGCAAGCTCAGATATCGGAAAAAGCACAAGAAAACAACATCATAAGACTCCAAAAGTTTTTGTATTAAGCTAAACGAACGAATTAGTGGCAAGAGAAACACCCAAAAGTCCAAAACACACGTAACAAAGGAAAAAAAAAAAAACCCTAGAAAAAAAGACAAAACCCTTTTAAAAAAAAAACTGTGAATCCCAGTGGAAGCTAGATTCTGCTCGGTAACCTAAATCAGATTTTAAATCGGAAACGCCCAAAGAACTTCAAAGAAGGAGGTGGCAAATAAAAAGATATCGAAACAGCGATTCGTCTCCATCGAAGTTCAATCGTTTTAATTACTTCTCTGCGTCGTTACCGACACCACTCATCAAAACGTTCAAACCTCTAGTGGGCCTGGACGTGGGCCGAGCTTCATACGAAACTCTTTGTTTTTTGTTTTTTCTTTAGCTCCCCAATTTAAAAGAGTTGTTGATAATATGAATCTAAGCGATGGTGGAAGAGCATAGTTAATGGCTGACGCTCACAATCCTGAGATAAAACACAGTTTATCAATCAATCTCTAAGCATTTGCTCATCAATGAACATCACAAAACAAACATTTCGCTTAGAGGATTCACATATAGTCTTCACTATATGATAACCTTAGCAAATACTAATAGTAAAGGATAAAGTCTTAAGTCTTACCCTTTTTGCTTGCTGGTCTCTTTAGAAAATCAGATCTTCTGAAAATGCAAGAAGACACAGAGACTACACCTTTTCATGTAAGGTGCATTTGATTCAAAATCCAGTTAATAACAATACTTTGTAGTAGCTTTTTACACAAATACAAAGATTAAGACAAAGTAAGCTTACGGTTTTCCTCAAAATGAGGTAGAAACTAAGAATCTACACATATCCAAATTAAGAAAAGAGTGTTTCATCAATAACACTGTTGAGATTAGAATATCCAAAATGAGGTATATTCTTAAACACATATGGGAAGAGATGGAAATTAGACTTTTGTTATACAAAAGAAAACATCTAATGTTTTTCAAGTCTCAGCGAATACGAATTGGCATGTGCTTGAAGCTCGGGGAGAAAGTGTCAACTCCCTAATCATCTGAAGTTTTGGAACAAACTTGGTATCAGCCAATATTGTTGCCTTCTTTAAGTGACAAGCGTTTCTCAAGATATAAACCGCAATATCTCTATCTTGTGGTCTCCCAAAGTATCGTGACCACTTGAAAATCTGTAGACTCGACAACAAGCATTCAGGAACAAAAGTCGGTTGATTCCAGCAAACCATACCATTATAATACCCATGATCCTAAAACCAAGCAGAAGAAATATATAGATTAAAACCATACTACGCATAAGAAAAAACAAGAAATAACAAGAAACTTACTTTCATTCTAGAGATGTCTAATACTCGTAAGTTAGGAGAACCTTTGAGAAATTTGTTAAGGAGTTTCGATGAATCATCTTCGCACACACATAGGTTCAGATGTTCAAGCTCCTTGAAAACACAACCACCACCATACAAATCCTGCCCAAAATATGAAAATTATTAACAAAGGATCTACAACTGAGATTTGAAGACTTGCAATTGATAAATGAAAACTAAATTACCTCTAAACAACATATTGTAAGACGCTTGACAGATGTGAATGATTCAATAATAAGACTCTTGGTATCAGAGGATAAAACATCGAAATATGCTTCTCTAAGCTTAGGCATATTCTTAATAATCAAAGAGTAGTGTTCCTGATAACTCCAGTCCTCAAGTTTCAAATACTTCAAAGAAGGAGTATCTATCTCATACCTATCTAAAATCCAATGATAATCATTAGGTATACAAAGTGATAAACTCTGCAAAGACGGGACGATGATAGTGAACTCTCTTAATTTGTCATCACCAAAAAATTGCACCGATAGATCTTCAAGAACAGGACAACCAGATAGAAGCTGTTGAAGAGATTTTTCATCTACGAATTTCACAAGCTCAAGTTGCAAAGTTTTCAGAGAGGGAAGACAAACCATAGAGGAAACATCCACGAGAACCCCGTATTTGAGTTTCAAGATCACGAGCGATTTGCAGGTAAACAAGCTGCTAGGAAGTACGTTTTCAAATAGGTTTTCAAACTGTCGATAATAACCAATTTCCAGCTCGCGTACATAGCGAGAGCGAGAAACTGCGATATCAATCAACCGTTTGATACTTTCAGGTTTAATATGTGAACTACGAAGTAACTGCAGAAGCAAGCTTTCTATGACCGGAGCTTTATGTAATGGCAGCTTCTTGTCGATAAAATCCCCAAGTACAGGGTTTAGATGTAAATTAACATACTTAGTAATGAACTCGAGTTTAGGCAACCACATCCAAAGAAACTCCCATCGTTTAGACAAAACGCAAGTGGATACAGCAACTTTTGTTGGAACAAATGATAATATCTTCACCAGCAAGTCATCAGGCAATCCATTGATCTTGTCCATATCTTACAAATTATTCAAGTTAGTGCTGTGTTACTGAAACAGAAGAAAAAACACAAGCAAAACAGCAGTATAAGTCTACAAAAGTTTTCGTCTTAAGCTAAACAAACGAATTATTAGCAAGAGAAAACACACATAAGAAAGGAAAAATATAAACTCTAGAAAAACAGACAAAACCCTAAAGGAAAAACCTGTGAATCACAGTGGAAGCTAGATTCTGCTTGGCGATCGTAACCACGATTTTAAATCGGAAATACTTCAAAGAAGGAAGTGGCAAACAGAAGATATCGAAATCAGAGATTCGTCTCCATCGAAATCAGAAGATATCGACACACCACTCATCAAAACGTTCAAACCTCTAGTGGGCCTGGACGTGGGCCGAGCTTCATATGAAACTCTCTTTGTTTTTTTCTTTCTTTAGCTCCCCAATTTAAAAGAGTTGTTGATAATACCTTGGTTCACTTCCTAAGATACTTTGTACTTATTTTCTGTAAATCATACATAAATCAACTTTAACTTTAAAATACTAAACCTAAAACATTGTATACTCCAAAGAAGGACTATTTATAACAAACTCATCTTAAATCATGAGGTATATAGATTGTTAATCTCTGCAAAGACGGATGATAACAGTGAATTTTCTCATATTGTTGTTATCTTTGCATCCATCCACCAATAGATCTTCCAAACAAGGCCATTAGATAGAAGTGGTTGAAGACAATCATCATTCAAGTATGTCACTTCTTTAAGTCGCAAAAACTATAAGACTCAAAAGGGTTTTGTCTGAATCCCACCAAGCGATTTAGTAACTAATGAAAACACAGCCACACAGAGGAACGGGACAAACCCTATAAAACAAAAGATGTGGAGTTCAGTGGAGCTAGAACCAGTAGAGAAAGAAATAAAAACTACATTTTTTGTCAAAAGCATCACGATATAAGAACAAATACATTTTTATGTCCTAAACATTCATTGATACATAGTTTTGAGTTTCTTGTTCGTAGTTTCACGTACTTCAACTACTTATTTCATCTTGTTCGCAACAATCTTTCAAGTCCTCAACAAATACGAGTTGGCATGTGGTTGAAGCTCGGGGAGAAAGTGCCAACTCCTTGAGCATCTTAAGGTTTGGAACATAATCTTCTTCTGTATCAGCCAAGATTGTTGCCATCTTTAAGTGACGAGCGTTTTTCAAGATATAAACCGCAATATCTCTATCTTGTAGTCTCCCAAAGTATCGTGACCACTTGAAAATTTGTAGACTCGACAACAAGCATTCAGGAACAGGACTCGGTGGATTCCAACAAACCATACCATTACGCTCATCATCCATCCTATGATCCTAAGGCCAAGCAGAAGAAATAGATTAAACCCATATGGCGCATCAGATAAACAGATAAACAGATAAACCGTACTTACCTCTACAGAGATGTCTAATACTCGCAACTTAGGAGAATCCTTGAGCAACTGGCCAAGGAAATTCGACGAATCCTTTTTGCACAAACATAGGTTCAGATGTTCAAGCTGGTTGAAAATAAAACCATCACCATACATATCCTGCATGCAATACTAAAATCATTAACAGAGGGTTCTATATAAATGAGATTGACAGCTTGCAGTTGATAAAATAGCAACTAATACCTCTGCACATATTGTAAGATGCTTTACAGATGTGATAGATTCAATAACACCCTTGAGAAGAAAGTCTCTAACATTGACATCTGCTTCCCTCAGCTTAGGCATATTTTCAATCAAAGAGTAGTGATTCATACAATTCCAATCCTCAAGTTTCAAATACTTTAAAGAAGGAGTATCTATCTCATACCCATCTAAATACCAATTATAAGGTATAAAGAGTGATAAGCTCTGCAAAGACGGGACGATAATACTGAACTCTTTTACATTGCCATAGTCACCAGTAGACACCGATAGATCTTCAAGAACAGGACAAATATATAGAAGTTGTTGAAGAGATTCTTCATCTACAAATTTCACATACTTCAGTTGCATAGTTTTTAGAGAGGGAAGACAAACCATAGAGGGAACATCCATCAGAGTCACCGATTCGAGTTTCAAGGTCACAAGCGAGTTGCAGGTATACAAGCTACTTGGGACTATGTTTTCATTCCCCCAATCATAAGAAATTTCCAGCTCACGTACATGGCGAGAAACTGCTATTTCAATCCACCGTCTGATATCTTCAGGATTAAACTCCAAGCTCTCTGACTCAAGACACAAGCTTTCTATGATGGGAGCTCTATGTAATGGCAGATTCTTGTGGATAAAATCACGAAGTACAGGCCATGTAACCCAATGAGAACTGTACTCGAGTCTAGGCAACCACATCCAAAGAAACTCCCACCGCTTAGACAAAATGGAAGTGGATACAGCAACTTTTGTTGGAACAAATGATAGTATCTTCACCAGCACATCATCAGGCAATCCACTGATTTTGTCCATATCTTACAAATTCAAGCTACTGTTACTGAAAAAGAAAACAACACCATAAGACTCAAAAAGGATTTGTCTTTTAAGGCAAAGCAAACGAATTAGCAACAAGAGAAAACACAGCCACATAGAGGAAAGGTTCAAAAGCATAGAAAAAGTTGAAATGTTCAAGAACTTAGAATGAGACAAAACCCTAGAAATTAGAATCTGTGAGCTCGATTCAACTCATAAACCAGAATCAGAACAACCCCAAAGCACTACATACTACATAGCATTGGCTTACACTGTATAAGAGGAAGTGGGAGATCAGAAGATATCAGAATCGCAGAGAATCGTCTCCAATCTCCATCAACCAACCGTTTCGGAATGACAAAGCTTCATCGTCGCTACTCACAGTCTCACTCTCACACCACTCATCAAACCCTTAGTGGGCCAGTGTATGGGCCTGTATATGGGCCATGATTCATGTGAAAAAAAAAAAAAAACTCTTACTTCATGGCGACGAAAGAGTTCTTTTCACCAAAGTATAGTATATGTACCTTGTGACAATGCTGTTGAATCTAACTTAACTTCTCAATAGTTAAATCTGAAATTGTACAACAGAGCTTTATACAAAGGAAAATATGAGTTCAACATATTCTAAAAAACTTCTTCTTTTTAAAAATATTAAATTTTTTAAAAATATTAAATTGCTTCAACAAAAAAAAACCAAAAATAGTTTGAAAGAAAGTGGAAAAGAAACAACAAAACAGAGCATAGACTATAATTAAATAGACTATGGTAGTTGGAAAAAAACGGTCTATTTCCCCCTTATAGTCAACAAATTTCTACTTGTGGTTTAAAATTTAAAAGTTTAAAATATGGTTAACATTTGATACTTTTATATATTTAAAGTACATATCAAAATCTATGAAATATGATATTTAACATACACATCAAATTTTTTTCACATACTAAAATTACTTACCAATAGTGTATACACAAAATTAAGTATGTATCCATTATTAGTACACTATATACTTTAATTATGCGTATACAAGAATTTGCAATAGTGTTTTTTTAATAATAAAATCACTTACCAAATAAATCACTAAATTTTTCAATTTTCAAAAAAATTACTTACCATAAAAATACTTTAGTCAACTCACCAAAAACTATGTTTTAAAATGCTGAGGTGTCAAGCTCTGTAGAGAATCAAAGAAGTTTTATTGTATTGATGATTTAGGAAATATACGTACTGTACAAACCCTAGAAAGAAGGCCGTGATTAAACAAAAAAAAAAAATTGAACAGAAACTTCGCGATTTATCTGCCGCCGACAAAGAAAATGCAACGTCATCCTCGCCTTGGATTCAAAGAGTCCGATGTTTTGGTTCCTTGGGACATCGAAAATTCCCAGGTACCATATCAATTTAGCGCTTGCGACGTTGGTGTGCAAATCACTAGGTTCGCCAAATCTCTTGGATATACTGGAACCGTCGAGATTTTTGCTATCGCTGCCAACGAAAAAACGATTCCTACATACATTCAAGAAGACTTGAATAGTAGTATAATTGATTTCTCTCATGGTAACTTCTTGCTGAAAAATGCTGCTATAACGCCATCATCCTCACAGTCAGAAAAAAATAGTTTAAAAGAAACCGGAAAAAAAAACAACAAAACAGAGCATAGACTATGGTAGTTGGACCAAAAAAAAAAGACTAGTTACATAGAGTAGAAACATAATCTAACAAATTTCTACTTGTGGTTTAACTTTAAACTATGATTAACATTTGATAATTTAATATATTTAAAATACATATCAAAATCTTTGAAATATGATGTTTAACTTACATATCAAATTTTTTTCATATACTAAAATTACGTACCAATAGTGTATACACAAAATTAAGTACACCTTATTACTACACTATATACTTTATTATGTGTATACAATAATTTGCAATAGTGTGTTTTTAATAATAAAAATTACTTACCAAATAAATTACTAAAATTTTTCAATTTTCAAAAAAATTACTTACCATAAAAAATACCTTAGTCAACTTACCAAAAACTATGTTTCAATTTTCTAACACTAAAAAAAATGAGAAATTCCTTAAAACACCATCAATTTTGTTTTTTTTTCCAAAAATACCACTACTAAATTATTGTTCATAGGTGTGAAATTTTTTATTTTTTTTGTCAATATTTGGGCCACAATTGGCCGGCCCATTAGCCTAATTTCTACAATTAAATTGTAGAGTCGGAGACTCGATCCCTGGTGTGATGATGTCTGTCTTCTGTGGACTTCTCATTTGCCACTAGACCAAGATCACTTCACTAGGTGTAGAATTTTAAATCCTTTGTTTGGGTTGATTATTTTATAATTTAGGGTTTAGTATTTATGGGGTAGGGTTTAGTGTTTAGAATTTATAGTTTAGAATTTTAAAATTAAAAATTTTATTTTATTTTTGTTGTACTTTTATCTTAAAAACAAAAATGGTGATATTTTAGAGAATTGCCCAAAAAAAATTCTAAAAAAATCCTTATTACTACACGCACCGTTTAGTAAGTTGACTAAGTTCATACTAATTCACTGCGCTGCGTAGCATACGATTATTGCCTATTACTCTTAGGCGGATGAATAAAACAGCCTTTCTTTTGAATCTCACAGATCTATCGCCATTTTTGCTTCTTCACTGCTTCCTTCTGCAAACTCTTCCATTAACTAGGTAAAACCTCTCTCTCTATGAACATCTCTCAAGCTTCAAATTTCTTGTTTCTTACTTCTCCTATCTTCGTACTTCACCAGAAATTTTCACTAATTTTGAAAGATTTGTTGTTCACGAAGCCTTCGTATCGTCTCATCTCCCTCTTTCAAAATTTTCGAATCTTTCTCTAGTTTTTAGCTACGGGAGTGTATGCGTTACGTTTCGAATTGAGTAGATTAAGTACTGGTTACTGTTTTTTTTTTTGTGAAATTTTGAACCCTAATTTTTCACAAATTGGCTTGAAATAGATGCAGGATAATCTTGAAGTGGAATTCTTTAAGTTACTGTGGATTCGATTTTTTTATTTCCTTCTGATTTTTTGGATTTTCATTTGGTTTTAAGGTAAATGAAACGAGCTGGGATTGAATAAATCGTTTGAACTTTTTTCGCTCTATAAGCTAAAACTTTTGTTAGATTGAGAATTACTTTCTTAGCAATTTACATTAATCAAAAAATTTAATCTTGTTGATTCTTTGCTTAAGGAACTAAATCTTGTTGATTCTTTGCTTAAGGAACTAAATCTTGTTGATTCTTTGCTTAACGAACTTAATCTTGTGTGCCTTGTTTTGGATATGATTTGTTGATTCTTTGCTTAAGGGAACTAAATCTTGGGTGCTTTGTTTTAGATATGATTTTTTTGGGTCTTGAAATAGTGTTTCTATATTTTGTATTCTATTTAATGTGTAGTTTGTTCTTGCGTTTCTGATACTGTCGTTTCTTGTATTTAACAGGGTATTTTTATGAGTGGTTAGTGAAATTGTTTTGAGGATATAAGCTTACAGTTTTGTTTAGAAATGGAAGCTGAGGATGTGCTTGACCTACCACCTTCAAGCAATTCTGGTTTGGAAGTACAGAAAAATGACCTTGAATCTGGGAATGGGTCACCTGAGGCTAATCCTATAGTTGGTAATGATGAGAACCTAAAAGGAAATTTAGATATGGAGAAAGATTTGGAAGAGAATTTGAGAACTGTGGGTGGCCAGGAGTCTGGGGAAATATTAACAGAGCAGGTTACTGACGTTTACAATGCTAGTGTTGAAAGTGTGGCAGTAGATGAGAAAGTAAGTATCCAAAAGGAGACACTAATTCACAGCGCCACTTTGGATGTTAGCTGTATCCTTCTTTTGCTCTTATATGTGCAAAATTCTCTGATAGATGCCCAACCACTATGGTTATTAGATATTGTTGACTGTAACTGTTTGCTAGTTGCTACTCAGACTCGAATGTTTGCGATTACTTTTTTTTTCCCACTGTTTTCCATAATTTTTCATGTCAGCTAAATCGGGTGTTAAAAGACCCCGAACATCGTCTGACGAACAGCAACCTACAGTCCATGTTACTTATAAGCACTTAACGAGGTTAGATGAAAAAAGAGTCATAAGTCAGCTGCATGTAATTTAAGTTGCATGAAGTGGTGTTTACTTAAAAGTTGAACGCTCAAGCGTTGCTGTTATTATGTGATTCCTGGCTTTACCAATGGACTGCATCTTTCAGAGCTAGCAAGCAGAAGCTGGAAAGTTTATTGCAGCAATGGTCAGAATGGGAAGCAGAATATACGTCCTTGGCTCAGGTATCTCTGAATGGAGAAGGTCATTTCACTCTCTAAATTGTTATTTTTAGCGAATGTAACAGTGAGTGTTATCATATTTCAATATTTGATCAGTTAAGATTTTGTTAAAAGAATCCTTATTGGATATCAAGCTGAAGAAGTGTGCAAGAATATGATACTAGATACCTGTGGACCATATAAAGTATCTATTATCATCCATGCTGTGGATCTCCAATTTGCTATCCTTGCATTAGATAGGCCTTAGCCATATTAGTGAGGAACTAGGTATTTTCTGCATGTAAAACAGTACGAGCACTTACTAGGGTATGCTTATCATAGTCCCTAATACCGAAATCTTTTACTTTATATGATAAGATTTCAGACTTCTCATGGGGAACTTGTTTGTTGAGTAGGTTTTTATTTGAATAAAAAAATTTGACTTGTCATGTATGAAAGTTTAAGGTAGAATCTTTTCATTGGTTATATGCTCAGGATCAAGAACAACCATTAGAATCTGGTGAAGAGACATATTTTCCTGCCTTACGTGTTGGATTGAAGAAGACTTCGTCTGTGGTAAGTGAAAATGTTGTCAACGCTATTAAAAGTTGTTAACTATTCATATCAATAATCTTCATGACATGCCAATTGGGCAATTGGTACATTCTTGCATATGCAGTCATTCTGGATCGACAACCAAACTGGTCCTAAGCCATTGGAAGATTTTGTTCTAGTGGAAAGTAGCACCACTCCTCTTTATGACCGTAAATTTGCAATTGGTTTAAATTCAACAGATGGCTCAAGAAACATGGAAGGGTAAATTGAATCTAAAATTTGTAACAAGTTCCACCTGTTTCTAATTTTATTTTCCACAGATCATGATACATCCTTTATTCTGTTTTGCTTACATTATGTTGTAGCATGACCTAACAGTGAATGTTTAAATTGTCTTGCAATGAGTGCATTCTTGTAACAGTTAATGTATTTATCTTTTCAGGGGATTGGAGATTGTTGATGATGATCCTCCTCGTTGCTTCAATTGTGGTGGCTATAGTCATTCTTTAAGAGAATGTCCAAAGCCTTTTGATCGATCAGCGGTTAATAGTGCTCGGAAGCTTCAGAAATCCAAACGAAATCAGAGTAGTAGTGGGCCTCGTCTACCATCAAGATATTATCAAAAACCTCAAACTGGAAAGTATGATGGCTTGAAACCCGGCACACTTGATGCAGAGACACGTCAGCTTCTGAATCTTGGGGTAATTTTGAACCATTTATCTCTGTGTATAGGTTCTTACCAATATGCTCGATTCCAGATTTCTTAGATCATTTGCTTTCCTCTTGTGAAGGAACTAGACCCTCCTCCGTGGCTTAACAGAATGCGAGAGATTGGGTACCCTCCAGGATACTTAGGTAAGCTTTTCTGCTCTGTTTTATTATCATTTCATGTACATGGCAAAGAAGTGGATTTTGCTATAATCTCAAAGGAGCTGAACCGTACTAGATGTTCTCTCACTTTCTATTGTATTCGCTTCTTCCTGTGCTTGCGTCTCTAGCTCCAGAAGATGACCATTTGTCTGGAATCACTATATTCGGAGAAGAGGTAGAGACTCAGGAGGAAATAGAAAGTGAGGATGGGGAAATCTTGGAAAAAACAGACCCTCCAGAGCCACAGATGAAAAAGACAGTTGAGTTTCCGGGAATTAACGCTCCCTTCCCGGAAAACGCAGATGAGTGGCTTTGGGAAGCTGCACCTTCATCACATAGGAGCAGCAGCAGCAGAAGCGGCCGATGGCAACAAAGAACAAGTAGAGGCCATGATTACAGAGACGATGATCCACTCGGTGTTGAATCATCCAGTTATCCTCCAAGGTATGGCAGTAGATACGATTACGGGTATGGGTCGAAAGATTATAGATCTAGATCAAGAAGTCCAGGCATAGATAGATCTGTATCCGAAAGAAGTAAGAGGGATTATTCGTCTTATGATGCTGATTTCCGAGAAAGAGATAGAGATAGAGACAGGAACAGAGATAGGGACAGAGACTGGGATAGGGACAGGGACGATCGTGATTGGTCTTATAGATTAAGCAGCAGAAGATAAATTGGTAAGATTGTTAGCTGTGTATGTGTATTTGAGGGTGTGATGTTAGAGGGTTTAATTAGTGTTTTATTTTCTACGCTTTAGTTGGATTTGTTGTTGTATCATGTCCATGAAAATGAATTTTATACGTTTAGAGTTTGCGATAAGATATAATGAGACTATCAAAATGGTTTTTTAATTTCCTCTTGCAAGTGTTTTTTTTTCTGAAGCTAAAGGTGTTACTATTTTGGGTATCTTCACCTATTTAAAAGTAAAAGTTACTCCTGTTTCTTAGATGTTTGGAAATGTTCACAATGATCAATGTTTGTTTTGTATTTTCTATACAATATATGTATAATAATTCTTATTTTAAGCCCTATAACTAGAGTTAAGGTAAGTGATAAAAATAGTTAATTACAAAAGTATATAATTAGTAGCTGTTAACTTAAAACATTGCTTTCAAAATGAATTTTGGGAGTATGTAGATGTCTAGAAAGAATATTAAGATCCGGTTATCACCGGGTCTCTTTAATATATTTGGTTTCCTGGTTTATACCGGTTTATATCAATTGATGTGAGTAATATATGTTTCTGCAGTTGTAAATTGCAACTTTTTTTTTTTTTTATTTTTTTTTTTTTCACAATAGTGTTGAACTTTATATATTATGGAGCAAGTACAAACTAGACGAAAGTAAAGCCATTACAAGCCATTACAAGCAAAGACAAACAACCTAAGCAAAAAGAAAACAATTACAAAGGAAAAACTAAGAAAATAACAGAAGATTAACAGGAAGTGATAATAAGACTGTTCTTCTTGTTACTATTCTTCTTGTAGTGACATGAACTCCAAATAAACAAAACTCAGAACCAGGCCAAAAATTCGTTCTTCTGGGATTAGATTCTTGCACTTCCTTAGATAAACCTAAAGCTGACAGTAAAACAAAAGCATATGACAGTAGTTGTAGAGTGAACTAACGTTTCTTAGGAGGTTTTTGGTTCTTTTCTGCAATTCTCTGGCAGAAACTTGAACTTTTACGCTTTGAAGATTCTCCCATTTCAAAACATCTTGGATAATTGGAGACAAAGGCTTCATCAGAAGGTGGAGAGAATGGAGTGAAATTAGAATCCGTGGAAGAGGAAAAGGTGGATGAAGATATTGTTGAAGATTGTCTCCTTCGTGAGGCTGGTTGAGGTATAGGCACTGCAAAATGTTGTGTTCCTCTCAGACGAGTCCTAGGAAAGTATGGGGAAGATGCAGCCAGTTCATCTATGTTGAGAGGAGGTGAGTCTTATCTTCGAGGCTGAGAAAGAGGAGATGGGAATGAGTTGTCTGACATTTGAGATTGAGAATTTCTATCTGACCTGCAAATTTCATCATCATTGACTGGTCCATGATACACAGGGACTTCGGGAATTTCAGAGCTGAGACTTGGAACAGGAACAATGGGATTGTAAGAACAGTGACTTCTATGGTGAATCACTTACTACAAATCCTTCTAAGACGTTCATATTGAAAGCTAACTGTAGCTCTCTCACCAGATTGAAAACGAATACACCTGAAAAATCTGAGACTATCTGTGATTTCAAAGCGAATCCTTACTCTGATGAAAATGATTTGAGTAGTAGTAGCTTCATAGAAATCCAATTGTAAATAAATGCTTCTTTCCGATCCAAAAATGTCGGTTTTCACAGTAAATACACCATCTACAGCGCACTAATCTACAAATCCTTTAACCAGTAAATTTTTCATATATTAAAACTATAAAATTGGAGAAAATGGGGGAAAGGAAAAACTGTAAAAAATAGGGAATGATCATATCGAACAAACGGGTAGTGGTGCAAATTAATTAAGTCACTAACATCTGACGGTGAAGAGTGAACACTGAATCAGTAAAGATTAAATTATAAAATGGAACGATAAACCAAAAACACTGAATCAATAACATTAAATCATAATTGGGCCGCTAAACCAAAAACAATATGGGCTAATAGAATATTAAAAATGAAGATAGGCCCAAGGTCATTAAAAGTAAGCGTAGATATCCTTCCCCACTCGCAAAACTCGCGCGTGCTAATAACTCGCTCGATTTCCGTCAATTTCCGTGGTCTATATTATATAGTCCGCCAAATCGGCTAATTTTCCAAAACTGCCAAATTTAAGCGCGTGAGGAGAAGTCCTCCAACTTTTACATAACGAATACATTTGTTATCATTTAATAGGGAATACAATATAGATTATTTTGTTACGCTCTCACTTATCCTTTCGATGCGTTGACACAGAATTTTTACATAATAAACAAACAAAAGCCTAAAAAAGCCTAAAAATGCGTTGACACAGAATTTTTAAAACTACGTAACCATACTATTTCATTCATTTATTTATAAAAATAAAATAAACAATGAAACGATTCAGAAAGACAGAGATGTGACAGAAGAAGAGGAGATCATATTGATTATACAAAGAGCAATCTGACCCAACTCAAACAACTTGTAATTCTCACCACCAATAGGAGACGTCCACGTCATCACACCACCACCACCACCATCACCGTCTCTTTCCCTAAACCCATCCTCACATGTCACGGCGGATTCCATGGCGGCGCTGACCATCACATTCACCGTTCCTAACTCTTCCCTCGTAACAAAAACCCTCACTGCTTCCTCCAATCTATCCGCCGCGTCTTCGTAAAGCTCGAGGCAGTCACGGAGACAAGCACCTTGGAAACCACCGTCCTCGTCACTTATCAAAAGCTGTTGAATGGTGGAAGCTGTTGCGGTGGCGTTGTCGAGAGCTTGGAGCATTGGAATTAAGGCAAGAGAAGAGAGATTGGTCGGAGAAGGAAGAGAGATTGGAGAGTTGTTGAGAGATGAGACACAGAAGTTATAATCGAAGATCTTGGATTTGGCTGCACATGATTGACAGGTTTGTTCGATCATATCGGTTGTTGAGTTTACTTGTGAAACAAGGAAGAATAAGAAGATGGTGATGAAGAAGAGTTGATAGAGATTCATTCTTTTTGTAGTTATGAGATTCTTCTTTGTCTTGTTACTTCATTTTTTTGGTTTATAATATAGAGATGAATTTGTTAGGACGTCGTTTTTAATGTTGTGGGAATATTTGACAATATGGGATGTTTGGTTGAGTAAAGCGTCGTCATCAATGAGGGGTTTTCACTTGCGTCTACTCTAATACAATTATCTTACTCAAGCAATATCGGTTCGTTATTATGGGAATCTTGATTTTGTTATGAATGATAATTCTGGGAGTGTCATATATACAATAGTAGGCGACTAATACTATGATTGAAGTTTTTAGTGGATAGAATTTGAATGGTTGGTGTTTTGCTAATAGATTTAAGTTTTAGATTTTTCAAAAATCCAATTTATAATTATTTAAAACTTTTTTATCAATATTTTTAACAAAATCTGAGACTATGAATGTTTTTTTATTATTATTATTTTTAGACATCAAGTCTATGAATGTTTAGAAGATTTAAAATAGTTTTTGGATTATAGAAAAACTACAACCATTCAAGGTCTAAAATTTAAAAACTAAAATCTATAATTTAAAAACTACTGAAAATCTCATAAAGATTCATAACCATCCTAAAGATTCATGGCCATGATCTTCATCCCTTATAAACTATTAGACTACCATAAATTGATTATTGATGTTATGAGAACATTTCTGCGTTAATTAAGTTGTCATTTTTCTTTAAATAGACGGGTCACTTTTAAAAAGTAATTGTAAGTTCTTGGTTTAGTTGTCGGTAAAGTGAAAAGTTTGCTTCAATAATTTCTTTCCATCAGATACCAAAGCTACAGTATGGTAAACAATTGTCGTAACGTGTCAAAACATGCAATATATAGTGTAATTGTATAAATATAAAAGACGTGCAAATCATGAAATATTTTTTTTAGTTTGGAGGATAATGTCCAAAATTGTGAATAGTCAAAATTCAGTTCATAAGCTCATAGCAATCATAGAGATTCCTTCATAAAAAATCTGTCAAGTTTCTCGATCTAATTTTTTTTTTTTATCATGTTGGGTTTAACTAGAATTAAGTGGTTTACGGTTCCCTTATTTTCGTAGTTTGTAATCGATTTCTTCTATAGTTTTGGAAGTTGTTACTTACCAATTAAATGAAAAAAAAAGAAAAAGCAATCATAGAGAAAAAGCAAAGTATCTATTATCTAAGGGACTGTTACATAAATAAAATAAAATAATGAAATGAAACAATATGGTTTGACCTCAAAGTTCAGTAATTGAAAATTCTCTGCATCGCTTCGCTTCCGATCTAAACAGAGACAGTGATTTTTCAATCATAAATCCCCAAAATTCGACTAAAATCTAGAACCCTAACCCTAATTCATCCTGATTTTGATCGCCGTAATAAAATGGCGGTTCCGGTGCTTGGTGGGTTTCCGATCTTCTTGGTAGTGAGAGTTTTGGGTTTCATCATTGCGGCTTTGGTTTTGACATGGACTGTTCATTACAGAGGAGGCTTAGCTCTCTCTTCTGATAACAAAGATCACATCTTTAATGTAAATCTCTTCTCATCTTTTAGTTGAAATCAAGAAATGGATTTGATGAAATAATGTTCTTGTTGCTGTTTCTGAGATTCATGTTTCTTGATTGTGTGTTGAGATATTGAAATTTGGTTTTTACTTTTTGTCTGTGTGTGTGATCACTAGTTATGATCTGAAGCTCAATCCAAAGATGTATCTGATGATGTCACATATCTTTGTTTGCAGGTTCATCCAGTGATGATGGTGATTGGACTCGTACTCTTTAATGGAGAAGGTAAGCTAACAATCTCCTTCACATATCTCTTAAGATCCTTCATTCTTGAGGATGTTTTGTTAGAGTTTGTAGGAGTTTAGCGTCTTAACTTCATATTTTAAATGAATGAGACTTGAAATTTGTAGTATGTTTTATTCATTGCACCGTCTGGTGACTCATTCTAATGTCAAGAGGTTTAGTATTCATTCTATTGGTTTTCATGTTCGATAACCGCATTCTTCATTTGTTAAAGAGAGTCTGGACTGGTATGTTCTTCGAATTGCCTTTTATAACAGTTGAATATATTGAAATTATATGTCAAGAGGTTTAGGATTCATGGTATCAGTTTTCTTGTTCAATTACCGCATTTTTGATTCGTCAAAGAGACCACGGACATGATATGGTCTTTTCAGTTTTTCGTTTTCTAACATGTTTGGTTCATTATAATTATGCAGCAATGTTAGCTTACAAGTCAGTTCAAGGTACAAAGAACTTGAAGAAACTGGTTCATCTTACACTACAATTCACAGCCTTTATCCTAAGCCTTATTGGAGTATGGGCTGCTCTCAAGTTTCATATCGACAAAGGGATTGAGAATTTCTACAGTCTTCATTCATGGCTTGGCCTAGCTTGTCTCTTTCTCTTTGCCTTCCAGGTACACTCTCTTTTGACTTCTCTTAAAACAATAATCTCCATTACTTGAGAATAATTGCCAAGAACTTAAAGGTATTATTACAAACAGTGGGCTGCAGGGTTTGTGACTTATTGGTACCCGGGCGGTTCAAGAAACAGCCGAGTCAGTTTGATGCCATGGCATGTGTTCTTAGGGATTTCCATATATGCATTGGCCTTAGTGACTGCAACCACAGGGATACTTGAGAAGTTGACGTTCCTGCAAGTGAATCAGGTGATTACTCGATATTCCACAGAGGCAATGTTAGTCAACACAATGGGCGTTCTGATTCTTGTTCTTGGCGGTTTCGTGGTACTTGGTGTGGTTACTCCGGTCAATGGCAAGGATCAAGTTCTCACACAATAGAGTAAAAACCTCAAAAAGATCTCTTTTAACATTTCGACCTATCGAAACATTGCTCATTTTAGAGACGATTTGTGATGTAATCGAGTCTTTTTTGAAGTGATTTTACGAGCGGTGCGTATCCTATTGTATTACAATTTACAAGCAAAGCATGAGAGAACACATGTAGGCCTACAGTGAAGACTAAACCAAAAAAAAACTGACATTGAATCTGAGAAAGATTTGTATCAACCTCCTTGGGAAGGGAGAATAAGAGAAGCCTCACTCATACATCACAGATAAAAGAGAAAGAAAAACATCACTGATATCGATAAAATCTTCCCGGAGAGGCGGATGATGAATCGCACTCTTCACAGAGTCAAAAAGTTTCTAAAAAAACATGTCAAGGCCAAAAAAATGAATCCGGTACTCAGGAAAAGAAGCGGGTGGGGGGAGGCAGTGCCGGTAGTTATTCTATGCGGGTTGTGACGAGAAGAGCCTGAGCTAGAGGAAGGGATTGGAGAAGAAGAGCATTCACCTTTGATGAGGGCAAAAATTTATAACTCAGAACGTTGCCTTAGACAAGCAAGTGTTCTTTCTGATACTCTCTCACGATCACAGGCACGCTTGTGGGAGGCACCTAAAAAGATTGATGTAGAAACTGAATGAGTGGAGGAAACTGTGTTGCACTAGTTATGTCTAGGAATGAGATTTGATGATCTTATGGACTGTTATGTGTGCATGAACACAAATAATATCTTATGATCATAAGAGATGATGATTAATATTACCATGCCGTAGTCTGTGATTATCATGGAAATGTAATCTGACGGGGTAGCATCATACCTGTCATTAGAAAATTCACAAACAGGTTTAGCGGCAGAGAAGAATAGTATTAAATAAACATAGTTTCACTTCTCGGGGTTAAACAAGCATACATCAAGTTCAGAAACTGCAGGTTTGCGTTGTTGGTCATGCCATCTAAGTAGTTTATGTCTTCTCTTCCATGAACTTTTGATATAGCATTTGGATCACCTAAGGAAAAAACATAAAATCAATGTAAGGTAAAACAAAATCAGAGGCAGCACAAGATGCGATACTGACAGAGACTATGCATACCGAGCTCGTTGGAGCATATGGAATCCAATTGGACCCTCTCATGGAACTTGTAGGCTTCACAACATACAAGAACAGGAACACGGAATGCACTTGCAACCATTGCAACACAAGCAGTACCGACCCTTGAGTAAACTGTTCCGTTAGACAAAACTGATGAAGCGCCCAAAAACACTTTGGTGACTTCGTGCATGATATATGAAATGGCATTTATATGAGTGTATGTACAGTTGATGCCTCGTTTGATCAATCTACGAAGCAGTAGCTGCCCTTCAAGCTTTGGACGTGAATCCACCACCAAGACACGAAACTTTTTCCTGAGTTCATGTGCATGTAATAATACCATCTCAACAGCAGTGGGAGATCCGTAGGTCAGAAGGACATCACCGTCTCTTATTTTAGTAACAGCATGTTTGACTATCACCGAATCTGCCATTATGATCTTCTCGTTAATGAACCGTTCAATATCTGATTGAAGAGCAGCTTTTGCTTCAGATTCAGAAAGTGTTATAGGCAGCTTAGCAATCCTGTTTTTCACAAATCTGATTGCATTTCCCATACTAACCGAAAGCGGACGGCATTCTATAAGGAAAGAGACGTAGCTACTTATTTTTGCAGTCATGTCCCGGTTAAGAGTCTTCTCAGGCGGTGTAGAATAATCTTTGACAACCTCTTGGAATGCTTGGAGCATAGCAATACACCTGGCATTGCCACCAGAGATATCCCCGGAAAGATATTGAAGACCAACCTGATAACCACAACAACTGATACTCATTCAGTACAAGTAACATTTATCTTAATGAAGCCATATCAACCACTCATTAGAACAACCGGTTCCTTGTTTTAACAAAGAGATTATCAATATTATAATACAAGCACCAACCAAATGAATTCAAGAGAAAACAAATACCTTGTACACAGCAGGATGCATAGGGTCAAGTTGGAAGAACTTTGTCTCAAGATCAGGAAGTTGGGTCCCATGCTCATACTGAGGCAAATGTCTAAATAGCTCAACCCTGTTTTTAGCCTCAGTCTGTTTTACAACAGCACGTCTTTTCGCCTTCACGACTCTACTCTCATCATCATACTGCATACGAGGATGCGGAGCATCTTTCTTTCTATCTTTCTCAGATGGACCTCCTTTCTTCTCAGCTGCTCCGGCAGCAACAACAACATCGTTCTTCTGAGAAGAAGGCTTTGCTGGTTTAGCAGCTTTACAACTTGTTGAAGCCACCGAGGCTGACGTCACTGGTGGTACCTTCCCACCATCAACTGATATACCACAATATTACACATAATGAGCAAGATATTGCAAAATGCAAGATAACACAACAGAACAACCAGCTATTCCATTCAATTAAGGAGTAAAAGCAAAGCTGACAAAACATTTTTTTGCCAAAAATCGACACATTGTTGTGCTTCAAACGGACCTTTTGCAGCTGCTTTAGCAGCTCTTTGAGCTTCTTGAATAGCTCGTCTCTCAGCTTTGGTAGTTTTCTCTTTCAATGGCTTAGAATTCTTCTTCTGGTCACTCTGAACCTCCATTCCACTAGCCTTCTCTGCAATTCAAAACAACAACATTGTGATTCCATTAACCTTCAAATCCCAAAGAACCAATTTGCAAATCAAATCAAGATTTTACGATTTCAAGTCACTCACTCCTAACAAAGCAAATCAATCAAATTATAATTTGACAGTACCAGAGAGTCCAGGAGGCATATTCACGACGGAGACAGTGGTTAATCCACTAGCAGGAACACTACTAGATTTAGCCGCCGCCATAGAATCCATCCCAATACCAGGAAGCGAAGAAGCAACAGGAACAGACGATTTTACGAAACTACCCCTAGAAACACGTCCCGGAGACGCCAACGATGAGGAGCCGTCAGGGAAATCGCGACGACTGGAGTAAGAAAACGAAGAAGGAGATACGGCTGATGCAGCACCAGCAGCAACGGCGCCGCCACGAAGAGGGAAAGTATCAGAGGAATTGTGACGAGGCGGAGGAATCATGACGGGGGAGAGTGAGTTACCGGAAGGAGAAATGGTGGAAACTGGAGAAGAAGAAGAAGAAGCGGAAGCTACGATCGGGTCGTGTTGTTGTTGAATTGAAGAATCGGATGTGAAGAAACCTACTTGTCGAACCTTTGGGTCTACAACGGCGCGAGGGTTCCGGCGAGACTCCATCGCGTCGGAGAAGATGAAATTAAAATTTGGTTTTGGGGATCGAATTTATTTTTTGTTTTCCCAGACGAATAAAACAGAGAATAGGGTTTTTTTTTTCCTTTTCTATTTTCTTTTTGTTAAAATTATATATTAATTTAACAATTTTTATTAATTTAACAATTTTTTTTTTCCAGATTAATCCGATGTTGACAGTCCAGTCACTAAAAAGTCTTAAACAGTCTTCCTTTTGTTCTTTCGTTTTGGTTTGTTTATTACTCCTATTAATTAATCCATTTGCAATTTATTAATGCAACAAAATTAAGAATCCAAAGTTTGGTGTCAGTAACTCAAAGTTCAAACCCATAGCCCAAATGAGAATATAACTTGGATTAGAGAAACACATTTCATAGGCTTTATCATGTTCAGAGCAAAGGACACACAGTATAGAGAAAAGATCAAACAAGTATTGAGGATTTTGAAAGCATATGAGACCTCAAGATGAGAATTCATAACATGACCTTACTCAGATTGAGGATTTTAAAGCATATGAGACCCTCAAGATGAAAATACTTTGATGGTGACTCCTACGTGAAACTTGGGCAAGCTGGGCCTTTGGAGAGACCAAGCCGAACTTCCATCCCATGGTGAAAGTCTACTGGTTTGAGCGTCTCGGATTCACGAGGATCTGCGGATTAATTACTATTATCAGAAAAACCGGAAAAACCGATGAAAACTACGAAATAGAGAGTTGAATTTTCGACAAAACTGAGGACAGGTTATATAGACAATGCATAATGATTGTAGAAGTAGACAACTCTATTGGTGTTTTGGTTGAACAATCTAACCAGCACATGAAGTTGTATTGTAAGGCATAACCAAATGATATAGAGCTGTAGAACAATTACCATTCAAGTAATCTTCAAAACCAAAATTATCTACAGCTCCTGTGTAGACTTCTAGGCCGAGCATTGACGACGGAATTGGTCCAGGAGGTCTCTGAAACCTACATACTCCAGAGAAAAAATATATAAATAAATGTTCAGTTCACCGCTCTAAGTGAATATATACTCTTCAAATCTAAAGAGAATCCAATCCACTTTGCGCTTATGGTTCTTAATTCCGATACAATCATTATGATGATTCGTATGCACACTTGACACTTCTATTGACAATATTTCAAAATTCAGAACAGCAAATTGCTCGCACTAGAAAACTATATTTCAATGATCTTAACAGTATTCTATAAAACCTAAGGCAGATTCTTATACATTCTCATATCTACTAATCAGTGTAATTCAGAGAATTTCATCTATAATCCATACCGAGAAAGGATTTGTCTATCAAGATCCATCTTCAAAGGAAGAGCAGCTCCATAAGTATGCATAATTACTTTCCTCTTCATTTCTTCTTGTGATTTCTTTCCCTGAAACAAAAACAAACAAACCTAATTTCAGAAATCCAGAAATCACAGTTAAATCCCAATTTTTCAAATTTCAGAATCAACGATGAGTGACGATAGAGAAAACGAAGCTTGTTAACTAAAACGCACTAAGTTCCTTTTCTTAGCCTAAATTTTTTCAATTCCTTAATTAAAAAGAGATGTAGGATTGATTGATTGATTACAGATTCGTAGGCTGATTCGAGAGGATGAGATCCAATGATATCGCTCTTAACACCGTGAAGACCAAAGCGAAGTGCATCATTCTTCACACCTCCGATTTCATGAGCTATCTTCTTTTGCGATTCCATTTCTCCTCTAGTTTTCTCCTCCGCCGTTGTACTTTTTAAGTTTCTCGGCGACTTTCTGGGCAAGCAAGCAAGCAAAAAAGCAAAATCAGAGAAAGAAGAAGGAATGGTTTTGCTTAAGTTTATTAATTGACTCTAATAGAATGATTTGAAGTAAAATCTCAAAGCTCAAGGCCCACTAGACTTTTCTTCTATTAACTCTCGCAGACTTTTTAAGCCCAATTAACTCAAGATGGAGGACATTCTATAATCTAATGTTTGAAATTGAATAGTTTCTAGACGGTCCAAGTTTCCACTGTTTACGACTCAAAACGTCGTCGTCACATCATCGTTGATTTCGTTTCTCTCTGAGAATGGCGTACGTTAATATAGGTGAAGCTCACCTGCGGATCACTGAGTACCACCACTGAGTACTTCAGTGCTCACTTATGTTTCATCATTTCGCTAACGTAACTGATGCAGGTGATTTTATTCCATGTAGTTCAAATGTAGCTACTTGATTCTAAAATGGTGATTAGATTTTCACGAATTTCTATACATAGGATGATTATATAGAATTGATATACAAAGAGTAAAATGAGAAAGAACATTGACCGTATATATGATTTGTGCATATTCAAGAGGTCGAAGAAGATACAGAGTTGGTGGAGAGATTGGAAATCAATTTTACTTCATAGAGATTCTCACTTTCTCCTTTACCTTCAAACCAAAACAACAAAACCAAATTTTAAGAACCTGAGAACAAGAAATTCAAAAAACATGAATGGAGAATTGATTCACTACTTACCAACTTCTGCAGTGATGTCTGGTCCAAAGAAGGAAGTGAATTTCGCCTATCAAAACAAAGATTGTTATGCTTTAAAGTATCAGTTTCAGCTTTTATGTTTTTTCTACTTCTTAGAGACTAAGTTTGATGAAACCAAAGGTAATTAAGCTATATTCCTAAAGCAAATTAGCTTATAATCTAACTCTTACCTGTCTTTTTTCGAAATCTGATAATTGCAGAGCTTTGGCCTCAAATACAAGGACCAGACAATAACGACCATCGGTCAGGACCTACGCACACGAGTTATCAGAAACGATACAGGTAAGTTTCGCTCCATCGGCAGTGTCCATGTCAAATGCAAGTAAACAAAAGAGATCCATATATATATTATATAATAACATAATGTAAAGTCATGTACACGAAGAAATTTACCTCCTCCCTTATCATCTGTAAGGTAGGTGCACTACGTCTTGGGATACCTCCTCCCTTATGATCAAAACAGTCGTAAGAAAAGCGAAATTATAAATGAGTGTTGTGTTTCATTTTGTTTCAATAAAATAGCTTACCAGTCCATATTGAAAGATCCTTTTTAGTGCTTCTTCCAAATGTTGTTCATCTCCATAACGGTATCTCGTGACATCATTTCTAACCTAATAGAAAGAAAGAAGAAACCCGACACATTTACAATTTCATGAGAAGTAAGTTTAGCATCGTATGCGCATTGACAAGACTACAATTTCATGTCATATAGGTAAAAGGGAAACTAACTGAACTTGTGTGTAAGCAAGACCTTCTGCAAGTGACATACTACACTGAAATCAAGCTAGCATGTAGATTAAATTTCCAAATACTAATGACGAAAACTATTACCATCCTTTCCTCTAATCAGAAACATAATTATGATTCAGATTCGGAGCCAGAGTCGGACGCTTATATCACTCATAACTCAACTAATCCTCCCTAAAGATATTGACTCTAAAGAGCCATTTCAAGAACAAGATTCGAAGTTACTCGTTACTCAAATAATATTATCTATAAGGATGATGGTACTCCGGTAAGTATCAAGGGCAACCACAACTACTAAGTACCTGCGTTAAAATAGGAGTAGCACAGCTTTCTCTAAGCTTCACTGCATCCGAGTAGCTCAAGCAAGGAACTGGTTTGAGTTCTGCATACTGCATAGGAAGCAAAACAGATCCTCAGGGACAAAAACAATTAGATATTTCAAAAAAAAAAAAAAAGAAAGAAATGAAGATTTTTAATACTCAGGTCAAATTTCTCAATAAAGTTCCAGCTACCCAAAATATTCAAAACTCTAAGGGACATGAGACCGAGTAAGATACCGAAAGAGAGAAAAGCATGATGAAATAATGCAAACACAAGAGACGGCATACCTTGAGTGCCATTCCGATTATAGCAAGTGGAAATCCATATGTAAGCATTATAGCAGACCACTCAGATCCAGGAAGGATATTAAAATAGGCCCCAAAACCATACCTGTAGGATTTTTAACACATCCATAACCGAAAAATCACACGAAACTATATATAGCAACAAAGAAGGCATTAAATAACTCACGAGAGTAGCGAAACCCCAAGACCTAGGCCAATAACACCAAATGAAATCTGCAATCCAAATCAGATGGGAAATTTTCAGTGTCCAAATTGTTCCAATACACATTCTACACCACTTATGAACTTCTGGTTATGTTACACCAAAACTAGGATCTTAGTTGGTACTAAACAGGAAACCATATAACAACAAATTTGGTAGCAATGAAGCCAGTTTCACTGAAGTTTCATCAGAATGTATAAATCTTTCGAGAATTCCACATCAAGATATGAATTGCACATATCAAAATCATTCACAATTATTAATTTCAACCACTAAAATCACAGATAAAAATTCGAAAAAATCAGTGGAAATTACGAATCTAACTACTTGATATGTGCAATTAGGGATTTGAAATGGTCGACAGCAATATAACCTTGGCCAAAGTGAATTCATCATCAGGTATTAAGGTTCTATCACCGGAAGCTACTGATGGAGAAGAGCTAGTGGAATCAGCAGCTCTTGCGATGAAATCGAGCTTTAGAATCTCTCGTTTCAACCTCGTCTCAGGAACGTAGAGCCATCTCTGCCGTGGCATCAGAGACGGTTGTGAGGACGAAACGACTGATAGATTCTCATGGCGACGATCGTACAAACTCTGGCGACGGAGATTGGAGAATAAGACGGTGGTTCCCGGAGCTGCCGATATGGATCCCATTTTCTCTTCTTCTCTTCTTCTCTCGCTCTCTCTCTCTGTATCTTTGGGAGAGTAATGTGAGGCTGAGGTAAGTGTTCAAGTATCAGCCGCCAAAAATTCTGGTTCGGTTTAACGAAATTGGTTAAGTCAATCAAACCAATCGGCTCTTTGGTTCGGTTTTATCGATTATTGGAATTTTTTTAGTATTTTTGGAAAGTGAAAGTTACAAATTAAAACCGACATAACAATAGTATGCCTTTGGGTGATTAAATTTGGATTTCAATTCAGGAAAATTCGTTTTGATCTTGGTTATTTAGGAGTGATAAACCGATGCCAAACCCAAACATTATTAAAAATTTAACCGGTTTTTACCTTAACCAAAGGCATGAGCCCGGTTTTAGTCCCTATATATAGAAGTCCAGTCCCTGAAATTGTTCTGCGAGGAGCAGTTCTTGAAGTTTAAACTTTCACAAGACTCTACAGAGAGTTGATTGTTAAGCTTATCTTGTGACCAAAAAAAAGCAGTCCGAAATTACAAAACTGAAAATACAATATCATAATACAAATATAGAAACTGTTGTTCACTTTTCATTCTTGAAACATACAAACAACTCATAACTATCAAGATCGTTTGATACTATAGAGAATTCGAATGAACATTAGCATACAAACAGAGCTTTTTGGGTTGTTCATAAATGAGGTTATCAACAAATCAATACTCAATACGATTCAAAATCGCATGTCAAAAGAGTTTTGAGTCAGCCTTTTACCTCACCGCTTATCAGAATCATGTTCTTATGTGCTCAGCAGCCAAAGAGAATCATCACTAAGTAATAATAGTATTTGCATTCTTTTGTGCTCGAAGCCGTTTCATCCTACAAAACATAGGATTCAAAAGAAAAATTGAGATGCAACACAGAATATGCAAATCGCATGAACAAATTAGCATCAACCAAAGTACAGTACTGTACAAATTAGCATGGTCTGAAGTTAAAAAACCCATGAACTAGTTCTATGCAAAGAAGTTGAATAATTGTAATACTGAAAGATTCAAAAGTATACTGAAGCATCAATTACTCATACCGCAAAATGTATTCAAAAGAAAAAGTGAGACGCGAAGCAGGAAATACGAACCCACAAACACATTAACATTGATCAAAAGCTCAAGAAAAGCAAAATACAGTTCCATGCAAAGAAAGTGTTTAATTGTAACACTCAAAATTTCATACTATAATTTCAAGTCATGCATAACTTATACTGTTCATCTGTGGATAGATGCTTTAGTTGCAGGTTTCTATATAAAATGGATGTGATTTGAGATTAATCAAAAGCAGTTTTAACCTCTAAATAGTTTCATGCTACCCTAAATATATTCCTTGAGCTAAAGAGAGAAATAAAATGATTCACCTTAGGAAAGAGATGTATTTCTCTATCTCTGGTTTTTGCTCAGAGCTGAAGGAAAACCATTTTTCATGAAGATATACTTCATTCCAGCTTCCCAAGTCTGCAAACAAAAACAAAGGAAAGGGATTAAAGTTACTATACTCTCGTGAAGACAAACGAACAGTTTGTAAAAAATTTCACACCTTGAAGCAAAATGTTTTGCTCATCATTGTAAGACTTCAATCTCCAGAATACAAGACCATTGACATCCAATTCAACCGGGTTAGTTCTAACAGTATCATCGCTTCCTTGACTCTCTGCAAACACGATACAACACTTAAGCCTCTAAACATGATCATGGAACCATAAAGAATCAAAGGAGTCTAGATTTGTACTTTTAGATAACTCTATTGCGCTTTGCATTTCAGAATAAACTTCTTTAGTTTCAGCATTTATTCGCGATACAATTGCATCACGTTCTGTGATCAACAATGGAATCCCCTTTTTCTCTTTTACTGCTTGGGCCAACTCATCTTGCAACTTCTGCTTCAATTGTTTCTCCTACAACAGAAAGGTTGTAAAGTATTAAGTGTTGTCGAAGTTAAATTGTAAAGACTAAGTAGCTTTTACAGTTACCTTATCTTTTGCTGCATTGATCTTTTCTTTTGCTTCTTTTCTCCTTTCGACAGATTCAATATTTTGGCTATCAATGCAATTTCTCATCACCCTGGAAATTTTATCACAATATGTAAAGCCTCAAGCGTCATAAATCAAAGAGAGTAGTTGATTCAATATATGAATATCACTATTACTTACGTTGTGCCAAGCGTTTCATCGCATAGGAAATTCAAAAGCTTAAGCCTTTTAGATGGATTTAGCTTCTCATACTGAGAAATGCCTTTTGCAAACATTTCAGTAAAGATATCATCTAGCTTAACTTCTGATTCCGAAAGACATTCTCCAATTGCAGTGAACCAACTAGCATCAGTTGCACTCAGGCAAACCGATCTATATTATTTTAAAATGGAAATCAATCAGACATTCATCATCAAAAAGGGAAGCCAATAGACAATGTATACTTTTCAAGAAAACAGTTCTTACGTTTCTCCTCTATCTTCTAATATCACAGTAAGTAGTTGAATTATCATCTGGGTGAGTGTGGAATATTGTTGTCTCCTCTTGCTTCTCCCGGATAACATTTCACGTATAACACATTCAGCTTGTCCTTTCCTCAAATCAAGTGCCTATCAGAAACGTCAGATGAAGCAGGTAAGGAGCCATTAGTAAACCTTTCAAATATTTAAAATTGCTAATGTTAAAGTACAGATCAATGATCAAACTGTGCATAAGGATAGAGGATACCTTCCCAAAAGCTGAACAAAACTCCAAAAACTGAAATACATTTCCAACATCTTCAGGGGCCAAGTCAATGTCAGAAACAGTAATTGAGCTATTGCCCTGAGGTAGTTTAACCTCAACCTGATACTCCTCTTTCTTTTCGAGAGCAGGTTTGGTTCTTTTGATCTTACCCGCTATGTTGTTTTCCTTGATATCTTTGGCAGTAGTCTCTGCATCACAAACATTCATGTGTTAGTCTCTTTTTAACTATAGTACTTACATTCTCAAGGAAACATTCAAGCCCAAAATCCTCTCACTCTTCTTTTTCCCTTCTTCCAATACTTTCTTGGTAACTTCTGTCGCATGAGCAGAATCAGAAATCTTGATCTTTTTCGGACTGCTCTTTTTCACCGCAGTAGTCTCTGCATCACAAACATTCATGTGTTAGTCCCTTTTTAACTGTAGTACTAACAACATTCTCAAGGAAACATTCAAGCCCAAAATCCTCTCACTCTTCTTTTTTCCTTCTTCCAATACTTTCTTGGTAACTTCTGTTGCATGAACGGTATCAGAAACCTTGATCTTTTTTGGACTACTCTTTTTCACCACAGCATTATCATCGTTGCAACCGTTGTTTATATCCTTAAGCTCTTCACGTTTAGTTTTTCTAGATTTTTTAATGCTAACATGTTTTTGTTGAATAGAATTCTCCTGGTCAAGTTTCGGTGATGAAACTACAACACCACCTTCCTGCAGATACCACCATATAAATTAAATAAACACAAAATAAGACTCAAAGCTAAGATACACAAAACAAGGATCATGCTTGAACAGAATACATACCGGTTTCACCTTCTTTGTATAAAAATATTTGTCAGAGCCACTAGTTTTCAGAAGCTCAGAGACAGAAGAGAACCCAGTCTTTTTAGCAGTGTGTACTAATATCCCGGTAGGCTTTTGGCCTCGTTTCTTCCTAGAAAATGAAAACAGTTACACAAAATTTACAAAATTAGCTCTAAAAACCAACATAAACCTTTCAAATTCAATGTAACGAAATAACGAATGATTTTGAATTACATGCAACAACTACAGTTGCAGTTTCCTCTGCATTTGGGACAAATCCAATCCTTCTTCAACGCAACCTCTTCTGCGTTCTCTCCATACCTATAATTGAAGCCAGATTCAATACCCCAATCACCAGAGCTTACTACTACACATTTCTCTCTCTAACACAAATCTCAAAACATGAAATCAAACCTGTTCAATATGCACTTGGTACATAATTTAATCGGACATGTCTTGTCTTTCTTCTTGGTCACGCACGATCCAACAAGATCCGTTCTCTTTTGTCGACACTGCAAACACAAGACCATTACTTCAAACATTAAACTCTAATATCATAACAGATCTCTAATTAAAGGCAAACATGAATACACCAAAATCAGATCACTACGGTTAACAATTTTTCAAAATTAAGTTAAAAGCCTAGAATTTGAAGAGTGCCCATGTTTCAATTTCACCTTAATTTCAAAACCCAGACGAACATAAACCCTAAAAAAAAACGCCTAAATTCGAAAAATTCAATTTCAAAAATTCTGAAATTTCTCACTATTGAAGACCGTTGATTGAAGCAATAACTCAAGTGTTTACTCGAATTTCGTAAAATCAAACTCAATAACATAATAGACAACTACGAATACACTCAATCGAATCAATTTCACCGTAATTTCAAATCCCAATTCGATCAAAATTGAAAAATTCCCACCTGGTGACAAGTCTTGCCAATGGTGGAATCTTCGATCCTTGGTTCAACAACACTAATACCAGGATTTGGTGTTTGTTGTTGAGTCTGATTCTTGCTCACCACCGCCATATTCAAGAAGCTAAGCAAAAGCTCAAAAATCGAATTGATTCGCAAAATTAGTTTTATGTGTATCTGAGTTTGTTTTTTTATTTAAACACTCAGACTTGAGATTATGCTTCTTCTTTGGAAAGAGTGAGCAATTTTTCGAAAGAAGAAAGAAATCCAAAAGTTTTTGATTTGATTTTTCCCTCGCAACCGAAATTTTTGAGCGGGCGAGGGTTTCGATTTTTTACGTTTTTTCAGGTGTTGTCGTATTATTTCATCTTACGGATGTATAAACTCTTTCTTAATCAAAGGCTTATAATTAGAACAAATAAATAAAAGCTTACAGCCCAGCCCAGTGGGCTTGGCCCATTATATAAATTGTAACCCAATAATTAATTTATAGAAACACAAGATTGATCCAGTGATAGAAGTTTACGAGGCAAGCTAACGATGAAATCGATGCAGAGAAGATAACCGAAGAAGCTTTCTCAAGAAGCCTTCCCAAATGCTTTAAACAAGCCAGAGAGAGAGAGAGAGAGAGAGAGCAACAACACAAAATAAACATAACCCTAGTTTCTCAATTCTTCTTCATCAAGTTTCCTCACTTTAACGCTTGTGCTACAGAGCCAATGTCTTCGTCCCGCTTGTCCGTAAATGATGTTCTCATGTCAAGTACTGCTCGCACAGCAAAGAAGACTACAAGAAGAAGAACCTCTACTTCATCTTCTCACTCTCCGAAGAAAAGAAGAGTTGAGGAAACCCTAGACGCTAATTTGGGCAAAACCCTTGTCAAGAAACCTGTTTCTGATTCCGCAAAACTCAGATCAGATACTGTGGAAGAGGACTCAAACTCTAGGGTTTTGAGGCTCAGATCAGATACTGTACTGGAAGAGGACTCAAAGTTTAGGGTTTTGAGGCAAAGGGTTAAAATTGATGAAATGAAGAGCAAAATTGGATTGTTAAAGGAGAAACCTTTTGATTTCGATCCAGAAAAAGTGTATTGGTGGGAGAAAGGAGATAAAGTTCCGTTTATGTTTCTCTCATTAGCTTTTGATCTGATTTCAAACCAAAGTGGTCACATTGTGATCACTGATATTCTATGTAACATGTTGAGAACCGTAATCGCTACCACTCCTGATGATTTAGTCGCTACTGTTTATCTTACGGCGAACGAGATTGTCCCTGCTCATGAAAGGGCAAAACTGAAAATTGATGATGATTCCCTTATCGAAGCAATCTCTGAAGCTTTTGGTAGAACTGAGAAGTATGTTAAGGAGCAGAATAAGGTATGTTTATGTTTATGCTTGCTTTGCTCTTAGGTTTATGAATTCTGAATTTGAAGTGGAAGTTGTCTATTTGTAGGAATTGGGGCTTGTGGCGAAAGAAAGCTGTTCGTCGTCTCATACTATTGTGTTCAAGCCCGAACCATTGACTATTGTCAAGGTTTTGGATACGTTTCGACAAATTGCTAAGGTATTTTAAAAGCCATTATCGTTTGAAATGCTTGAAATTTTTTGGTTATGCTTTGAGGTGACTCCATAGTGGCGACTATCGCGTGTTAATTATCGCAGGAAAATGGAAAGGATAGCAAGAAAAGGAAGAAGAATCGAGTTACGGCACTTCTTGTAGCAACAACGGACTGTGAATCTCTTTACTTAACTCGTTTACTTCAGGTATTACCGCGCAGATCAAACATCTCAAATTTGTTTTGATGCTCAATCCTTCAGGTTCCTTAAGTCCGCTATGCTGAATTTACCTTGCAGAAAAACTTGCGGTTAAAGTTCTCAAGTCCGATTGTCCTAGCTGCCTTGGGACAAGCGGCTGTATATATCGAAGAACACTCAAAGCCACCCCCAAATATCAAGTTTCCTTTAGAAGAGGTTTTGTTTTTTTTCTATCTTCTTTTCGCTTTTCTATATTCATTTCATAACAATAGAATTCATCATTCTGCTCTGTAACGTTTTTGTAGGCTGCAAAGATTGTTAAACAAGTATTCACTCTGTTTCCTGACTATGGCATTATTGTTCCTGCTCTTTTAACCGGTGGTGTGTGGAATCTTCCTAAAACATGTAACTTTACACTCGGTGTTCCAATTGGATCCATGCTTTCAAAACCAATCAAAGATGTACAAGAAGCACTGAATAAATTCCGGGACAAGGTTTTCACATGTGAATACAAATATGATGGAGAACGCGCACAGGTAAAATCGAAATCCGATGTTTGCTATTCCTAAAACAGAGTTATTCTCTGTTTTTTGGTCTTATCATCAATCAAATTACTGCAGATACATTACATGGAGGATGGTACATTCAAGATTTACAGTAGAAATGGTAAACTAAACACCAAGAAGTACCCCGATGTTATTCTTGCGTTATCGAGGTAGAGTTTTGTTAAGTAACTTGTTGGAAACATTAGCAAGAACCAATCTTTTCTTTCTACTGAAATTAGTGTAATCTTCTTTATGCAGATTAAAGAAGTCCTCTGTGGAATCTTTTATTTTAGATTGTGAAGTTGTAGCTTTTGACAGGAAGAACAAGAAAATTCTCCCGTTCCAGGTAACTTATCTATAATACTCTTTTTCATTCACTTTAGTCGAAGCTAGCTACTTGAACTATATGATGCTGTGTAGGCTTTTATATTTTCTTGTTTCTTTCAGATTTTGCGTACTCGAGGACTTAAAAATGTGAGTGCCAGAGATATCAAAGTGACAGTATGCATCTTTGCTTTTGACATGTTATATCTAAATGGACAACAAATTATTCATGAGAATCTTAATATTCGTCGAGAGGTAAGCCATATTAAAGGATATTTTTGCTTTCTTTCGATTACTGTGAAGCATTTTCTGTATATCATTTGTGTGAACCTTACTTGTAGCAGAGGCTATACAGTTCATTTGAGGAAGATCCTGGGTTCTTCCAGTTTACTAAGGCTCTAACATCCAGTGATATCGATGATATACAAAAGTTTTTCGACGCTTCTATTGACATTGGGTATATATATATCTGACATCTTTCTGTATCTCTTTCAAAATGCACTTAACTTTATAACCTTGATGTTATTTTGCAGTTGTGAAGGTTTAGTTATTAAATCATTGAACTTGGATGCAACCTATGAGCCTGCAAAGTATTCAAATAATTGGCTAAAACTGAAGAAAGACTATAAGAACAGGCAATAATAATACTCTCTTTTTATACAATTTTGTTAGTCGAAGACGAGTCCTTTACTGATTCTAGTGCTTACTTATATATGCACAGCATTGGGGACTCTTTGGATCTTGTACCAATTGGTGCAAAACATGGAAACGGCAAACGCAAAGGTAAAAACCATTTCAAGATCGAATATCTTAAGTGATACATTTTGACCTTCATATGTTTATAAGAAAACCATATGCCTTTGTAGGTTTATTTGGTTCATTTTTACTAGCTTGCTACGATGTTGATAAGGAAGAATATCAGAGCATTTGCTATTTAGGTCAGTCTATGCACCTTGGCATTTCATTTTTTTATGTTACATGTTTCTCGGGTTTCTTAAACCTCTGTTTTACGGTCTGGCCTACTATATAGGTATCGGACTTTCTGAAGCCGAGCTTGAAGAGTTGTCTTCTCATCTTTCTTCTAAAGTGATTTCTAAACCACAAGTAGGATATTTACTTCTTCTCTCTGGCCTTTTTTTAGTGGTTTCATTATCATATATTTATCTTGGTTGAGTTCTTGTTAATTGTATAATGATTGAAATATTCAGCACAACTACCGAGTTAGGAGCAGCATCAAACCAGATGTTTGGTTCGAGCCTACTGAGGTAGGATTTATGTTTGCATGTACTAATATCTGCAAATTTCAGAGCTAAAATATAAGCATGCTTGAAGGTCTTGGAAGTGAGTGCACAAGAATTGACAATTAGCCCTGAGCATCTTGCAGCTATAGGCATTGTGGTCACTGATAAGGTTTAACATTATCTAACTTATTCTCTTATTTGGTTTGAATCTATATTATATCTTATTCTTACCTACTGAGTGTTTCAATGTTGTTTGGTTTAAAAGGGATTTTCTCTACGTTCTCCTCGTCTAGTCCGTGTCCGGGATGACAAGGAGCCTAAGGAAGCAACATCATCTGAGCAGGTCAAGACTTATCCTAACCACACTCGTATGTTTTAACATTGGAAAGACAAGACTAAGCTGTTTTTCTAAGTTTTGACTTTCGCTACATATTTTCAGATTGCTGAGATGTTCCTAGCTCAGAAACACAATCATCCAAGCAATCAGAAAGATGAATAAACAACTTAACTATGGTCTCAGACTCAGAGCATAATTTGCTCCTAGCTAGATAGCTAATGATGCACATCGTGTGTTTTAGTTTTCAGCCGTAACCTCTTATAGATTAAGTTAGTGACAAAAAATGTTCTGATTCATTGCCATTTGTGTATATACACACACATGACATGAGATTTGGTTGATTGGTAGCTTTCGATATTTAATTGTTATTAATGTTATAGTGACAACTGTTAAATTTCATTCACATTGATTTGATATCTTGATTTTGAAGTGAAATAAGAGAATGGGAAGATAAGTTATATTTAGCCAGATTTGGAGGTTATCAAGAACCTAAATAGCGAGGTTAAAATCAAGAGAATTCAAAATATTGTATTATACCAAAACTCCAAGAAAACTAACAACCAAGAACTATAAATATCTTCTAGCTAAGATGTGATCATGTCTTAGACGTTTACAAGTGGTTTAATCCAGACATGATACCAGTCCCATTGGGACATTCTCAGGTAAAAAACAAAGTTTTTTTTCGTAGTCACAACAGACTGGGAGCCAAAGTGAAACTTCAAACCGTTCGGTGTGGTCTTCTCCGTCCATTTCTGGTTTGTGAGATCTAGTTTAAAAAATATCCATTTTTCGGGGTCCTGCGTATATACAAGGAAGATATCTCCTTGGTACTCAGTCATAGCTCGTCTGCTGACTTTACGACATATAGGAGCCCGTCGAGGAAGAAGAGTCCAGGAACTTGTGGACAGATCAAACATTCCTAAGGAACCTATGCGGGTGAGACAATAGAAAACCCCGTTGGAGAAAACAATATCTCGGAAACCTCCGTGTCTAAGGCGTAGCCGATTCGGGAAAACCAGAGTAGTACACTCTTTTGTGGCAGGATAGTATGTTTTGATAGTGATGTATCTCTTGGAGATGTCATAAACCAAGAATATTACACAACTATTCGATGTAGGAGAACATGAGAAAGCACTTGTATAACTTATCTGAAGATCAGGCCAAGGTACTTGAATGTGTTCACGTGTAAACGGATTGAAAAAGAAGGTCTCGTTCCGATTACTATTGTCCATGAGTAACCAACCGTCTTTAGAATAACGAAAGTGCGAATCGCGTAACTCAGGGAACTTATGTATATGTGATTTACTAAGTGATAGATTGTAAAGCTTGTGAGTTCTTCTGCTTGGAGGAAATATCATAAGCCATGTTGTTGGATCTTCAAATCGAACCAAAACACAAGCTTCGTGCCATGTTTTGCAAACAGCGGAAGCAAGGATGTTCTCTTTCAACGACAAGCGTGACATTATTAGTAATATGAGATCAAAAGGAAGGTCTGAGTAAGTTTGGTTACTTGCCTTTGTCTCCGTATCCTTCTTGCGCTTCTTCATCGATCTCGCATAATTACTAATAATGAAACGCTTGAGCGCATATAAACCATGGATAGAGATTAATTAATCTTTCTCAAATAATTTGTGGTAACGTTTTGGAATGATAGAATTAGGGTTTCACTCAAACGTTATATATATAGTGAAATTTGTCGTTTAGAAAAAGGAAAGAAAAGGAGTTTTTTTCTTTTTTCTTTTTGATAAAATGTGAATTTCTATATATTACCAAAAATTGGAACATTGTTTATACAAGAGCTTGGGGCAAAAGGAGTTTTATTTTTGTTGTAATTAGGCCCAAAGAAACTTCATAATTTCCAATTTTGTTTTTCGGAATTAAGAAAGAAGATTTATATTACCTTTTCCTTTTAGCATTAGTAGAGAATAAACAAATTTTTATATTGTTAACTTTTTTATTTTATTATAGACCAAATTGTATATTACGGAGATGAGACAAACCCCAGCTCTTCAGCTCACTAAACCAAAGGGAAGCAATATAAGACCATTCAAAGGAGAACCTAAAGACAAGCCCAAAACAAGCCTAATGTGTAAGTGTTTCTTTGCAAAGTGATATAAATAGAATTGTTATGTGAGCAGATGTAATTTTGAGAGTTGTTGTAAAGACAACTTTACCTTTAAACATTTATAAAACAATTAATCCATAATCTCTTTGTTTTTGGTGACACAATTAATCCATAATCTCTTTGTTTTTGGTGACAATTTAACCGAAATTTTTGGTTATGCTTTGAGTGACTCCAGAGTAGGGACTATTTGTTGTAGGAAAATGGAAAAGATAGCAAGAAAAGGAAGAAGAATCGAGTGACGGCACATCTTGTGGCAAGAACAGACTGTGAATCTCTTTACTTAATTCGTTTATCTCAAATTTGTTTTGATGTTCAATCCTTTAGGTTCCTTAATTCCGCTATGCTGAATTTACCTTGCAGAAAAATTTGCGGTTAAAGTTCTCAGGTCCGATTGTCTTAGCTGCCTTGGGACAAGCGGCTGTATATATCGAAGAACACTCAAAGCCACCCCCAAATACCAAGTTTCCTTTAGAAGAGGTTTTGTTTTCTTTCTATCTTCGTTTGGCTTTTCCATAACAATAGATTCATCATTCTGTTCTGTAACGTTCTTGTAGGCTGCGAAGATTGTTAAACAAGTATTCACTCTGTTTCCTGACTATGGCATTATTGTTCCTGCTCTTCTAACCGGTGGTGTGTGGAATCTTCCTAAAACTTGTAACTTTACACTCGGTTTTCCAATTAGATACATGCTTTCAAAACCAATCAAAGATATAAAAGAAGCACTGAGTAAATTCCGCGACAAGGTTTTCACATGCGAATACAAATATGATGGTGAACGTGCACAGGTAAACCGATGAATGCTATTCCTAAAACAGAGTTATTCTCTGTTTTTTGGTCTTATCATCAGTCCAATTACTGCAGATACATTACATGGAGGATGGTACATTCAAGATTTACAGTAGAAATAGTAAACTAAACACCGAGAAGTACCCCGATGTTATTCTTGCGTTATCAAGGTAGAGTTTTGTTGTGTAACTTGTTGAAAACATTAGCAAGAACCAAATCTTTCTTTCTACTGAAATTTGTGTACTCTTCTTTATGCAGATTAAAGAAGCCCTCTGTTGAATCTTTTATAATAGATTGTGAAGTTGTGGCTTTTGACAGGAAGAACAAGAAAATTCTCCCGTTTATCCATTTGGAGATGGTTAATATACACTTTAGTCGTAGGTTTTTATATTTCTTGTTTCTTTCAGATTTTGCGCACTCGAGGACTTAAAAATGTGAGTGCTAAAGATATCAAGGTGACAGTATGCATCTTTGCTTTTGACATGTTATATCTAAATGGAGAACAAGTTATCCAGAAGAATCTTAATATTCGTCGAGAGGTGAGCCATATAAAAGGATATTTTTGTTTCCTTTTTAGATTACAGTGAAGTATTTTCTGTGTATCATTTGTGTGCACTTTACTTGTAGCAGAAGCTATACAGTTCATTTGAGGAAGATCCTGGGTATTTCCAGTTTACAACGGCTCTAACATCCAGTGATATCGAAGATATACAAAAGTTTTTTGACGCTTCTATTGACATTGGGTATATATATATATATATCTGACATCTTTCTGTATCTCTTTAAAAAGTGCACATGACTTTATAACCTTGTCATCTTCATGATGTTATTTTGCAGCTGTGAAGGTTTAGTTATTAAATCATTGAACTCGGATGCAACCTATGAGCCTGCAAAGTATTCAAATAATTGGCTAAAACTGAAGAAAGACTATAAGAACAGGCAATAGTACTCTCTTTTTATACAATTTTGTTAATCGAAGTTTTGAAGACTGAGTCCTTTACTGACCCTAGGGCTTACTTATATATGCAGCATTGGGGACTCTTTGGATCTTGTACCAATTGGTGCAAAACATGGAAATGGCAAACGCAAAGGTAAAAACCATTTCAAGATCAAACTATATCAAGTGATATATGACTATAACAAAACCATATGCTTTTGTAGGTTTATTTGGTTCATTTTTACTAGCTTGCTACGATGTTGATAAGGAAGAATATCAGAGCATTTGTTATCTCGGTCAGTCTTATGCACCTTGGCATTTTTTATTTTTATTTTGTATGTTTCTTGGGTTTCTTAAACCTCGGTTTCACGGTTTGGCCTACTAGGTACCGGACTCTCTGAAGTCGAGCTTGAAGAGTTGTCTTCTCATCTTTTCTCAAAAGTGATTGCTAAACCACAAGTAGGATATTTACTTCTTCTGATCTCTAGCCTTTTTTTTTGTGGTTGCATTATCATATATGTTTCTTGGTTGAGTTCTTGTTCATTGTAATGATTCAAATATCCAGAACAACTACCGAGTTAGTGGCAGCATCAAACCCGATGTTTGGTTCGAGCCTACTGAGGTAGTATCTGCAAATGTGTAATGGCTTTGACATTCGATCTTATGCATTAGAGCTAAAATATATGCATGTCTGAAGGTCTTGGAAGTGAGTGCACAAGAATTGACAATTAGCCCTGAGCATCTTGCAGCTATAGGCATTGTGGTCACTGATAAGGTTTAACATTATCTAACTTATTCCCTTATTTGGTTTGAATCTATCTAATGGTTTATTATTTCTTATTGTTACCTATTGAGTGTTTCAATGTTGTTTGGTTTAAAAGGGAATTTCTCTACGCTCTCCTCGTCTAGTCCGTGTTCGGGATGACAAGGAGCCAAAGGAAGCAACATCATCTGAGCAGGTCAAGACTTATCCTAACCACACTCATATGTTTTAACATTGGAAAGACAAAGACTAGACTGTTTTTCTATGTTTTAACTTTCGCTACATATTTTCAGATTGCTGAGATGTTCCTAGCTCAGAAACACAGTCATCCAAGCAATCAGAATGATGAATAAACGACTTAAGTATGGTCTCAGAGCATTATTTGCTCCTAGATAGCTAATGATGCACATTTTAAGTATGTTTTAGATTAAGTTAGTGACAAAAGGTTCTGATTCATTGCCAGTTGTGTATATACACACATGACATGAGATTTGGTTGGTTGGTAGCTTTCCTTATTGAATTTGGAAGTCGTGTACTCTGTCTCTTCAGTTGCATAAACATATCAATAAATTTGATTAATGTTATATATATATAGTACGTGACAACTATTATATATCATTCATATTGAATGATATTTTGATTTTGTAATGAAAAAAGCGAAAAATAGATGGCAAGATAAGTTATAATTTAGCCAGATTTGGAGGTTATCAAGAACCTAAATATTGTATTACACCAAAACTCCAAGAAAACTAAAAACCAAGAAATTAATATTAAGAACTATGGATCTCCTAGCTAAGACGTGATGATGTCTGAGACGTTTACAAGTGGTTTAATCCAGACTTCATACCAATAGTCATATTGGGACATTGTCCCGTCAAAAATAAACTTACTCTTCGTAGTCACAACAGACTGGAAGCCTAAATAAAACGTCAAACCTTCCGGTCTTGTCTTCTCCGTCCATTCCCGGTTTGTAAGATCTAGTTTATAATACATCCAGTTTTCGGGGTCCTGCGAGTATACAAGGAAGATATCTCCTTGGTACTCAGTCATGAATCGTTTGCTGACTTTACGACATATAGGAGCTCGTCGAGGAAGAAGAGACCAGGAACTCGTGGAGAGATCAAACATTCCTAAGGAACCTATGTGGGCGATACAATAGAAAACCCCGTTGGAGAAAACAATATCATGGAAACCTCCGTGTCTAAGGGGTAACCGATTCGGGAAAAGCAGAGTAGTACACTCTTTCGTGGCAGGATAGTATGTTTTGATAGTGATGTATCTCTTGGAGATGTCGTAAACCAAGAATATTACACAACTATTCGATGTAGGAGAACATGAGAAAGCACTTGTATAACTTATCTGAAGATCAGGCCAAGGTACTTGAATGTGTTCACGTGTAAACGGATTGAAAAAGAAGGTCTCAGTCCGATTATTATTGTCCATGAGTAACCAACCGTCTTTAGAATAGCGTAAGTGCGAACCGCGTAACTCAGGGAACTTATGTATAGGTGATTCACTGATTGATAGATTGTAAAGCTTGTAAGTTCTTCTGCCTAGAGGAAATATCATAAGCCATGTTGTTGGATCTTCCACTCGAACCGAAACACAAGCTTTGTGCCATGTTTTGCAAACAGCGGAAGCAAGAATGTTCTCTTTTAATGACAAGCGTTTCATTATTAGTAATATGAGCTCAAAAGGAAGGTATGAGTAAGTTTGGTTACTTGCCTTTGTCTCTGTATCCTTCTTGCGCTTCTTCATCGATCTCGTATTAAACACCTTCTTACGCTTCTTCATCAATCTCGTATAAAGCATGGATATAGATTAATTATAATCTTTCTCAAATAATTTGTGGTAAAGGTTTTGGAATGATAGAATTAGGGTTTTACTCAAACTTTGAATTTAGAGAGATATGAAAAGATATTACCTAAGAGAGGATATATATATAGAGTGAAATTTGTCGTTTAAAAAAAGGAAATATAATTAAAGGAGTTTTATTAGTTTTGTAGTTGCTTAATGCTTGGGCCCAAAGAAACTTCATAATTTCCTTTTTGTTTTTTGGAATTAAGAGAGAAGATTTATATTACCTTTTCCTTTTAGCATTAGTAGAGAATAGGCAAATTTTTATATTGGAATTTTTTTTTTTATTTACGGGGATGAGACAAACCGCAGCTCACTCACACACGACAAATCTCTGAAATCCGCCTAGCCACTAAGCCAAAGGGAAACAACAAGCAAGCCACCAGAACGACCTAGAATCGCCTATGAAACCATCCGCCACAAGAACCAAACCAACAATCGTTAGATTCGAAACAACCAATCTCATCTCCAACTACGAACCTTCTCAACCCTAACTCGTATCCACTTTGAGGTACTCGAGCAAGGTTAGGAGAAAAATTAGGAGTGCGTAGGCGCCACGCACTAACTTTTTTCGTTCTTTTAGTATCTCTAGAATTCATATTTTCAAAATACTTTTAATTTATTAAGATTTATTCTGTATACTTTCAATAGCTAAATATATCATGTATTTACGTTACAAAATGTGACTATATCATGTGTTTAGCATTATCTCTTCTGGCTTGCTAATTTATTCATTTTGACTACTAATCTTGTTATTATATCTTGGTAAACGAATTAATCTTGTTTTCAATAAAGTTATAGATATGTTATTGACTTTTCCGGCTATTTACTTTTCAATATTGGTAACGTCTAGTTGTTGAACACTAATAAGCATTTCAGTTTCATAAGGAAGATAAGAAACGAAGAAGAATAAACGTTGAAGTTATATAAAATTTTAGTATTACTAGAATTTCGCCAAAACTTCCAGTTAATTACTATATATTGTTGTAAAGAATTTTCCGCCAGTCATGAACTATAGACAAAATTTATACACATTAAAATTAAACCTAGGACTATAACTAAAGGACTGAGAAAATCGTTCTTTTTTTTAAGTTCGAGAGATGTTTAGAAGGAACGTCTATTCCGAATGACGGAATGAGTCGCACATTTGTTTAGTTCCGGTCCGAATGAATTGCACAATTACTAAAAATCATGAAACTAAACATATATGGGTTTTGGCCCAAACTTGGAGTGTAAAATAAAAAATATTTTGAAACTATAAAACAAATCTCTTACCAGGGCACCAGATTTTTTTGGCTGATCTTTTGTTACATTTTTTATTTTTAGAGAGAATCTTGCTAAATTCATGCAATGGTTTTATGTCTCGAGATTCCAATTGAGTAAAGTCAAAGATTCACAAGTGTAGGTCCGAATGTTGCATCCGATTCATCATCCACCGACTCGCGAAGACAAATCTAATTCACATGTTAATTCATTTTTATTCTATTAAATAATCATATCCATTTATTAATTAGGAGCTATCCAATGACATCTCATATTGTCACATCCTTGGTGTCGCTGACTCGACTTTTCTTAATAGAAGATATTATTTTACTTTTTTCCAAAACAGATATGTTCTGTCAGAAAATTACGGTGAAATTCTTGTCTTACACTTTACCTAAAAGTAGTTAAGATTTTTTGATATATGATTCCAATTCATTGTTAATTAAATACTCCTTATCTTAAAATAATGTCGACAAAAAAATAAAAAATAAATACTCCTTATCTGCAAAGACATTCATAGTATCCATTTCGTGTTTAGTAACTCTTGGGATGTATCAATCCGAATCTTATTTAATCGCATTAACCTCATAACGGTTCCTTTGACATAACGAATGCGGAATCTCTACGATCAAGAATTAAGGATTATTATGATTTTCTTATTAATGATACCATAAATTACAATTAATATTAGAAAACCACACGTAATGTTGACGTCAACAGAAAAATGCCACGTGATTTTTGCTGTTCAAATTGCAATATGAAGATAAGCTATATAACTTCAAGTTTGGCTATCAAAAGTTTTATCTCTTCAAAATGATAACTTAAACCTCCATTTATTTATTTAACAAAAAACTCTTGTTTTATTAATTATATTTCTTATCTATCTCTTAAATTGAACTTAAAGAAACTGATTAAGATATTTCATTGACTTTTTTAATTACTAAAAATCATGAATTTTTTTATATGAAAATCATATATATTAACTAAATTTATAAGTTTTAATATAGTCTAATTATCTAGTTTCGTATAAAATAAACAAAATTAAATCTATCAATTTTAAAACTTTGGGTATTTTTTTTTTTAAAAAAGTTTATGTTTAAGTAGAATCAAAATTTAAATACAAAGTACATTAATTGAATAAATAATATTTGTTTTGTTTGTAGATTTTCATTTTGGTTATATAAATCCACATATACGGTAACAAATAAATGAAAAAGCTGAATGACTTATCACTTATCCATCATTTTTTTTTTTGAAAAGTCATTAACTCCAGTCAAGCCAAATTTTAGGCAATTTTCACTTTTTGAAAAGATTCTCTCCTAATTCTTGATTTATTATTTTCCGGATTCTATCCCAATTAATTTTAAGAAAAAATAACTTCTATTATGATATTATCCCAATCAGACATATATATAGTAACATATATTGACATCTATTACCACATATGTACACACACACATTAAGCCTTGTATGTCTATAAATACATGTAGCAATAACACACACACACACAAACCCTTAACACACAAAAACGCTTGTAAAAAGAAAAAGAGAAACCAAAAAAACCAAAAAGAAGAAAGGAAACAAAACTCTCATTTAGATGGCAAACCGTTTCCTCCGACCAAGCCTCATCCACCGTTTCTCCACCGTGAGCCCCGTCGGTCCTCCGACCACCGTCATCCCGGATATTATTTCCTTTGACCAACCAAAACCAGACGTTGAGCTAGATCTCTCCGACCAAGCTCGACTCTTTGCTTCTGTCCCAATCTCCAACCTCATCCGCTCGACTTTAGTTCTTCATGCCACGTCTATAGGCCCTATGGTCGATCTTGGTTCATGGCTCATGAGTTCGAAGCTCATGGACACGACCTTTACACGCGATTTAGTCCTCCGTATCGTAAAAGGAACGTTTTACGACCATTTCTGCGCCGGTGAAGACGCTACGGCCGCCGCAAGGCGCGTGCAGAGCGTGTATGAGTCGACAGGACTTAAAGGTATGTTGGTGTACGGCGTCGAACACGCCGAAGACAGTAGCGCGTGTGATGAAAACATTCAGAAATTCATTGAAACCGTCGAAGCTGCTAAAACCCTACCTACGTCTCACGTAAGACATTCTGATCAATTCTATTTTATTTTTCTAGTCTCAAGGATTTCATCTTTTAGACTTTTTCTATGCATTTCTCTATTTTTCCAAAAAAAAACACTCTTCATATTTTCATCATATGCTTCTTTTTTTTTTTGTCACCAATTTCTTAATTAGTTATTTAATTTAGAAATACGTACTCAAATACTTTAATACTTCGATATAACCATTATTTTAATACAGATCAAATATTTTAGTGGGGTTACATATATGATAATCAATTTGTGCCAGACGGATCTACATACAAACCACCATACATGTTTATAGGTGTGGAGGCAACTGGTGAGAAATGAGATCAATTGATCCCAAAAAAATAATAGTTATTTACTGTGTTATTATTAATTTTTGGTTGCATAATTTGATATAAAACTACCTCCACCAGTTCGATTCTTCTATATGTTTTTTTAGATATCAAAAACAAAAATTGATCCCACTAGATTTTTTCCTTCTAGATCTGTCACCACAAAAACGTGGAGTAACCGACCAATTAAAATCGTCTATAAGAATAAATATCTCTAATAAATTAAATTAGAAAGGAGACTAACGCATTTAAAAAGACTTACAAAAGCAAAAAAGAACAACAAGTTGTCTAAATTTATTTTGTGTTATAACGACTTTTTTTTTTTTGGGGCTAAAGTGTTATAACGACTTGTCTGTTTTTTTTTTTCTTTTTTGAAAATTATGAAATAATAATCAAAGCCACGTCGGTTCCTCGTCAGACTTAAAAGTTAACACGTTAATCACGCAACGAAGACATATTCGAATCATCTGATTTGTCGTCAACTACAAGCGAGGAATATTCCTCCGTTTACAATAATTCCGGTTTATACCGGTTCAGCTGCTAATCAACTTTTATTGGTTTTTTTTTTGTCTGAACAGTTAAGCTCAGTGGTGATCAAGATCACAGCAATTTGTCCAATGAGTCTCCTAAAACGAGTTAGTGATTTGCTCCGGTGGCAATACAAGAACCCAAATTTCAAACTTCCATGGAAACTCAATTCATTTCCGGTTTTCTCCGGTTTAAGTCCTTTCTACCACACAACCTCCGAACCGGAACCACTAACCGTAGAGGAAGAACGAGAGCTGGAGAAAGCTCATGAACGTCTCAAATCCGTCTGTCAGAGATGTCAAGAATCGAACGTACCGTTACTAATCGATGCCGAAGACACGATTCTCCAACCGGCGATTGATTACATGGCATATTGGTCGGCAATTATGTTCAATTCGGATAAAGATCGACCTATTGTTTACAACACGGTTCAAGCATACTTGAAAGATTCAGGAGAAAGATTACACTTGGCTTTACGAGAATCAGAGAAAATGAATGTTCCTATTGGGTTTAAATTGGTGAGAGGTGCTTATATGTCTAGTGAAGCTAAGTTAGCAGATTCCTTGGGTCACAAGTCACCGGTCCACGATACAATTCAAGACACACACGATTGCTACAATGATTGTATGAGTTTCCTTATGGAGAAAGCCTCAAATGGATCAGGCATTGGCGTCATTCTAGCTACGCATAACACCGATTCCGGTAAGACATTGATCCACACTTATTAATTAAGAATCCTACATTTGAAAATTGAAACCGGAAACTTGGTTTACTTGGTTAATTCAGTATATAAATTTCTCTATCGTTTGGGTTGATGAATTTCGGTCGGTTTGGTTCTTTGGATTTCGTTTCGGTTTTTATGTCCACCCCATTTTAGGATGAAATTGTCACTAGACTTTGTTATACTTATATGTTTTTTCTTATTTTGTGATTCATGATAGGTAAACTAGGGGCAAGGAAAGCAAGTGAGCTTGGGATTAATAAAGAAAACGGGAAGATCGAGTTTGCACAGCTTTACGGGATGTCTGATGCGTTATCTTTTGGATTGAAAAGGGCTGGTTTCAATGTAAGCAAGTATATGCCATACGGGCCGGTCGCAACTGCGGTTCCATACCTTATCCGGCGGGCATATGAGAACCGCGGTATGATGTCCACTGGTGCTCTTGACCGCCAACTTATGAGGTAACTCACCGGTTTAACACTCTGGTTCAGTCATTGATATATAGTTCCGGTGTATATCGCATGTTCTTTTGTTGATATATAGTGGTGTTGGCTTATAACACTTTGGTTCAGTCCGTAACGGTTTAGAAAACATTGTTTTCTGTCTAGATGTTGGTCTTAACAATGTATTGGTTTGTTTGTGTCTTTTATAGGAAGGAGCTTAAGAGGAAACTTATGGGTTGGTGAAGACATGAGATACATGTGTTTCAATCATGGAATTTGGCAAATTATCTATAAATGGAGTAGCAAAGTATCTGAAGTAGGTTGATCACAAAAGGGTATCATTCACAATTGTATATATCCTTGGTGATCACTGAAAATGCCATTTGCATATTTTATTTTTCTGCTTAATTAATAATTTATATTTTTATTTAAGATTCACTATGATTTTTATGTAAGTGAATTCTTCATGTTTCTTTTCGTATTATACTATTATTCTTCAAAAAAAGAAAAAAAATTATAAAAGAGAATTACTAAGCACCATATTAAGATGATAAAAGATGGAAGCAAAAATATATCAACTCCACAATGTATAATTGTATATGATGGGTGATGATGATCATGAGGAGAAGATAATGATGATGATGATAATGTTATGATAATGATGAGAAGAAGAAGATGGTATAAATATTATGATGAAAAGAAAACAAAAAAATCACTTTTTTTTTTTTTTTTTTAAGAATTGGCAAGTATGGGTAACCATCAACCTATGAGGCTATGACAATCCAATCCACTTACAAGACATTTGACCTATCAAATCGTTAGGATCAAACTCCATTTTACTCATCAACCAATTAGGATTAAAAGGCATATTCAACCACTTTAAGTTGATGGGTTGGGACTTGGGACCAATGAGTTAGTTTTTGCGTGAGAAGATCTGTAAAATTTAAAAGTCAAATGAAATGCTGAAGCTGAATCAAGAAATCAACACATAACACACTCTAATCACACAAACACATAGATCTAGCCATATAGCCCACATTTTTCCTCTTCGGTGCAAGTCTGTTTCTTTCTATTGATACTCTTGTGTGACACACATCTGTTGTAGCGCATTCTATATCATCGCTTGTATCACACACGATCTTGTGTCACAACACACTTGTCTCTGTTACAGTGCAGTTTGTCTCATCTCTTGATCTGTGTCATTATCTTGAGTCTAACAACCAATTACAAATGCACTTTCAATCTCTCCCTTTGTTTGATTTTTAGAACTCAAGCTCACATTGTAACTTGTACTTTGATGATCTTCAAGCTTCAACACTATCTCAGAATCTTCCTCTAAGCTGGTCACCGCTTCTGTGATTATTCTGAGACACAGTGTATGTGTTTCACCGGTTGCAGTAGCTGTATCACACCATGTGTCAACTGCTACACAACTCAGCAGCATCATGTAACAAGTAGGCCTTCAATCTTTTACCAAAAAAAAAAAAGGTAGGCCTCAATTGTTTGTAGTAACTTTTGCGCCAAATTTAATGTTTAAGTAACAAAATTCTTCAACCTCAAAAAAATGTAACCGTTTAGCAAAAGAAAAAACACAAATCTAATTATATGAACATATATAGATAAGTATACATCCGATAAATGACTAGTACTACGTCTGAGTTGGGATATTGTATTTGAACATCTTGCTTACCAAAGGAGCTCATGAGATTGCCTGGACTCTGGAGTGTGGTATCGGATCTTCGTCTCCTGTCTTATGTAGCTCAACGTGAATCAGATTGGCTAAGCTAAGAGATCTCTTTGGTCAGGAGAAGACAGTTACAATAGTGTAATTGATACTCCTCTGTTCTCTAAATTGTTGTTCTGTTTTGATTGAAGGTCCTCTGTTCGATTCGTATTATTTCGGTTCGGGTTCGGATACCTGAAATATAATAAAATCTAAAAATTGGTTAATTTTGAAAAGAATCTGATTAAATTTTGATAAATATAAAAAACAATTTTCAGATATTTTGGATATTTTAGTTATTTAGATATAAATTAATTGATATTTTTTATTTTTAATTATAATATTAGATAATTGGGATATATTAAATCTAAAAATCATCTTATTATATAAAGTTGGTTCTCGAAGTTAGTAACTCAAGAGATTGCGACACGTGTCATATCTATCGGTTATAGATTTTGACACGTGTCAAAAAAATATTTATTTTTAATAATTTTATATATGTAAGAAGATAATATGAGAAAATATTAAAATTTAAATAAATTTTAAAAATATAAAAAGATAATGTTAAAGAAAGCTAATAGTGATGAATTTTTCGTACTTCATTAAAAGTGAATTTTTTTAAAAAAAACTCTGTGGATAATTATGGGTAAATATATGTATTTTTTTAAATATATCGTCGAATTAATGGGAAAAAAAAATTTCCATATGAACCAAACTATGTAAAGGAACTTATTTTATATTTCTTGATTAAATCTTACAAATAGGTAGGCCTTCAATTGTTTGTAGTAACTTTTGCGCCAATTTTAATGTTTAAGTAACAAAATTCTTCAACCTACAAAAAATGTAGCCGTTTAGCAAAAGAAAAAACACCAATGTAATTATATGAACATATATAGATAAGTATACATCCGATAAATGACTAGTACTACGCCTGAGTTGGGATATTGTGTTTGAACATCTTGCTTTCAAAATAGTTTATGAGATTGCCTGAAATGTTGTAGCGGATCTCCGTCTACCGTCTTATGTAGCTCAACGTGAATCAGATTGGCTAAGAGATGGCTAAGAGATCTCTTTGGCAAGGAGAAGATAGTTACAAATACAAATAGTATAATTAACACTCCTCTGTTCTCTATATTCTTGTTGTTCTGTTTTTTTATTGAAGGTCTTTTGGCCGTTTTTACTTTTGGACATTTGTTTATTTTGTCTGGGATGCCATTAATGCAATTTTTTTAAGATGAAAAAAAAAAGATAATAATTATTTAGATATTTTTTTAGCATCGTTGAAATTTCTTTACATCTTCCTTGTCAAGATTTTCTTCTCGGAAACTTCCTCGTAATCAATAGAGGAGACTTCTTTACATCTTCCTTGTCAAGATTTTCTTCTCGGAAACTTACTCGTAATCAATAGAGGAGACTTCTTTACATCCAATTATTATTTAGATTTTTCTTCTCTTTTTTTATTTTGTTTTTTTCTTCTGTTTTTTTGGGTTTAAATATTGGGTATTCCATTTTACACCTTCCTTGTCATTTGTCAAGGTTTTCTTCTCTTTTTCTTTTCTTTCTCCCTGCCCTCCCCACGTGTTTTCGAATTCTTTTTCATATACCTTCTTCTTCGAGCCAATGGCTGAAGGGTTGTAATTGATGTTCCTCCTTGTCAGAGATTCAGACCGGCGGAATTTTGCTTCACCGGCGAGTACTCCGCACCTCATAAATGCCCACGTCGCTTTACGCTAATAGATGTATCCACTCGCTTATAGCTATGTTTATGACGATGCAACCAGCACCTTCAGGCTCTCTTCATCCTTCATCTTGGAGATCCATCCCTCATCTTGGAGATAGAGGTCTTAAAAAAAACAAATAATAAAGAAGAAGAAAAAAAGAGAAGGTCTTAAAGAAAGAGAAAAAGAGTCATTTCTTGAGATGCTGTTTTATATGGTTGAGATATGGTTATCATTATCAGACTTTTAAAAGAAAAAATTGAAGACTCCATCTTAAAGAATATGGGTTCGGTTCGGTTCGGATTGGATTTTTTGGATATTGAAATCTAATACCTGTTCGAATATTTTTTAGTGTTCGGTTCGAATATTTTGGATCGGGTTCAGTTCGAATTTTCGGGTTCAGATATTTTGCCGAGACCTACTCTCACATGCTCAAACTCACCTAACTACGTCTATCATCTTTTGCCCGCCGATTACTACGAACACCACCAAGTAAGTTCCCGTAAATACCCTTCCTCTAGTTACTTTCTTTTTCGTCAAGGACGTAGGGTAGTTTGATCCAATATTCTAGAGAAACACGGCTTTAATTTTGACTATTCATTCTAAGGATAATTTCTAGAATGTTGATTGTTGAAATGGATCATATAGTTTTGAATCGATAGTTACAATGCAAATTACGTTTGGTGTTTATAGTTGTGTCAAAATACAAGACCCAGTCCAATCCAACTCATCAAGGTAATGAGTTGATCAAATATTTTACATGTTCTAACTATCCATAATACCAAAATTGTTTATAAAACTTGGTTGTCTAGGTGTCTAATACTCTAATTGTCCATCTAGCCTAAGTCTTTTTTTTTTTTGGTAATGTCCCATCTAGCCTAAGTCGTCCAAGTAATTACATGTTTCAACTTTGGTAGAATTTGTAAAAAAAAAAAAAAAAAAAAAAAAAAAAAAAAAAAAAATTGGCTGGGGTTTAAGCGGTTTGTGCCGTCGATTTATTCGTATTAGGAGTGGACATATTTTGAACAAAAAAAAAGGGTGAACATTTTAACCGGAGGAAACCCAACCAGCCAAAATCAAACCGAGCCATAGTTGACACTCAAACCATTCGATTATGTTTATTTTTAACCCGAACCGAAAATCCAATGTGTTTATTTAGTTAATTAAATATGCAATCCTTTACCCACATTGTACTTGATTTTTGGCATGTGTGATTTGTTTTTTTTTTGTATTTTCTAATAAATTAATCAATGTTAAATTAGATTGAATTATTTCTAACCCTTGATTTTTTTTTTTTCACTTGAAATTTCCATTAAAACAGAAAAGAGATACAAGGCCACAAATCCCATGACGGCCACAAGGGGCAAGTACAACCAAAAGCTAAACCTGAAACGATACAGAGAACAAAAAACAGGTTTAGAGTAGAAACAGGCTTTGAAGACCTTACCTGAAGGGGAACATGCTGAACCAAGAAGACAACAAGCTTGTTGAGTTATTAGAAGGGCGCTGAGTTCACGAGAGAGGGGCCAGTCTCGCCCGAAGAGTTTGCTGGATGTCTTTGATGAGTACTGAAGAAAGTTTTGGAACTACCTGTGTGTAGACGGCGATTCCGCACTGTCCATATAGTGTAGACTAAGGCTTGAAATATGAGTTTTAGGATGATGGAGACATTCTTGTCAGAGGAAGCTGACTGTAACCAGACCAGGCATGACGCGAACTGAGCCGGAGGATTTAGGCGCATTGTTCTTGTAAAATAAGACCAAATCTCGAAGCTGAAATCGCAATCGAAAAACAGATGATCCCGCGTTTTATCGCCAACATTGCAGAGAATGCAAGAAGAAGGCATGAGACAACCCCAGCTTATCAACAGGTCCCGAGTGTGTAAACGGTTCCAAGCTGTGACCCAAGAGATGAATGCGTGTTTCGGAATATTCCCGGTGAACCACACTGATTTATGTCAAGGGACAGGATTGTTCATTGGGTTCAAAGCCATCCAAGTTTTCGCAGTTGAGAACACATTTGACGGAGCATGATGATCCGGTTTCCATAGGTATGAGTCATCATGCTTACAGTCAATTATGCTCTGAGAGTCAGGTAGTGCCGCCTTTAAACTCAACAGAACGGGATTTCGACTTCTACTTGAAGAGATCCACTAGTCTCTCCCTCGTATAGCGTCCCTTACAACTGCATCAGAAGATAACCCAGCTATTTGGGGACCATTATGGGCAACAATGTCAAGCAGAGGTCCAAGGCCAGTCCAATTGTCATGCTAAAATTTTGCTGTTATGCCAGATCCAATGTCACAATCTAAAAATCGCCTTGCTAGTGGTCTGATTTTGCATAGTTTACGCCACATCCAGCTTCCAGCAGAGGAAGGATTCAAATCCCAAAAATTGCGGTTTCCAATCAAGTTTAGTCTCATCCAGGAGACCCATAACGAACCAGCTCCAGAGAATAACAGCCAAATCAGTTTGAGACCAAGAACTGTATTCCAAGATGTTAGTCTTCTCAATCCAAGCCCGCCTTCTTCCTTGGGAGTACACACAGTTTCCCACGATACATTTGCCCCTCTTGCTGAATGAGGAGATCTTTTCCACAAGAAAGCATTGCACATTTGCTCTAATTTAAGCAAGCATTGATTTGGAAGGATGAAAACTGAAGTCCAGAAGTTGATAGTAGAGAAGATGACTGATTTGATCAACTGTAAACGACCAGCAAAAGACAATTGTCGAGCTGTCCAAGAGGAAAACCGGTAATTCAACTTATCAATCAGAGGCTGGTAATCTTGCTTCCTCATTTTCTGTGTCATAAGGGGAACTCCTATGTATCGTACTGGAAGAGATCCATGGACCACACCAAGTGTTTCAGCAAGTTGTGTAATTTGGTCTCCCTCCTCCACCTCCATCCATAAAAACTGCAGATTTTTGGCGATTAATGGCGGTTAGGGTGTCAAACGGGCCCTATGCCCGCGGGCCTGGCCCATTAGGTAACTTCACGGGTTGGGCTTGGACAACATATTTCATGCCCAAACTTTTGCGGGCCTCAAGAAATTAAGCGGTTTACGGGCTATGCGGGTATGCCCATTGCGGGTTAGCGGATTTGCGGGTAATCCGCTTAATTTCTTGAGGCGATGGAATAAATCGGCATCCAACGGTGGAATCGATGGGCGTCCGGCGACAATCAGACGACGATGAGTTTGTAATCGGAGAAACGATGAGTCGCGACGACGATGAGCTCAGATTCAGAACGTCTCTTGGTCTCTGGTTCGGTTGAAGCGAGAATTGGCCAACACTTGATTTGGTTGGTTCAGAAATTCAATTGATGATTGATTCGTTTCGTTTGTTTTGATTCTTTTTTCAGAAGTCAGAGTGGAAGTTGCATCGCCATGAATGCAAAGCTCTCTCTAGGCTTGAGAACGAGAAACGGAATTTTGTTACTCCTACAATACGGATGGTGAAACTTTACATCAAGAGGAATTTGCAAAACGAAAAGGTTATATAACTCAGCTATTAATGATGCTGCTAGTTTCCTTTAATAGCTCATCGTGCCGACCCGTTACCCGCTTGTTTATGCGGGTTGGGAATGGACAAGGTTTTCCCGACCGTAAACCCAACGGGCCGGACAGCGACGGTCTGAAAAAAAAAATTGCCCATCACGGGTGGGCCCAATGGACGCGGGCAGGCCCGTTTGACACCCCTATATCTAAGCCCACCTTCTTCCTTGGGAGTACACACAGTTTCCCACGATACCTTTGCCCCTCTTGCTGAATGAGGAGATCCTTTCCACAAGAAAGCATTGCACATTTGCTCTAATTTAAGCAATCATTGATTTGGAAGGATGAAAGCTGAAGTCTAGAAGTTGATAGTAGAGAAGATGACTGATTTGATCAACTGTAAATGACCAGCAAAAGACAAATGTCGAGTTGTCCAAGAGGAAAACCGGTAATTCAACTTATCAATCAGAGGCTGGTAATCATGCTTCCTCATTTTCTGTGTCATAAGGGGAACTCCTATGTATCATACTGGAAGAGATCCCTGGACCACACCAAGTGTTTCAGCAAGTTGTGTAATTTGGTCTCCACCACCTCCATCCATAAAGACTACAGATTTTTGGCGGTTAATGGCGGTTTAGCTCTCTATAACATATTCAGGTATTTTATATTTTTGGGTCGGGTTCGGGTTATTTTGGTTGGAGTTCAGATACCCGAAATATCAAAAAAATCTGAAATTAGTTAATTTTGGAAAAAAAAATTCATTAAATTTAGATAAATATAAATAATGATTTTCAAATATTTTAGTTATATAGATATAAAATTAATTGGTTTTCTTTTTTTTTTTAATTACAATAAAAGATAATTAGGTTATATTAAATCTAAAAATAACTAATATTTTGTATATATAATTATATTTCGGATATTTCAGGTACCCATTCGATTATCGAGTTCAGTTCGGTTCGGATTCGATTTTTTGGATATTGAAATCTAATACTTGTTCGAATATTTTTTAGTGTTTGGTTCGAATATTTCGGATCGGGTTCGGTTCGAATTTTCGGGTTCGGATATTTTGCCGAGACCTACTCTCACATGCTCAAACTCACCTAACTACGTCTATCATCTTTTGCCCGCCGCTTACTACGAAGACCACCAAGTAAGTTCCTGTAAATACCCTTCCTCTAGTTACTTTCTTTTTCGTCAAGGACGTAGGGTAGTTTGATCCAATATTCTAGAGAAACACGGCTTTAATTTTGACTATTCATTCTAAGGATAATTTCTAGCATGTTGGTTGTTGAAAATGGATCATATAGTTTTGAATCGATAGTTACAATGCAAATTCCGTTTGGTGTTTATAGTTGTGTCAAAATACAAGACCCAGTCCAATCCAACTCATCGAGGTAATGAGTTGATCAAATATTTTACATGTTCTAACTATCCATAATACCAAAATTGTTTATAAAAATTGGTTGTCTAGGTGTATAATTATCCATCTAGCCTAAGTCGTCCATAAGTAATTACATGTTTCAACTTTGGTCGAATTTGTTAAAAATTTGTTATAAAAAAAGGGGTCAATTCCCTAAAATACCATCATTTTTGTTTTAAGGACAAAAATACCACATAAATAAAATAAAATTTTTAATTTTCAAACTCTAAAAGTTAAATTCTAAACACTAAACCCTACCCTCTAAATAATATACCCTAAATTGCAAAATAATCAACCCAAACCAAGGATTTAAAATTTCATACCATTGAACAATAATTTTGTATTAGTGGTATTTTTGGAAAGAAAACCAAAATGATGGTATTTAAATGAATTCCTCTTAAAAAAACACCGAATCGAAATAAAACCAAACTGAAGATAAACTGATCCAGACACAAATCAAACCAAAACCAAATCCAAACTTTAACCGAAATGCCCATGCCCTTCATATTGAAGTCAGTTTAAAATTTGTACAAGCAATATTTAAAAAGAAAATTAAATGAAAAATACTGAAACATATTAAAACATATACATAAAAGTTGGAAAAATAGAAAAAAATCCTAAAAATAAATGAAGACTTCCGACGAAGTTGCCACGAGGTTTCCAAGTCGGCTCAGGCTTACAAGCCTAAACAAATGACTTTACAACTCAACCAACACGGAACTTCCTTCCATAAAACTGAAACATCACCGGTGGTTTGAGGGATGGACCAAGGAGGTAGATGTCACTCTCAAGGTCAGAGGTTAGAGAGGCCACCTCCAACGAAGGGTCTGAACGGCCTCATTCTCTTCACATAATTTGGCAATGAAGCATTGGATGGTTGCTGGGTTTAGGTTAGTTTTAGGATCTCTAATTAGTAAAACCCCAAATTTTATGGTTGTTGGTTTCTAAGAAAAAAGAAAAAGAATGAGAAAGGAAAGATGAAGAGGATCTAATTAATAAAGACTGAGAGAGTGAGAGTATATACATAAAAAGTAAAAACTAGGTATCCCCCAATTTTCCCTTAGTTTATAACCGTTTTATAACAAACAATTAAAGCGATGTACCATTTAAATATTAATAATTTAACAAACTCAGCAGAAAATTACAAGCAAACTCTTGGAAAATAAAAACAAAGAAGGTAAGCATAGTATATGAAAACAACCAAACTATACTTCTCAAAAACATGGCAAACCAAATAGAAACGTACTTCTCAAAAAAAAATTCGAATCAAGGAGGACAAGTATTGTTGAGCATAAACAAAAATCATAAACATGGCAAACCCAATAGAAACATGCTCTGATATTGTTGGCGTAGCGGCGATAATGGAAGCAATCAAGACGATATTTGAGCCAACTCGATCCATCACGTAAGCCATTTTGGGATGCGTCCTCGCAAATATGGCATTTGCTGCGATTAAAAGATGAAGGGCTATGTTGAAGAGCACAGACAGAAGATGGACTCGGAAGGAGACGTTGTTGGGACCTTTTTGTGCGACGATTGCGTTGAATGCAAGAGCTGCGGTGAAACAAAATCCAAGAGCCGTCCAGCTAAGTTGGTCCATTCGATGAGGCACGGGTACTGGGTTGGCGAGATTCAGAGGATGTGGGGGAGCCACATTTAAGAAAGAATTGCTATGCTGTCTCTGAAGCGGAGACGGTGAGGACGAAGATGGTGGTGGTGGTGGGGGGACTTCAGTTGCCGGTGATTCCTCGCTCTCACGGTTCTGGCGATGAGGCTCATGTACTGGGTTGGAAACATTTAGAACAAGTGGGGGAGCCACATTGGAGAAAGAACTGCGCCCAGACGATGAGGACGAAGATGGTGGTGGTGGTGGTGGTGGGACTTCAGTTCGTGGTGATTTCCCACGGTTCTGGAGATGAGGCTCAGGTACTGGCCTGGAGAGATTCATAACATGTGGGGGAGCCACATTGAAGAAAGAACTGAACGGTGAGGACGAAGATGGTGGTGGTGGTGGTGGGACTTCCGTTGGTGGTGATTTCTCACGGTTCTGAGGATGAGGCTCAGGTACTGGGTTCGGTGAGGACGAAGATGGTGGTGGTGGTGGTGGGACTTCAGTTGGTGGTGGATCCTCACGGTTCTGGTTTGGTAAAAACAAGAATTGAAGAAAGAAGGTGAGAACAGCTACGAAAGAAACCATTGTTAACCTTTTTTTTTTTCGGTTTATTTTCTTTCGTTTTTCTTGTGCTCTTCACAGTTTTGTTATTGCGATAGAGTGTGGCTCAGTCCATCTTTTTATAGATTCCCTCAAAAGTGGAATGTTAGAAATAGCCTATTGTGAAATCAGTCGTATAGAAAGTGCAGCGAACTTTCTGATGAATAAAGACTTATTTGCTTCCATATTCTTTATTCTTTTTTGGTATGGGACCAAAACTAAGGATTTACTTCACGTAATCATTCTTTTTGATAAGAATGTAAATTTTATTATAACTTACTCGTTTTATTTGACAAATTTGAATTTTATTGGTAAAGTATTACGTTTACTACTATTTACAATTGAGTTTACAGTTCAAAATATTCTCAGCTTACCTGATTTGTACATATAGTTTTCATACATTTGGTTTAGTCAATAAACTAAAACTAGATACATACTTATCATATATTTGGTTTGTGATTAGCTTTGTTTTGAGAGCTTTCTATTGAAATAAACGGCTGTGATTAGAATGAATAAAGGGCTGTGATTAGCTATGTTTGAGAGCTTTCTATTGAAATAAATAAACGGCTGTGATTTGCTCTCTTTGAATGAATAAAGGGCTGTGATTAGCTATGTTTGAGAGCTTTTTGTTGAAATAAATAAACGGCTGTGATTTGCTCTCTTTGAATGAATAAAGGGCTGTGATTAGCTCTCTTTGATTGAATAACGGCTGTGATTACAGGTCAACTTACTCAAAGGTCAAATATTTGAAAAGGTGTTGACAGGTACAATTTAAGGGGGGGGGGGGGGGTTTGAAATAAAAAAATTAGAAGATTTTGGGTTTTCTTTTAAAATTTTATGTTATTGGACATGAAATTTATAGAAATAATTCAAAATTACTTAGAATCTCTTGTTATATATTCAACCAATCATTTATAAAAATCATATCAAATCCTATTATTCAAAACTTTATAACTTTTTGAAGAAAGAGTTTTGGAAAGGATTTTAAGAGATTTCACATATATTTTTAGTTGAAAATAGTGATGAAGAAATCACACCTCTAGAGGTATGATTTGAAGAGATTTACAAAATAAATAAACTTAAAAGAAAACTTTACTGAAATCTTCCACCTCTATCTCATCCTTCACTATTAAGTATTAAGGAGGTGTTATTGGTTTGTGATTTAAATAGAGTCTTAGTGACTTTAATTGTTATGTAAAATATGTTGTTATTCAATCAAGATTTTGTTAAACTCTTTTAAAGTTTGGTGTTATTAGTTTGTTTGTGACTTGTAAAAAATCATTTAAAATCTTAATGAATATGGTGTTATTGGATTAAGAGTTTTATAAAGTCATTAAAAGTTTTGTGTTATTCAACTAAAACAAAACAATCTATGATTGTTAATGAATTCAATTATTGTGTTATTGGTTTATGATTTTAAACACTTTTCTTTACAAAATAAAGTCATGGAAAGTATGATTGAAATATTGAGATTGTTTGTGAGACTTTACAAGATTATAGAAAAACTAATTAACAAGAGTATAAAAAACTCTCTAACACTTCTTCTAAATCTTTCACTTATTCACTTTTTATGATTTTATTAAAGTCATCAAAACTCTATTTAAATCACAAACCAATAACGTTTCTCTGTATTCAAATCAATTGTTTCTCATGCTAAAATTACAATAAAAGAGTTAGTCTGGGATCAAATTCAATTTTCTTTTTAATTTAGATAAATGGATCTTAAAAGAACAGAAAAAAATTAACGATTATTAATTAGTTTGAATTTATGAATTTATTCTTAGTTTAAAAAATAAAAATTATGAATACGGTCTCTTGTCATTTAATAAAGAGAACTAGAAAGAAAGGAGGGGGACCAGTGTCAATGTGGTTTTATTTGTCTTCTTCTTCTTCTTCTTCTTCTTCTTCCACTTCTTTTCTTTCTTCAATCTCCTTTGAATCCCATCGCAGTGAGACTATCCTGTATCCTCCATAACTCTCCTCTTCGTTTTATTTGACAAATATTTTTATTCCGCGTTTCCCACACGTGTAAACGATATTTCCTTTTCTGTTTTCATTATTATCTTCAAAACTTTTTTTTTTGTCAACATTTGAGGCACAACTGGCCGACCCATTAGCTTAATTTCTACAATTAAATTGTAGAGTCAGAGACTTGATCCCTGGTGTGATGGTGTCTGTCTTCTGTGAACTTATCATTTGCCAAAATCACTTCACTATCTTCAAAACTATATAGTTATTTGTTTTCTTTTTTCTTTTTTTCTTTTTCTTTTACATCACTCGAAACTTAATTTTGTTTTGGATCAAATCTATATCTATATACTTATTATTTCATTTCTTCTACAAATAAATATCTTCATACAGCCGAGAAAAGAAGTAGCTATACAGTCTTTATACGAACAATTGATTGGACATGTAACTTACTCGTTTGTTAGTATCATCATCAGTGGCATCACTTTCCGAATTTAGAACAGCATAACACAAATTATAACTTAAATTTTATTATAACTTACTCGTTTTATTTGACAAATTTGAATTTAATCAGCACGTTTACTATTTACTATTTACAATTGAGCTCACAATTCGAGTTATTTCTAGCTTACCTGATTTGGACATACCCAAACTAATTGAAGATTTCCAATCAAACCAAGAATATTTAAGCTATAAACCGACTTGTGTCGTATTCTTTATTCATCAGAGGCACACATCAAACTACCAATACCACTTCAGATGTGCATTCCCAACCATTAGATCAAGTGGATTCAATCTTACCCATTGAGCCTTCAATGCACTTTCCATATATGTCTTGGATAATGTAAATTTGAGATGTCATCCTTGATCAGTAATTTGAGAAGAAACGATCAACAATAAAACCAGTAAATTATCCAAGACTATTTTAGTCGTTTTTGCCATTAAAGTTTTCAAAATTTTAAATATTTAGTTCTCACCATTATGCTAACAATTGTTATTTTTTTTTTCTGGTTTTTTTAAGATCCATTTCTCTATATTAAAAAAAAAAACAAAATTGAATTTGAGGCAAAAAAAAAAAAATTATACTAATAAACATGCACTATTCATACATAAATTCCTTATTATATCATCATCCCAATTTAAATTTGAAATCATATTTTTTTTTTTGTTCAAAAAATTTGAAATCATTTATATTATTAAAAGTCATAATTTCTATAGCCACAAGTTTTACCAATCGATCATAAATATCTTTAAGAGAAATGCCCTCTAATACCATCATTTTACTTTCTCTTCCACAAATACCACACATTCTCTTTGATCCCATTACTTACTAAATAAAAAAACTCTTTTACCCTTAACTAAATACAAACTCTTTTACTCTTCATCGATGCATCCACTGTGTCTCCGTCGACGTATATTTCTTCACTACTAACCTTGTTATTATTTCTTGGTAACGAAATAATCTTGTTTAAAATAAAGTTATAGATATGTTATTGACTTTTCCGGCTATTTACTTTTCAATATTTTTTGTTGGTACACTTTTATCATGGTTTTTGGCACTATATCTCCTGGCTTGTTAATTTATTAATTTTGATTACTAATTTTGTTATTAAATTTAACATGTTTTGAAAAATATGCACTTGTACCTAAATTAATGAAGTAAACATGATGCATTGAAAAATTATACCCAATGCACGTAGTGATTTGTTTTCCTGAGCCTCATCGAATGGACCAATAAGGAACAAAAGAAGAAGAAGGAAAAAAAGAAGAAGAAGAAGAGTGTGTTGAGTCGAGTCCTGGATTAGAAAGTGAAGTCAACAAACGACTGATTTCAAACAGTCTATTTTTATTTGACAAATATTAAATTAGAGAATTGCCCTATTTTAAATTACTTTTGCATTATCCAATATTTCAGATTTTTGTATAAGTTACCTAAACCTGACTTTAGAAATAAATTAATTAAGAATAAATTCAAACTAATTAATAACTGTTTTTTTTCTGTTTTTTTTAAGATCAATTTCTCTATATAAAAAAATAAAACTGAATTTGATGTCAAGATAAAAAATTATGATAAACATGCGCTATTCATACATAAATTCATTATGAAATAAGAACTTAAATGGTGTAGAAAAGTTGGTTTATTGCTAGCGTGTGATACATTTTCTAAAAATAACTCATATGTTTTGACTCCTTGTAAAATTACTATTAACACCCTTGTCTAATTTTTTTTTGTTTTAACTAAAAAATGATTAAGTTAAAATTAATTAAATCCACGTCATTAGGGTTTCTCTTTTATTATTTCTTTCTCTTCTTCCATTCTCTCAGTTTTTAACGAGCTGTCTCTCTTCCACTTTCTCCAAAATTTATCTGCAACACAAACACTAATTTAGTATCCAGATCTTAAACTTCTCTCTTTTTCTTATAATCTGAAATTTGGGAATAACATGAAAGGAGAGTCTCCAAATTACAAGACAGAGCGTATCTTTCAAGACCACAAAACCACAACGCTCGATACAGGGTCCCAAGTAGAAAGCTTCGCCAGATCTATAATTACAATTTTCATATTTGTAAATAGTAAGTTATTCTTCTTTACTCTTAATTATCATGAAATTTTTGTGCTTGTTCGCAGATTTGATGTATGGTTCTCGTTAATTAGAGTCTTTTGATGTTTTGGGATTTATTAAATTGACAGATCTGGTGGCTTAGAAGAGAGAAACGGCAGTGAGAATATAGTTGTCATAAATCTGGTGAAGTTTTTAGTGATCCTTCAATTTTTGTTCATTCTTCTCGTTTCTTTCTTCCTCCGTCAAATCAACTCCATCTTCGATCCTTTAATTTTCTTCAGAAATTAAAACCCTAATTCGTATTTTCCTTTTCCTGGATCTGTTTTCTTGTAATAAGTCAGCCGCAAAGCAATATAAATCAGCCGTCATACAAAATCTACGCAACCTTTCGTCTTCCGTTAAGTATTATAATTTCTTGTAATAAGTCGGCCGCGAAGCAATATAAATCACCCGTCATATGAATCTATGCAACATTTCGTCTTCCGTGAAGTATTATAATTTATTGTAATAAGTCAGCTGCGAAGCAATATAAGTAAGCCGCGAAGCAATATAAGTCAGCCGCGAAACAATATAAATCAGCCGTCATATAAATCTACGCAACCTTTCGTCTTTCGTGAAATATTATAATTTTTTGTAATAAGTTATCCGCAAAACAATATAAATCAGCCGTGAAGTATTATAATTTGGAATGATACCAATATTAAAAGAATTAAAGCTATATAAATTGTTTAGGAATGGATGCTAAGTATAACTTCACAATGTATGTGTATAGGGTTTAAGATTTATCGTTTTGTTAGATAAGTTATAAAATATACAAAATTAGGCTAATTTCATGACCATTATTTAGCAAAGTGAAAAAAAAATGTTAATTACATCTTATTAAAGTAGTTTAACTACATGAATGTATTAAATATCCACATCTACATCTTTGTTGATGTGAAGAACAAGGTGAAGAACAACAACGACGAGAAAAAAAATGTTGAAGACGACGTTTCGTATTTCTCTTGATGATGACGTGGAAATATGCATCCACGTCACTGATGACGTGGCAAGTCAGTCACCAAACAAACAAATAAATAAATTGTCTTGAACGAGCCATGAAGCAAATGTTAAGTCAGCCGTAACATGAATGCTATTTCAGTAATTAAAAGAGGAAAAAACGGCTACCAAATTCAGCTATTTAATGTCGTAACTCAAACCAAAAATATTTAACTCAGCCGTAACGTTAATAAGGCAGCCGTCAAAGCATACTATTTTGGTAATTAATCTTTTGCTAATATATCAGCCATAATTAAGGCCGAGTTTTCATTAACACGGCTCATTACGGCTGATTTATGACATTTACATGGAAATCAGACGTAAAGAAGCGATAACTCAGCCAACTGAAAAAAATTAATTCAGCCGAGTCGACACAATAACTCAGCAAAATTTTGACAACTCAACCATCGGGATATAACTCAGCCATAACATATGGCTGGGTTATGCTCATAAGTCAGCCGTTCACTCATAACTCAACCATTTTCCTTAAATTAGCCGCAACATACCGTAACTCCGCCGTCATTGCCGCCGAAGCGCTTTACGGCTGAGTTCATTAATACACGTCAGCGATTGCTGATGTGGCAGCGCGTTTTTTCTGATGTGGCATTAAATAGTAATGGCATTCCTTGTAATTACATTTTTTCCTATATAACATGTCACATGGGCACGCTGGGTATAAAAAATATGGCCAAAATATGATAGTAATAAAAAAAAGTTTTGTATCTAACGGGTCATATCACCTAATTTGTATACTATATGAGTAATTCTCCCATTCATTATTATATATCATCATCCCAATTGAAATTTGAAATCATTTACATTATTAAAAGTCATAATTTCTATATCCACAAGTTTTACCAATCAATCGTAAATATCTTTATTACGTACAAGTGCATATTTTTTTTCCTTCTTCTTTTTTTTTTTTCTTCTTAGGCCTTGAATGGTGAGCTGAAAAAAGACGGTTTTAAGATAGTGCGGTCAATTCCGCTTTGCAGTTACCATTCACATACATTATAGATCTGTTTGTGATTTTTAATTTTAAATTATTAAAAAAAGAAATGTACTGTTGCGGTACAAAACTAGGAAGAAAACTCATGAAAACCGCACAACGTTTAACTCACACATGTTTTGTAGCGTTATTGTTTCACCCACCTTATTTATATAATTACCTAATTATTTTATTTTTTTTAGTAACTAGAAAACTTCAGTAAGAGCACTTGCAGCAACGTTCCTTGACAAAAGTCCCAGCCTGGGCCCCACTCCAAAACCTATCTCCAAACGAGCGACGTTTCTTTATGTGGGAACGTCCTTCTTTGTGTCCTTCACTATTCGCGGGCCCCACTGATACGTGGCGGCCCGCGATTGGTTACATTTTTTTTTTTTTTTTTTTAAAACATAAGGGACGGGACACACTCTCCCCATTGCACATGGTCTAAGGGTCCGAATGTTTTGTACCGTCATATGTAGAGTATATGAATACAAATAGTTTAACAGCTAATAAGGTGATATATTTTATTATTATTTTATTCTAAATTAGTTTAAATTTTTTAAAAAAAATTAGTATTCTTTCCTTTTACTTTATCAATCCAAACATATTCATTCAATTATATTTTAAATCATTTTGGATATTTAAGATTCATAACTATATGAAAATATTTTTTTTAACACAAAATATATGACGCATATAAGAGACAATATTATAAATATGTTATAGAAAAATCAAAGTAATAGATAATATTTTTTTAATGTATTGGAACTGTTTATGATAAACTATTCAACGGATTTAACAATATGTATGTTACCAAAATAAATTTATATTTTTGATCAATTTTTGTATTAGTGTTTTATAAATATATGTTATTGTTTATTTATTAACACAAAAAATATTTAATTATTAATATAATGTATAATCCGCACTGCAAATAGTTTTTTTCACCAATCAAACATTATTCTGTACCGCTTATTTTGTAAAAACCGCACTTGTCCCGCAAATATATTTCTCCCGCACGTACCGCAGTTGAACCGTCCTGCACTGCAATACCGCACTTATCCTGTACCGCAAAACGCAGTTACCATTCGGACCCTTAATGTTTTTTTTAACTTCTTCTTCTTTTTTCCTTAATATTCCTTCTTCTTCTTTTATCATGGTTTTGGCACTATTCTCCTGGCTTGTTAATTTATTAATTTTGACTACTAATCTTGTTATAAATTTTAACATATTTTGAAAAATATGGACGTGTACCTAAATTAATGACGTAAAAACATGATGCATAAAAAATTATACCCAATGTAGAGAAGAATTTGGTTACTTGTTGTTTTGAATTGTTTCAGGAATATAATTTTTCGTGAATCGCACACCGATATTGACTGTTTATGGCTTAAACCGTTAGCTAGTAACAAATGATTCGAGCCCAAAAGTCGAACAAAACGCAACTCTTTCTCCCAGGAACTCTTCTTAAATTGTTAACAGTGCAAAATATTTAATTTTACGCACTTAGAGCAAAAATGTTTATATCAAAAATAACATGTACATCATATTAAATCTATATCGTAGTACAAAGTAATTAAAAATTAACAAAATATAATTAGTAAAAAATAAAAGATTCAAAACTTAGTTTGGAAAACCAACATTTTTAAATTTTTTTTTTTTTGTTAGGAACAAATTAGTAAAAATCCTTTGCTAAAAAAATCTCAGAAAAGAGTTCACATTGGAAAGTATGGACTTGTAGGTAATAAAAATATTTAGGATTGATTGGTAAAACTTGTGGCTATAGAAATTATGACTTTTAATAAAATAAATGATAATAATGAATTTATGTATGAATAGTGTATGTTTATCATATTTTTTTCATTTTGGCATCAAATTCAATTTTTTTAAAATATATATAAATGGATCTTAAAAGAACAGAAAAAAATTAACGATTATTAATTAGTTTGAATTTATTAATTAGTTTGAATTTATTAATTGATTCTTAGTTAAAAAAAATAAAAATGATGAATACGGTCTCTTGTCATTTAATAATAAAGAGGACTAGAAGAAAGGGGAACAAATGTGGTTTTATTTGACCTGGCTTTGGAAATAAATTCAAACTAATAATAATTGTTATTTCTAGGACGACTCAGCAGTCAACACAGTCTTCTTCTTCTTCTTTTTCCATTTCGTCTCCTTCTTCATTTTCCTTTGATTCCATCGCAGTGAGACTATCCTCCATAACTCTCCTCTTCGTTTTATTTGACAAATATTGTTGAGGCACCCTTAATCATTTCATTTTTTTTTTGAGAGATTCTCCCACACGGAACATAGAGCCCACACCTACTCCCCTAGGTCAACTTTTTGACCTACGTTCTGATACCAATTGTTAGGCTTTCCAAGCCCATGTCCAACTCTTTCTCTTAGTATGATATTGTCCGCTTTGGGTCAGGTGGCAAAGCCCGCACAGATTTATTTTTGAGCTCTTTTCCAAAAGGTCTCATACTAATTAGAGTTGGTCTTAGCTATATATTAGAACATTATTTTTTAATCTTCAGATGTGGGATATTGTTTGTATCCCAACAAATATTTTTATTCCGCGTTTCCCACACGTGTAAACGATATTTCCTTTTCTGTTTTCATTATTATCTTCCAAACTATATACTTATTTGTTTTGTTTTATCTTTTACATTTTGTTTTGGGTCAAATCTATATCTATATACTTATTATTTCATTTCTTCTACAAATAAATATCTTCGTACAGCCAAGAAAAGAAGTAGCGATACAGTCTTTATACGAACAATTGATTGGACATGTAACTTACTCGTGTGTTAATTAGTATCATCAGTGCATCACTTTTCGAATTTAGAACCGCATAACGCATATTATAACTTACTCGTTTTATTTGACAAATTTGAATTTAATTAGTAAAGTGACATTGTTTAATTAGTAAATCTATATCTATATACTTATTATTTCATTTCTTCTACTATTTACTATTTACAATTGAGCTCACAATTCGAGTTATTTCTAGCTTACCTGATTTGGACATACCCAAACTAATTGGAGATTTCCAATCAAACCAAGAATATTTAAGCTATAAACCGACTTGTGTCGTATTCTTTATTCATCAGAGGCACACATCAAACTACCAATACCACTTCAGATGTGCATTCCCAACCATTAGATCAAGTGGATTCAATCTTACCCATTGAGCCTTCAATGCACTTTCCATATATGTCTTGGATAATGTAAATTTGAGATGTCATCCTTGATCAGTAATTTTGAGAAGAAACGATCAACAATAAAACCAGTAAATTATCCAAGACTATTTTAGTCGTTTTTGCCATTAAAGTTTTCAAAATTTTAAATATTTAGTTCTCACCATTATGCTAACAATTGTTATTTTTTTTTTCTGGTTTTTTTAAGATCCATTTCTCTATATTAAAAAAAAAAAACAAAATTGAATTTGAGGCAAAAAAAAAAAAATTATACTAATAAACATGCACTATTCATACATAAATTCCTTATTATATCATCATCCCAATTTAAATTCATTTATATTATTAAAAGTCATAATTTTCAATGTGAACTCTTGTCTGGTATTTTTGGGGGGTTTTTAACAATTTAAGAAGAGTTCCGGGGAGAAACAGTAACGTTTTAACAGTTCCTGGTTAATGGTTTACGCGTGAGCTTATTAACATATACATAAAATTCAATATCGGTGTGCGATTCACGAAAACTTGCTGTCAAAAAAAAAAAAAGATTCACGAAAACTTATATTCCAGAAACAATTCAGAACAACAAGTAACCAAATTCTACTCTACATTGAGATTAATTTTTCGATGCATCATGTTTAGTTGTTTACTTCATTAATTTAGGTACAAGTCCATATTTTTATGTTTGTATTTATTGTACATTTTTAAACTAAACAAATCAACTTAACCATTTAGCATATTGTACAGGTCTTATAATCTTGTAATGCCTGAACATTTTCATATTTATGATATTCACCATTTAGCAAAAAAATCAACTTAACCATCTAGTGTGAACTCTTGTACGTTTTTATTGTTATATTACGTCCAAGTGCAAATTATATATTTCGGACGTGAAGGGTTAATATATTTCTTTTCAGTTTTGAAGAAATAGAAACATGATATCCTGTTGTATATGCTTGGATGTTTCGGATTTTAGGTGAGTTGCACACTTAACTGTTAAGATATCTACGAAGAAATTTTCCTCTACAATGATTTTCATATTTATCTCCCACGTGCCAAGCGTGTGGATTGGAGATCTAAATTTCTAGAAGATTAATAATTAAAAAGCCTTTCTATAGTGTCTATCTATCCTGTTAGATTTTTGATATTTACTTACGCCCCTGTATTCTAGTATATAACTAAAAGTCTAAAACTATAACAAAAAAAAAATCAAATCAAATGTTAAACGATGATAAATCAATTGTGTAATTGAAATATCACTTATTCACTTTCTTCAGAATCGTAGAAAACTCATAGATTAATAGAAAAGATCAATTATACTCCACGTGGGAGGAGTTGGTTACAAGAGACAAATCAGACTTAGATAAAGCTTCTGCTTCCATATTGCAAGATCGGTCAATAATTCTCGGACTTGATTAGTCTTTTGCTTTTTTACTTACTTTGGTAACTTGTTCTGTGATTTTCCATTTTTAATAGATTGTTTATTAATCTTAATTGTTCTTAGCAAAACTTTGCTCCTTTCCGTGCTTTTAATCATCTCAATCTGATTGTTTAATAATGGTAGAGCACAAGCAACACAAACATAATCATAGAAACAACAATGAGGGCAAGAGGAATCAAAAGAAACGAGTTTCACATGATAACGATGAAAAGATCAATAGAGATGAGCTTGTCATTTACAGAATCTATGACTATTAGGACCGTGCCTACTTGAGAAAATTAAACTTCGGCCTACGGCCTCAAATTTACAAATATTTTATTTTAGGTGGATAACTGTTACAATTACTGTTAAAATTTAATTATTGCACTTATACATCACTAGAATATTTCCATTAATATCTCAAGGCTAACCCACAGTTTTATTCAACGTAGATTTGTTGTCTTGTTACAGGAGACACCGACGCCGTCTTCAGTCTTCTTCATCGTCATCATGTAGTTTTGTGTTCGGAGGATCTCCGTTGCGGTGGAGATGCGTTAGAGTGTGTTGGTGGTAAAACTTGTTACAGCGGCCGTTTGATTGTTCTTCTTCCTTCCTCCTCTCGGAAACAAAGAAGAAGAAGACTTCACTGATTATTCTCTCTTCGAAACCATGGATTCAAGAGCTATGCTCGATTAGGCAATATTTCAACTCGCGCCAGGTCTCATTTCATGTTCTAAAATATAGCACAACTATTTAGTATACATATAAAATAAGTGTACATTTAATTTGTACACCCAAATTAATGTACGACCTAATGGCTGTATCCCTATTTTTGCTGATCCTGATGAGATATATGATCCGGTATCGTCTCGGATAATCCATCCGACCTCTGTTTTTTCACTACCTTGAATAAAAGAGGCGTCGAAATTGCATTTTAACAATCCTTTAGGAGGTTTCATCCAGTGAGTGGATGTGGAGTTAGTGTTTTGCAGGTGGTGTTGACGATCTCTTGGAACTTGTGCAGCCATCCTTTCATTTAGATCATCCCTTGCTTTTGTAGAATCTTGTTAAGGGGTCCTTAATGTTTGGTTGAAGATAATGTGTAAGCCTGAGCCGACTTGGAAAGCTCGTGGCAACTTCGTCGGATTTAGTCTCTAGACCTACCAATGTTTAAAACGTCGGTAGATGCTAATCGGGCTTGAGGACTGATAGTTTTAGGATTTTTCCATGAGTTTGCCTGTAATTTCCTATACATATTTTTTTCCCTATGATGCAAATGGAGAAAGCCGCACGAGCGAAAATTGGGCCTTGAATATTTGCCAGTTTCGCTAACCGATCCACTACTTGGTTAGTGTCTCTGGGTGAGTAGTTGAATTCCAATAATGTGAACTGAGTTTGCCATCGATCGATATCACCAACGATATTCTCTAAAGAAATATATGTGCAATTGTTTGTAATGGAATCTGTAGGAGAGTTGTTTAGCACCAACCAGTTAATCCGGATCAAACCGACAATTTACGGAATATTCAATTGATTTACACGCTTAACGGGCCAAGTCCAACTCTCGAAGCCTATCCTGACCAGGATCGAGCTGAGTAGAAAATTTCAGGAAATATTCTCAGGATTATACACTCGTTGATTGGTAAGATTTCGTTTATAATTTTAGGAAAACAAAAGATATTCAGTTGAGAATATATAGAAATGGAAGATTTACGGGTCGAGGAAGGAGATCTATGTAATATTATTTTTAATACGCCTCGTTGAAATGATTGCCATTTAAAAAACTTGATCCAATCTAATCATCCAAGGTAAAAAAATAATTTTCATTTTGTTTATCAGCCTGAAATTGTCAATTACAAAATTTGATTATAGAACACATTCATGATATTCCTCTTGTGCTTCATCAGAGTCTGATTGAACCCATAAAGCTCATCTTTTTCATGTGTGATATGTTCTTCCTTAGAAAGGCTTAAACCTACGAGCAGCTCGAAGTTGTTGTATCCTCTTCTTGTCTTGCTCGAACTTACTCTGAAGCGCCAAGAGTTCTGTCAACAAAAACACAAAACCAAGAATCAATCATCAGAATCAGGGCAGACAGAACGAAGGGCCGCTTGTGACTAGGGGTTCGTATAAAAACTGACCCGAGCCAAACTGAACCTGACACAAACCAAGTTTGAAGCTTTCAATATAGAAAAGCCAAGACTTACCGTTGTGTTGTGCTTCTCGCCTTTGGAAACGGTAGAAACCATGAGCGACGGGCTCACTCTGTTTCTTCTTAGAGTTCATAACCTCCGAAGCAGCCTGAGAAAAAGATCCAACGGCTGTTCCAGATTCAGTTTCTGTTGTCTTTTTCCTTCCTTTGTGATGCACGACAACAGTCCATCCACCTTCTGCAGCTTTAGCTTCTCTATCTTGTTTCTCCTGTTCAACACATACGACAGCATTAGACAAAAACGTTGTAGTCACTTAGACAATAGACATGAACGCTAAAGGAGGGATAGAAGAACCTGTTCAAGGCGTTCTTCGTGAGCAGTCATGAAGTCATCGATTCTCTTTTGCAGCTCGTCTAAACCAGGTCTACTCTCATAGTAATCAGTAACCCACTCTGCATTTGAAAGAGGACTTATCGAGTTAAGCAGAAACAGATACAAGAGTGTTCAGGCTTATCTAATCATATGCAGCTAATAATAGAAGAAAAAGCAATCATTTTTGTTTCATTCATACTTTTCATTCCCCTTGTGCAATCCTCATCGCCTGAAGAAATTTGATATACGTCTTCCTCCTCTTCAATTTTCTTCTCTTTCATAGAGGTCATCTCCATCTTTTTCTTCTTATTTGATTTCTTAGACTTGCCTACAAAAGATGATTTACTTTATTAAACAAGAACCCAAACAAGACCATGACTACACCAAAGCAGCTCTGAAACTACGGTTTCTTATTTCAGTTCAATTACGGCCATGCCAAACATAAATAACATTCATAAAAACCTCAGATTAACATCATATGCCAGAGTTAGATAAAGTTCACATACTGCTACAAAGACTGGAAACTAGATAAAGTTCCTCATGCAAATGATCGAGAGAATTAACATGAGACAAACACAATATAACTAACATGGTTAATGAACTACTCACCTTCTCTTTTCAGATGATCATCTTCAACTGAAGCAATACTTATTTCCTCAGCCTTCCTTTTCTTCTTTCCCTTGTTCATTTTACCCTTCTTTTCTTTGACTTTCTCAGCTGAAATAGCTGTAACAAGAACCAAAGATACTAAACTCAATACCAGAATCTACAACTGGGTAGTAGATTATTGCTCTGCCAAAAACACAAGAAATCACCTTCCAGCCTCGGTTCGCTTATATCTGCGTTGCCTCCTTTCTCTTTTCTCTTTTTCACTTTCCCAGTGAGCTTCCCATCAGCTGGAGAGCTATTTATTTCCTTACTCTTTTGAATCTTCTTCTTCAACTCGACCTTCTTCCTTTTCGGTTTCTCACTTGATTTAGCTGGTAAGGAATAATACACAGATACTAAACTCAATACCATAACACATCTTATTACACCATGGATTTCTAAATCCATCAAAGCCAAAACTTTCACCTTTGAGCTGTGTAACTTGAGGCTGCTGGCTTAATTCAACATTGCTCACTCTCTCTTTCTTCTTCCTCTGCATTTTCCCAACTCTCTTCCCATCAGTTTCTTCTGCAATTTAACCATCACATCAATTAAACTAAAAGAGTGTTAAAAACTTTAAACTTCAACTAATTAACTTCTTCTGCTGCACAAGATAAACCCTTTGTAATTGAATTCAAGGCAATTCCAAATTAAAGGTCTCAGCTTTTCCAAACCCAACAAGTTACTCTAAGAGCAGAATCATCAGGATACACAAATTCTAATGATAGAATCGAAATAAGAGGAAAAGAAACAAACGCGAGAAATTAGACATACCGTCGTGGAGATTTCTCTTCTTCATCTTCTTCGCCTCCTTCATCTTCTCTTCTTAGAATCTCTGTCGGCGACAATCGGCGTCGATTGCTCTCGGAAAATTTAGAATTTGTCAGGCGACGATGATGTAAATTAGGGTTTTAGCTTTTGAGGTTTTCGGCTGAAGCAATTAAGTGGCAACATTGTGAATAGCAGCAAGACGAGAAGGAGAAATACGTAATTCTCTTGAACTCGCCCGTTACCGGTTATTGCAATACAAATCGACTCGGTTCGGTATTTAATTTCGGCTGGTTTATCCTGGTTACTGGACTACAATCGATTTGGTATAAAAATTTCTCAATCGATTTGGTTCGGTTAGGTTCGGTGTGGTTCTTCTATTGGTTTACGGCTTCTCAAAATCGTTGCTGTATGAATCGTCTCTGTGACAACACCTGAAGCAACAACAATGGTGAATTTATTATCTGCAAATCGAGAAGCTCTAATTGCACAAAGCATCTGTGCAACTGTATTGAAAGGAAATTGGAAAAGTATTCTGAAACACAAAGTTGATTCTGGATTATTGAAATCATCGATAATTACTCAGGTAATCTCAGAGCTTTCTCTGTATTCTGGTTATGGCGGACCTTCTCTTTCATGGAGTTTCTTTAGCTGGACTGATTCTTTACCAAGTTGCAAACATAGTTTACAATCATCTTGGAAAATGATTTTGATTCTTACTCAACACAAACATTTCAAAACCGCACACCAACTGCTCGATAAATTGTCTCAGAGAGAGCTTTTGTCATCTCCTCTGGTTTTGAGATCTTTAATAGGTGGTGTTTCTGAAGACCCAGAAGTTTTATCTCACGTTTTTAGCTGGTTGATGATATTTTATGCTAAATCCGGGATGATCAACGATTCAATTGAAGTGTTTGAGCAGATCCGGAGTTGCGGATTGAAGCCTCATTTGCAGGCTTGTACTGTGTTACTGAATAGTTTGGTGAAAGAGAGATTGACTGATACTGTTTGGAAGGTTTTCAAGAAGATGGTTAAGTTAGGTGTTGTGGCTAATCTTCATTTGTATAATGTATTGGTTCACGCTTGTTCTAAGTCCGGCGATCTTGAGAAAGCCGAGAAATTGTTGAGTGAGATGGAAGAAAAAGGTGTTTTTCCTGATCTTTTTACTTATAATACGTTGATCTCGGTGTATTGCAAAAAGGGTATGCATTACGAGGCTTTATCCGTGCAAGATAGGATGGAGAGAAGTGGTGTTGCTCCGGATATCGTCACTTATAACTCGCTCATACATGGGTTTTGTAGAGAAGGTAGAATGAGGGAAGCGACGAGGCTTTTTCGGGAGATTAAAGGTGTTGTTACGGCGAACCATGTTACTTATACTACTTTAATTGATGGGTATTGTAGAATGAATGATATAGATGAAGCTTTGAGGTTACGCGAAGTAATGGAGTCAAGAGGGTTTTCTCCTGGAGTTGTGACTTACAACTCGATTTTACGGAAGTTATGTGAAGACGGAAGAATAAGAGAAGCTAACCGGCTTTTGACTGAGATGAGTGGAAAAAAGATAGAACCTGATAATATCACCTGCAATACTTTGATTAATGCATATTGCAAAATCGGGGACATGGTTTCTGCAGTGAAGGTAAAGAGGAAGATGATTGAATCAGGGCTAAAACTTGACATGTATTCATACAAAGCATTGATTCACGGGTTTTGTAAAGTGTTGGAACTGGACAATGCAAAGGAGGAACTATTCTCTATGCTAGGGAAAGGCTTATCTCCAGGATATTCGACCTATTCGTGGCTTGTGGATGGATTCTATAACCAGAACAAGCAAGATGAAATCACAAAACTCCCAGAGGAGTTTGAAAAAAGAGGTCTTTGCCCTGATATTGCTCTATACAGAGGATTAATAAGAAGGATATGTAAGTTAGAACAGGTGAATTACGCCAAAGCATTGTTTGAATCGATGGAAAAGAAGGGTTTATTGGGAGATAGTGTTATATACACGAGCATGGCGTATGCATATTGGAGAACAGGGAATGTCACTGAAGCTTCTGCTTTGTTCGATACAATGTATAATCGACGGTTAATGGTAAACTTGAAACTGTATAAATCTATCAGTGCTTCTTACGCTGGTGATAACGATGTTTTGAGATTCTTTTGGAGTCATGTAGGTGATAGATGTCTTATATCCAAGAGTATTTTACGGGAAATGAACAGAAGCGAGGTCTTGTGAAGTGAGTATCTGTGTAAGCTCAGTACTGATCATGATCAATGTTGAAATACTTGGTTAGAGTTTTGAGTTTCTTCTCCTTGAAAAATGCATAACTTCGAACTCATTACCTTATGCATTTAGTGAGTGCATTCCAAACAAAATTACCATTTAAATCATTTTGTTGATATCAAAATTTAAACTATATATTACTTTATATAAGTTCCACACAATTTATTAATTAAAACAAGAAACATTAAAAAAAAATTAATTCACATACTTTTATGTTATCATCTTTTAATAAAAGAAAATATTTGTTCACAAACAATAACATGGTTTAATATATATATATATAAAAAGTAATATAATACAACACACAAAAAATATGTGATAAAAAATAGGATAAATATACAAATAGATAGTTCAATTTTACTCAAAATAAGAAATAATTTACTTTTAAAGAAAAATGAATATTTTAAAAATTTTTAAAATAGTGTTAAAGTAGAAATTTCTGTTACCGATAAAAATATTTAAAAATATGAAAAGAGATTGGTTAAATATAAAGTAAGATAATTTCATTTTACTTAGAATAATAAGTAATTTATTATAAGGGAAATAGAATACTTATTGAGAATTTCTAACTATATTTGTTAGTAGCAAAGTACAAAATTTATGTTACAGATTAAAAATTTAGAAAAATTCATTGTATATTAGCAAAAATCTAAAATGACGAGTTTTTAAAACAACAATATGCTTATAGATATCAGAAATGAATGATAATATCCATAGATTTCCAACAACATTTGGTATATTAAAAAATGTGAAAGAAGAAATAGTCAATGTGGTTGAAAAAAAAATTAAGATGCTAAGAAAACACATAATGAAAATAATTAAGAAGAGAAAGAATCTGATATAAGAGAATAAATAACAAAAAAATTTAATTTATAATTAACTACAAAAGTCTAGATAAGATAGAGATTTTGAAAAAAAATATCAAATCAATGATATTAGTCACGTATCATCAACCACATAATTAAAAACATTAAAAAATTCTTAAAATGATAATTATTTTTTAACGCATATACTATTTTTTAACGCATATACTATTTTTTAACACACAAACCTATTTCTAGTCATTAAAAGAAAACACAGGACATGTATTATCACGATTTGCTTCTTTGTTTATGTTATTGTTACAATTTGTCGTGAAGCTTGAGACCAACTTGTTTAAAGTAGAATACATGTAAATGCTAATACTATAATATGTCTTACTAATTAGTTCATGAATTTTTTTTAATAGGCCTACATAATTAGGAACAAATTTGTGGGAGAGACAACACGTCAACACCCATACCATACCTAGCTACTTTAGGGAGCTGTATGGTATGGTTTGTCTACGGGTTGCCATTAGTCCATCCTTTTGGCACTCCTACTCTCATGACGATGTATTTGATCGTATATTTTAGATATTACGATAAGCTAGAACAACGATTAGTGATAATCGTTGTCGTGATAGTTGAAGTCATTTTTGTGGTTGCACTTGCAACTCTGACATTGACTTTAGTAGATTCAAGAGGACTACGACGATTTGTCATTGGTGATGCTTGCTGCGTATGCAACTTCATTATGTATATCGCTCCGATATCTGTTTTGGTAAGTTTAATTTATTAATCTTGTTTAATTTATTAATTTCTAAGATTAATAAATATCCTCAATGATCTAATAATGATATATTTTTGTTTTGAAGTCTCAAATTTAAACCTATAATTATATATTTTTGTTATTTGCTTATATTTTACTTATGTTTTGCTTAGTTTTTGCATAATTTTCGTCAACTTGTTTTCTCTTCATTTATTTCAACATTTTTTATATAAATGTAATATATTAATAGGATTGGAGTAAAAAACAGTTTATTCTTAAACACATTCAAAACAAAAACTTAATTTGATGTTTTATATACGATCGCATATTTCAAATTTTTGCGACTAGCCTAAGTTACGATTAGTGGTCATGGTTGTTATGGTAGTCGAGGTCATATTGTACAAAACCCACTCTTCCATTCATAGCCTTACTAAACCGTTGTAAACATTATATTAACATAAAAACCCTTTAATTAAAAATTTAAAATGTTTTTCTCTTAAATGTCCTTAGACCTCCGCAGTGTTATGACCATCCCTATTTGCTTCAAGAGGATCCGAATCAGTTAAACTCTTCATTTCTCTCTTCTTACCCCATTAGACGAGGTACAGTCCTCCCACAATAATTACTGGCTTACTGCACCGATAATGCTGTAATGTTGCCAATTAAAAAGAAATACATTAGTTACATGAAATCTATATATTTAGAAATCAATACACGATACGTAGATGAGTTCGCACCTCCTGACATGAATCGGCTCCTGTAAAATAAATGATCCGACAAGCACAACTACAACAAGTCCTACATGGCTGAACATCGAGACGAATAATGGCCCTTTGGACTCCACACTAATCGTTGTTATGATAGTCGAGGTCATTTTTGTGGTTGCACTTGCAACCCAGACCTTTGACTTTAGTAGATTCGAGAGGACTACTAATGTCATCATGTATATCGCTCCAATATATGTTTTGGTAAGGCTAGTTAATCAAATCGAAGAGAACTAAAACTAGCTAAAGACGAGACCTTAGAACGAGTCAATTGAGCTAAAAATATCCACAAACGAATTAAACTCCCATATAACTCTGATCTGAAGCTAAATATGGATTAATCATCCTAATCTCCTCTTGATCCGGTACACCCCATATTCCAACACTTTACTGATGACATGTGTCAGAAAATGAAAGCTTCATGAGAGCTATATAAACTATGGACCCTTTGGAGGAAACTCTTAACTCAATTTGATCCCATAATCACACTTTTGATTAAAAAAAAACTTATCCTTTCTGTTAAATAAAGTTATTCGAAAATGTCAAGCAACTCCCAGAACATTAGCTTCCAAGCCGGCCAGGCCAAAGGCCAAACTCAGGTAATCCTAAATTACTTCAACTATAATGTTATTACAAGGGGGCTGACCCAAAACTATTTGATGTCTCAAAGTATTTTTTTTCTATTAATAAAAAAAAATTATAATCTTTCAATTTGAAGACTTTTTCTCAATTAAATATTTCAAAAGCTATTTTGTGTGAGATTTTTTAGATTTAGTTGTGGAATTATTTATGATTTATAAATTTATGTTGTCCATATTAGTCTTATTTTGGAATTTTGAATTTTTGAAAATCAAATTTAAAAACTTAATTAAAATAAAAATTGTTAGGTCCCTTTTATCATTAAACCCAACCAAATTAACCCATCTTTATTATTTCATTATCTTATAAATATAAAATCAAATTTGCAATTTACATTATAAAAAAAAAATATTAACCATATTTAGTTTTTTTTTTTTTTTGGAATAGTTAAAAATATTTAGTTGATCATCATTATATTTCTGTTAATGAATTGAGCTCGCAAAGTCAGCAAATAGTTTGTTTTCTTGTAGTATATATAATACATTTTTTTTTTTTTTCTAATTATTTGGTTGATGGTGTTCAGGAGAAAGCTAGCACCATGATGGACAAGGCTGGCAATGCTGCCCAATCTGCCAAGGAGTCTCTGCAAGAGGTTCGTAAATACATATAATTTTCATGATTAAATCAGATCCTAAATAAAATATTAAATCAGATTTCTTGTAATAACATGCATGAAACTAAATTGTTTCACATGTAAACATTTGTATAGACGGGCCAGCAGATTAAGCAGAAGGCACAAGGTGCTACCGAATCAGTGAAGAATGCGACCGGCATGAACAAATGAAGACAATATTTATTTGATTGATGATGCTATTTTGTTTCCCTAATAAAAACAATAATTCATTTTTTGAAACCTAAAGATTAGGTTTAAGAGTTTGATTATTCAGACTGCATGTTGGTTTTTTTTTTCTTACTATTATCACTAGTTTTATTGGATTTTGCTTCTGTTTGTTATCTCATGATCATGTATTCTTTGAGAAATCCTATTTCATTAATAGATCTCTCTCATAAAATACTAAAATAGCGTTTTCTTATTACCAAACTAGAAACAGAACGGTACGGTAACTGAAAAACCAGAGCAAACTAACTGTAAATGTTTAAATTTTTTTACCAAATCGATCCAAATTTTGTTTATAAACCGATGAGTTTTATTAATAGAAATCCAATAACCTGAAATCAAATACAAACCACAGCTAGTGAATAAGAACTAAACAACTGAAGTTTACATTTTATATATAGACTATTATTAACTCATTAATACTTTATTATGTATTTTAAGGTAATTTTTTTTGTCTAATTAAATCAAACAATAACCAAATCGACCTAATTAAAATGTCATCAACAAGTAACCAAACCGAATTACAAATGATTATATTTTGAATTTTTGATCTTGAGAGACAACATGTTTAGCTTTTACGATACTAATAATATGACCAAATCCACACAAATTTTTTTTTTGTATTAATTAATTTAAGTCATTATTACATATTCGTATAATTTATTTGGTTTTTCAGATAAAATTTAAACATATGAAACTGGGTTACACTTTCTACTTTATATATCCTGTACAACATCAACTCACAAATCGACTATTTAGGAATCTTTTATCTTCATAATCACAAAAGGTTCTAAGCTTGGTAATAAAAGAGAGACAAAGAATCTCTGAAGTGTTCAAGAAAGAATAAATCCTTTTAGGACAAAACTCAGAAGGCAAACTTGGCATCTAAATACTGTGCAAATCTCTCACTATTTGGTAAAACTATATAAAATAACACATAAACCCCCACAACCTCGAGAAGAAAAAACTGGTGGAAGAGGGAAGATCATATTTGAAGACCGACGAGGCAATGAGTCTAAATAGTGATTCAATGGTCCCAGTTAACTCCGGGTTAGAGAACTTGAACCCTCCGGTTCTCTCTAAGGTTAGTGCGTGGGCCGTAATGTTTGGGCTCTTTGCGCTTTCTTTGATCGCTATGGCTTATGCTTGCTATCACAAGCAAAACGCTTCGAATACATGCAATGAAGAACAAGAGAAACTAGGAAAGAAGCAAGTGTTAAAGCCACTAGATATGGAACCAAAGATTGTTGTTATAATGGCTGGTAATGAAAACCCTACCTTCTTTGCTAAGCCAACTAAGATCCATGCATGACCATTATTGTCTTAAATGATCAAGTCCAAAAATCGTTAGATTAGTGTTTTGTTTTTCTTCTGTTATGCTTCTTAATTGGGTTCGATGCGCAGGACGTACGAGACCACATCTATGTATATTCTTGAGTCTATAAACATAGTTATTTTTTTTTCTTGTTTAATTTGTCAAGAAAAAAATTATTTTTGTTTATAAACTTCTCTACCAACAAAAAGACAAATTCTGACAAAGATATATCAAATCAAGTGAAATAATGTCTTGATGGTACATGGACCATAGTAGGAATATATCTAATCAAGTGAAATAAGCCTATGGATTCATGATATACTTCCAAACCAAACAGATCATACTAAAATCAAATCAAAATTTTTAAAATTGAAATAATTTTTGTGATCTTTATCGACAAACACTGACACATACACACACACACACATATAAATTTTTGTTGTTCTTTCAATACCGTTAATCCTTTTTATTATTTTAATAAAATATATAAATGTAGTATTAACCCAGCGGAACTTTTTTTAAAAATTCCTCTAGTTCCACTTTTTAGCCAATTGCTCAACTGATGTAACATTAGAAAAAATTTCCACAGATTCAGCCAATATTCCACAACAATTCAGCTAAATATTGTTACCATTCTTTTTTTTGCTCTTCTGTCCTTTTCTGCATATTATTTGCGTCGATAGTTTTTTATGTTTTTCAACACTTCGAGATGACTCATGATTCCATATAGCCCTGGGCGTTCGGATTTTCGGATCGGATCGGATCGGATATTTCGGATTTCGGATTTTTCGGATAGGAGAATTTAATATCCGTTCGGATTTTATGATTTTTCGGATCGGATTCGGATCGGGTTTTTTCGGATTCGGATAATCCGGAGAGGATAATTCATTATCCGTTCGGATTTTTATGACCATTTAGATCGGATTCGGTTCGAATATTTTCGGATTCGGACTGGATTTTTGGAAAAAAAAAACTAAAAATTCCATTTATTTTTTTAAAAATTGGTTATATTTTGAAAAATTTGTATAGTTTTAACAAATATAACTTAAATTTTTGAGATATCTAGGTTATTTCAAATATTTTTTTGTTATTTGCTATTTTTTTAATATAAAATTATAACTAATATTTTTGAATATCTATTTTTTTTTGGGTTTTCGGATAAACCGTTCGGATTTCGGATCGGATCGGATTCGGATCGGATTATTCGGGTAGGATAATTCATTATCCGTTCGGGTTTTAAGACTATTCAATTCGGATTCGGATTCGGATTTTTCGGATCGGATCGGATCGGATTTTCGGATTTCGGATTTTATGCCCAGGGCTAATTCCATACATGATCCTTGGTTTTCTCCTTTTTTTTTTCTTTTTCTTTTGTCATCTTGTGCTACTTACAACGGACACCAACCCATTAAACCAATTAACTCCATTATGAGATAAAGTACTCGATTCCGTGAGATGATATTTGTCGACCTATATATTAAATTACTAGACCCCAATCACTTTTCGATTTTCTAATCATTTTTGTATTTTAATATTCAATTAAAAAACTAACTTTTCAATAATTGAAATAAAATCCAATGAAACGGTTTTAATTATTTGTTCTCATTGACAGCTAAGTTAGCTGAGCAAAATATGACCCACCCTCTACTATCTTCCATTTTCACGTTCATTGATACAGTGTCAGTGGTCTTATTATTGTGTAAAGATTTGCATGAGATATATGGCAGTTGTTGTCACCACTCACCACCACTGCTTCTAATTAAAATTGTAAATTACCACTCACCAGTCCAAGAGAGAGAAAGAGATCGCCGTTGTTGTCACCACTATATCTTCTGATTGCGATTGTCACATTGTAGCTTTTCAGGTAAAATTGCCTATTTATGTTTGTTTTATACTTAATCTATGTTCGATCTGTGTATCTACTTGAATTTTTCATTTGATTGGGTGGATAATTTTTTTGATCTTTATTGACAAACATTGACACATATATATCGAGACTAACTAAGACTGCCATCTATTAACGAGATTAAAGCTCAAACACAGAGTCATGTCAACATCTTCTCAATCCTACCCAATGAGCAGCGGTGACGATCAACACAGTTACATCCATAATTCCTCATATCAAGTCAGTAATGTAATCTTTATATATTGTACGATTGCAAGTTTTGATGATTTTGTTATTCCTAGAATGTAACCAAATCATGCTGTTTTTGTGAGAAAAATTCCTAAATATATATATATATATATATATATATATATAGCATACATAATAATTAACATACATTTGTGATACAGAAAGCAGCCATTGATGGGGTTGAAGAAAAGGCAAGACAATACATTTTGGAAAAACTCGATCTCCTGAATCTGAATCCCGATCTTAGTACTTTTGCGATTGCGGATTTTGGTTGTTCTACTGGCCCTAACACCTTTCATGCTGTTCAAAATATCATTGATGCTGTGAAACTTAAAAGACTTAAAGAAAGCCAAGAAAACAGTCTTGTGCCTCTCGAGTTCCAAGTTTATTTCAACGATCTACCAAACAATGACTTCAACACACTCTTTAGAACTCAACCTTCTTCCTTTGAACAAGAGTATTTTTCGGTCGGAGTTCCAGGCTCTTTCTATGGCCGAGTGTTACCAAAAAATAGCATCCACATCGGACACACTTCCTACACGATTCAGTGGCTTTCAAAAGTTCCCAAAGCCGTATGTGACAAGAAATCTCCAGCTTGGAACAAAAATTACATTCAGTGTAATTATTTGATAGAAGAAGTCACCATGGCCTACAAAGTCCAGTTTAACGAAGACATGAAGGTTTTTTTTAAAGCTAGAGCCGAAGAACTTGTGCCTGGAGGATTGATGATCGTGTTAGGACAATGTTTGCCCGATGGTGTGCCCATGTATGAGACATGGCTGGGTATTGTGGGAGACACCATCGGTGATTGTCTCCTGGATATGGCTAAATCGGTAAGATATAAAAACTACAAAGCATCATATATTGTTTTTGAAGCCTAGATAATTTATTTTGTTGGATGCTTCTTCATAAGAAACTAGTTATAAACATCAGTTTTTTTTGTTTTGTTTCCTCCTTTAATTTGTAGGGAGTAACGACCAAGGAAAAGATCGAATTGTTCAACATGCCCGTGTATTTTCCTCAATATAGTGAATTGAAAAGAGCGATTGAGGAAAACGGAAGCTTTACAATTGAGATGATGGAGACTACAAGCCATCCATTGGAGGCTACACAATTAACCAACGACTTCATCGCTGCCATGTTTCGAGCCTTTCTCTCTACACTTATAGAAAAACATTTTGGAGATGGTGTGGTCGATGAGCTATTCGATCAACTTGTTAAGAAACTCTCCAAGCACCCGATTGATTTTGAAAAGTGCAAGAAACAATTGGTCTATTATATCGTTCTTAAACGAAAATGAATATTGAGATTATTCCTACCTCGTTATGTTTTTTTCGAAATTATCCAATACAGTGTTATTTCTATCCTTTGTAAACGTTTCGAAACTTTGAATTTTTCTTTTTTAATTAGATGTCCTTGTTCCATTGTGTTAGCATCTATCATAATAACAATATAACGAATACATACTTAAACGATATAGACACGACACCAACACTTTTTTTAACGATGAAATAGTACTACTTGTATTGATAAAGGAAGGTAAACATTTTATTAGCACGTTTTCTAGATTTGTTTAGCTACTCTATTTATTTGGTCAACTTTTATTTGGTCAATTTTGTTTGATAAAGAATTAAAAAGTTAACTTTATCATTATAATTTAAATAAAAATTTATTTGGTCAAAATTGTACGTCAAATTTCAATGCTCCCCGCTGACCTGTTCCAACCATGTTTAAATACGGAAAATTATGCAATTTGCTATCATCTCATTGGTTACTTTTTTTGTTCTTATTTTGACATCTATCATCTCTTTGGTTATATATATCGAAACTAAGACAGCCAAACTTTTTGGCCAAAAAAAAAAAAAAAAGACTGCCAAACTATTCAGGAGATTAAAGCTCAAACACAGAGTCATGCCAACATCTTCTCAATCCTACCCAATGAGCAGTGGTGACAATCAACACAGTTACATCCATAATTCCTCATATCAAGTATGTAATGTAATTTTTATATACGATTCCAATTAATTATGATGATTTTGTGTTATTCCTAGAATTAATTAATGCAATTTTTGTGAGACAAATCCCTTGATATATCTACAACACAAACATTTGTGATACAGAAAGCAGCTATAGATGGGGTTGAAGAAAAGGCAAGACAATACATATTAGAAAAACTCGATCTCCTGAGTCCCAATCTTAGTACTTTTACAATTGCAGATTTTGGTTGTTCTATTGGCCCTAACACGTTTCATGCTGTTCAAAATATCATTGATATTGTGAAATTTAAACACCAGAAAGAAAGCCAAGAAAACACCCTTGTGCCTCTTGAGTTCCAAGTTTATTTTAACGATCAAGCAAACAATGACTTCAACACACTCTTTAGAACTCAACCTTCTTCCTTGGAACAAGAGTATTTCTCGGTCGGGGTTCCAGGCTCTTTCTATGGCCGAGTGTTACCAAAAAATAGCATTCACATCGGACACACTTCCTACACGACTCACTGGCTTTCAAAAGTTCCTGAAGACGTATGTGACAAGAAATCTCCAGCTTGGAACAAGAATTACATTCATTGTAATAATTTGATAGAAGAAGTTACCAAAGCTTACAAGGTCCAGTTCACAAAAGATATGAGGGTGTTTCTTGAAGCTAGAGCCGAAGAACTTGTGCCTGGAGGATTGATGATCGCGTTAGGAGAATGTTTCCCCGATGGTGTGTCCATGTATGAGACATGGGGGGGTATTGTGGTAGACACTATCGGTGATTGTCTCCTGGATATGGCTACATCGGTAAGATTTAAACTTACAAAGAATTTTTTATTTCTTTTTTTTTTTTAATATCCAAAGCACCATATGTATATAGTTTTTGAAGCCTAGATCATTTATTTTGTTGGATGCTTCTTTATGAAAAACTAGTAATAAACATCAGTTATATTATTGTTTTTTTTTTTTCCTTTTGTAGGGAATAACGACTAAGGAAAAGATCGAATTGTTCAGCATGCCCGTGTATTTTCCTCAATATAGTGAATTCAAAAGAGTGATTGAGGAACAAGGAAGCTTTACAATTGAGATGATGGAGACTGCAAGCCATCCATTGGAGGCTACGCAATTAACCAACGACTTCATCGTTTCCATGTTTCGAGCCTTTCACTCAACAATTATAGAAAAACATTTTGGAGATGGTGTGGTCGATGAGCTATTTGATCAACTTGCTAAGAAACTCTCCAAGAACCCGATTGACTTGGAAAAGTGTAAGAAACAATTGGTCTATTATATGGTTCTCAAACGAAAATGAATAGAGATCCCAAATGAATCTATACTATTATTTTGGAAGTCACTTCCCTTTTACAACTTATAAGTTTGTAAGAATTACATTCATTAAAACCCTGAATTTTAAAACTTTTCACAAAACTACCCCAAGCTTTTATAGGAATTTGATAATTGTATTAAAATGTTTTATTTGTACCCGTCTGATTGAATGCTTCTCAGCCGTCGGATCTAAAAATTCTAACTTACCAATCGGTAAAACGCGCGGATCTTAATAACCCGGTTGACTTCAATCGGATCTTACAAAATGATCTTACCCGTCCGTCTACTTATATCATGTCCGTTGGATTTTAATTAGTGCAGATATATAAAATACATACGCGAACTCTTATGTGAAGATAATCCAAAGGGACCCGATTTAAACAGATTGTTAGCCGAAATATGTGCACCCACTAAAAAAATATCAACTTTTAAGGAATATTGCGTAATTATCTTTGAGCTCAGTAAGGAAATCGTAATAAATCGTAATCTTTGACTACGTCCGTTTGCGTAATGCAGATTAAAAAAGCAATTTAATTATAACAATATGGATGCACATTTTAAGAAAATCAAAATAAAATCTACATTAACAACCCAAACTAAAAAAGGAAAATTAATTAATTTCCTTCCAATCCGTAAATGTGATTTCCTTAACAAAGAAATGCATTAATTTTCAGTTATTAAATTTGGAATTTATTTTAGAGATTTAAATTTATGATTTTTCTTTCATCTTTGTTTTATTTTATTTTAAATTATTTTGAATTATCATATACTACATATGTTGTAATTTGAATTGTTTAACGCCCCATAATTTGAATTTTTGAAGAAAAAAATGTGTATTACTCAATTGATGAAAAAAGGTTTATTTAACTCACAATCGATATGTTGTAATTTAAAGTTTTGAAAACGAAAATATATTACACTAATTTACGAAAATTAACACTAATTATGAATTTCCTAAAATATCTCCACATAATTCAAACCTACATATTAACACTTATTTTGGAAGTTCCTAAAATATATACACCTAATTCAAACCGATATATTGTAAATATTAAACATTAATTTCGAATTTCCTAAAATATCTTCACCTAATTCAAAACCGATATATTTAAAATATATAAAAAGGTAACATAAATTTGAAATTATATTCAACATTAATTTTCGTATTAAGAAAAAATCTACACATTAGTTTCGATATAAAATTTTAATTACTAAAATCGATTAAGATACAAATATAAGGATAGTTTCCATTGATTAATCCCAAAATCGTTAATATCATAACAAATTAAAGATTTTGTTAAATATTTTTTAAACAATCTATGATATTTTTTAAGATAGATTTGTGTGGCTAAACCTAAATAGTTAAACTGTATCTCACTCTATAGAGGCATCATAGCTTTCACATCATCACAATTGCATCTCCTTTTTTCGTTTTTGTTACAAATCAATTATTCAGACAGTTCTTCTAATATTTTCCATTATGATTAGTTATGTGAGTTTTTGTTTTTGTCATGTGTGCTAAATATTCTATATGTTTTGTGCAGGTGATAATGATGCATGGCTAGCTCTTGCTCATTAGTTATACAAAGCAAGCTATTTTAAGTCGTAGAACACATCAATGACAGGTTTCTTAAAACACTCTCTTTTATATAATTTAAATGTTCCGATTTTTTTTTTCTTTTTTTTTGTTATTCATGACTTTTTTTTTAAATGTGGTTATGGTAGATATGGTGAGACATGGTCCATGGAAGGAGGGAAGAGCAGTGACGGCTCAGTACGGTGCGTACATGTTACTCTAGAGTTCTAAAGTTTAAGTCATCAAAATTTAACTTTGTGATATCTTACTCTTAGAAATGGGTAAGAGAATATAAAAAAGGGCATTATATCTAAAGATGAATGAGCCAAAAAATAAACAATCATTTCTACTTACTGTCAATTGCTGCTACTACTAAGTGATAGCTCTTTCGATTATTTAAATTTTATATACTAAAAGAAATATAAAAGAAGTATGACAACAATTCTATGTTTTCACACGACTCTCAATTGTTATAGATGCATGTGATTTTTCTGATTCCAGAACTACGTTTGAGAATTTTTTTCTTTAAACGAAAGCTCTTATAAGAAAGAAAAAAATAACAAACTATAGTAGCCAGTACTGATAGTTTAAGTTAATGTATTTCTATCGATATATGATCTTACACTCCAAATATTAAACTTTTGGAGTTTGAAACTAATTGTGTATTATCTCATCAGGTACAAAAAACTATTCATGGGGAAATATTTCTTCTTGATGGCATTTAATCTAATAGTAAACATCATGTTTTGGAGAGATTTGCTCCATCCCGATTCAAAAAGAGGCTCCGAGTTCTTTTACCACACCGGAAAAGTGATGGATTTCACTGGAAATCAGAAAAAACGCAATTTGATATTCGTGGAAAGGGCATTTGAAATCACCAGAGAAATGAGCGACGAGAAGACAATGGATTACTTAGATGTTCTTTTGGGTTCCACAAGGAACATTATCATTTTCATAAGTTATTCATTCCCCCTACATCTCAAGGTTCCTTAAAAACGATCTGTATAGATATTGATTACAATAATTGCAGATTGTTGTAACTAATCTTCTAATAAAATGTTTTCAATTAATTTAAATTAATTTGTCAAATAAATTTCGTTATGTACATATATTTTTGTAACTAATCTTTATTACTTTTATAAAAAAACATTTTCAATAATATAGTGCAATTAATTCGGATTGATGCAAGTTTAAACCGGTATTTTCTTTACGAATCTATTCAAAAATAAAAGTGACTCAAAAATTAAAAATATATTCCTTAATTAATTATAAAAGATTGCAATCTTACCTAAATATTTATAATTAGTTATTAAACGATATTTATAATATTTCAAAAAATAATTCAGATTTGTAAATAAAATTATATGGTATATAAATGTTGTTCCGTTATACTAGAATCTTAAAAAATAGTACTAACCTATAGACCTAATCAACAAGTTTTTCTAACAACAAAATTGACAAATCACGTTTTTGACGAAAAATTACTATTTTTTTTTTTGCGAGCAAACCCACAATACCCATAAATTTTATATTATAATTAGATAGTTTGTAAAATATTAATATATCATTTTTGGTATAATTATTGTGAATGTATGTTTTGGGTAGAAACATTATGGGTTGATGATGATGATGATGATGTTGATGATGGTATGTTTTGGGTAGAAAAATTATGGGTTGATGATGATGATGATGTTGATGATGGTAGTATGACAAAAGCTACATTTATTGTGTTAGAAATTTTTGGAAACGAAACCAAATTTTATTTCTGTACACAATATTTCATATAAATAGTATTTCTGTATAATTTAAATAATTAAAAAAGGAAATAAAAATCATAAACTAAATCGTTTTTAAGAGATTCAATAATAAAAAATAAAAAAAAATCTCTCGAATAAGAGTGGACAAACATGATTTTACGGAAACAGGGAGGAAACTTGGAAATCGAAAAAGATGTTTTATTTATGTCCCAGTTAAAATCCGAAACAGAAACGGGATGAGACGGGACGGGCGGAATTTTACGGAATCAGAAACGGAAAGGAAATTTAGAAATCGAAAAAGAGATTCTATTTATGTCCCAGATTTTAAATGGAACGCGATGAGACAAGACGGGATCAGGATTTTATGATGGATTTTTATGGAAACGAGACAGAAAATTAGAAATAAAAAAAAGAGACTCATTTATGTTTGAGTTAAAATCAGGGACTCGAACGGGATGAGACATGACACGATCATGATTTCAGGAAGGATTTTTATGGAAACGGGACGAAATTTGATAAATAAAAACAGAGTCTCATTTATGTTTGAGTTAAAATTAGGGATGGGAACGGAATTAACGCGACCGGAAATTGAAAAGAGGTTTTATTTATGTCCCAGATAAAATCCGAGACAGAACCGGGATGGGACGGGACGGGCGAAATTTTACGGAATAAGAAATGTGATGGAAATTTAGAAATCGAAAAAAAGATTTTATTTATGTCTCAGATTTTGATTGGAACGGGATGAGACATGATGGGATCAGGATTTTAGGATGGATTTTTACGGAAACAAGACGGAAAAATAAAAATAAAAAAAGAGACTTATCTAAGTTTGAGTTAAAGTCAGGGACTGGAACGGGATGAGACATGACACAATCATGATTTTAGGAAGGATTTTTATGGAAACGGGACGAAAATTTAGAAATAAAAACAGAGTCTCATTTATGTTTGAGTTAAAAATTAAAATCAGGGATGGGAACAGAATTAAAGTGACCGGAAATTGAAAAGAGGTTTTATTTATGTCCAAGTTAAAATCCGAGACAGAAACGAGATGGGACGGGACGGGCGGAATTTTACGGAATCAAAAATGGGAAGGAAATTTAGAAATCGAAAAAGATATTTTATTTATGTCCCAGATTTTGACTAGAACGGGATGAGACATGGCGAGATCAGGATTTTAGGATGGATTTTTACGGAAACGAGACGGAAAAATAGAAATAAAAAAGAAACTCATTTATGTTTGAGTAAAAATGAGGGACTGGAAAGGGATGAGACATGACACGATCATGATTTTAGGAAGGATTTTTATGGAAACGGAACGAAAATTTAGAAATAAAAACAGAGTCTCATTTATATTTGATTTAAAATCAGGGACGGGAACAAAATGGATGCGACTGGAAATCGAAAAAGAGATTTTATTTATGTCCCAGTTAAAATCCGAGATAGAAAAGGGATGGGACGGGACGGGCGGAATTTTACGGAATCAGAAACGGGAAGGAAATTTAGAAATCGAAAAAGAGATTCCATTTATGTCCCAGATTTTGAATGGAACGGGATGAGACATGACGGGATCAGATTTTAGAATGGATTTTTACGGAAACGAGACGGATAGAAAAAAAAAAGAGACTCATTTATGTTTGAATTAAAATTAGGGACTAGAACAGGATCATGATTTTAGGAAGGATTTTTATGGAAACGGGACGAAAATTTAGAAATAAAAATAGAGTCTCATTTATGTTTGAGTTAAAATCAGGGATGGGAACGGAATTAATGCGACCGGAAATTGAAAAGAAGTTTTATTTATGTCCCAGTTAAAATCCGAGACATAAACGGGATGGGACGGGACGGGCGGAATTTTAGGGAATCAGAAACGGAAAAAAAATTTAGAAATCGAAAAAGAGATTTCATTTATGTCCGAGATTTTGACTGGAACGGGATGAGACATGACGGAATCAGGATTTTACGATGAATCTTTACGGAAACGAGACGGAAAAATAGAAATAAAAAAGACTTATTTATGTTTGAATTAAAATGAGGGACTGGAACGGGATGAGACATGACACGATCACGATTTTAGAAAGGATTTTTATGGAAACGGGACAAAAATTTATAAATAAAAACAGAGTCTCATTTATGTTTGAGTTAAAATCAGGGACGGGAGCAGAATGAATGCGACCGGAAATGGAAAAAGAGGTTTTATTTATGTCCCAGTTAAAATCCGAGATAGAAATGGGATGGGATGGGACGGGCGGAATTTTACGGAATCAGAAACGGGAAAGAAATTTAGAAATCGAAAAAAAGATTCTATTTATGTCCCAAATTCTAAATGGAACGCGATGAGACATGACGGGATCAGAATTTTATGATGGATTTTTACGGAAACGAGACAGAAAAATAAAAATAAAAAAGAGACTCATTTATGTTTGAGTTAAAATAAGGGACTGGAACGGGATGAGACATGACACGATCATGATTTTAGGAATGATTTTTATGGAAACGGGACAAAAATTTATAAATAAAAACAGAGTCTTATTTATGTTTGAGTTAAAATTAGGGATGGGAACAGAATTAACGCGACCGAAAATTAAAAAGAGGTTTTATTTATGTCCCAGTTAAAATCCGAGATAGAAACGGGATGGGACGGGACGGGCGGAATTTTACTGAATCAGAAACGGAAAGAAAATTTAGAAATCGAAAAAGAGATTTTATTTATGTCCCAGATTTTGATTGGAACGGGATGAGACATGACGGGATCAGGATTTTAGGATGAATTTTTACGGAAACGAGACAGAAAATTAGAAATAAAAAAAGAGACTCATTTATGTTTGAGTTAAAATCAGAGACTCGAACGGGATGAGACATGACACGATCATGATTTTAGGAAGGATTTTTATGGAAACGGGACAAAAATTTAGAAATAAAAACAGAGTCTCATTTATGTTTGAGTTAAAATCAGGGATGGGAACGGAATGAATGCGACCGGAAATGGAAAAAGAGGTTTTATTTATGTCCGAGTTAAAATCCGAGACATAAACGAGATGGGACGGGACAGGCGGAATTTTACGGAATCAGAAACGGGAAGAAAATTTAGAAATCGAAAAAGAGATTTTATTTATGTCCCAGATTTTGACTGGAACAGGATGAGACATGGCGAGATCAGGATTTTAAGATGGATTTTTTTACGGAAACGAGACGGAAAAATAGAAATAAAAAAGAGACTTATTTATGTTTGAGTTAAAATCTGAGACTTGAACGGAATGAGACATGACACGATCATGATTTTAGGAAGAATTTTTATGGAAACGGGACGAAAAATTAGAAATAAAAACAGAGTCTCATTTATTTTTGAGTTAAAATCAGGGACGGGAACAGAATGAACGCGACCGGAAATTTAGGACGAGATTTTACGGGAACGGAAACGGGACAAAAATTTAGAAATTGAAAAAGAGATTTCTTTATTGTCCCAGTTACATAATATAAACGTATGTAAAATTATTTAGAAATCAAAACATTATTTAACATAATAAAAACGTATGGAAAAAAAAGCTCAATTATTAAAACAAAACCAAAATTTTATTTTTTCCAGAACACTTTACATATTTCCAGATTTTATATACAATTTTGTACAATCTCAACAATTAAGCATAAATAAACCATCACCAAAAATTTTAAAGTTATTCTTAATTTTTTACGCAATACCAATTTAAACGTATAAAGTACATTCTTTCCGTGCCATCATGGCACGGGTTAGTACCTAGTATTGAGATTATTCATACCTCGTTATGTTTTCTTTAAATACTCGGTGTTATTTCTATCCTTTGTTAACGTTCCAAAACTTTGACTTTTTCTTTTTAAATTATTATGTCTTTGTTCCATTGTGTTAGCATCTATCATAATAAAAATAAAACGAATACATACGTAAACGATATCGACACCAAACATTTTTTTTTCAACGCTGAAATAATACCACTTGGATTAATAAAGAAATGTAAACAACTTGAGTACACCACACTTGACTGAATAATATATAAAAACGAATGAGTTAGTGAACTACTTGAGGAAAGGAAATGCATTACGAGGGGAAGGACCATAAAGATTCACTCTGTAAACCTCTTTACCTTTTCGTTGTTGTAATCCACAAAGTTAATCAATAAAAAAATTATTAAGAGAAAAAAACAAATTGTTATAATGACTGGTAATGAAAACCCTATGGATTCATATATTCCCAAACTAAAGAAATGATATTAAAATCAAATCAAAAGTATTAAACTTAAATTATGTTTGTGATCTTTATTGACACATATATATAGTTACAAGATATAGGTTAAGTGAATCACAAGTCTAAACCAAACGAGTTTGGATCTATATATACAATATGAAAGTAACATGGTCGATCTCACTATTCGAATTAACGCACCATAATGCTATTTCTGAAACTTCTACCATTAATGCAATGTGTCTTAAGAAAAAAAAGATCATTGACCAATTGTTTGTTTTCTATATATAGAATTACTATATACTTATCTTTTTCAATAATTATATGTATATACAAATCAGTATATGATAAATTAAACCTATTAAGCTATAAACTATTATCTTATTATGTAACAGTATTATCAGCACGTTTTCAAGATTTGTTTGGGATCTCTATGTATCTGGTCAACTTTTGTCATTATAAGCTAACTTTTAAAATTTGCACGCAACAATTAAATCATATAGTTTTTTCACAGCGCATGTTTATTATCTTATTATGTGCTAACCTGTCCCAATCTTGTTTAAATATGCAATTTGCTTCCATGTCTTTGGTTATATATAGTGAAACTAAGACAACGAACATTTTAATTAAGAGATTAAAGCTCAAACACAGAGCCATGTCAACACCTTCTCAATCGTACCCAATGAGCGGCGGTGACGATCAACACAGTTACATCCATAATTCCTCATACCAAGTAAGTTATGTAATCTTCATATTATATATATACGATTGCAGTTTTGATGATTTTGTTATTCCTAAAATGTAACCATATCTATAGCATACGTAATAATTAAAATATACATTAATTTGTGCTACAGAAAGCAGCCATAGATGGGGTTGACGAAAAGGCAAGACAATACATTTTAGAAAAATTTGATCTTTTCAATCTGAATCCAGACCTTAGTACTTTCACGATTGCCGATTTTGGTTGTTCTATTGGTCCTAACACTTATCATGCTGTTCAAAATATCATTGATTCTGTGAAACTTAAACGACTTAAAGAAAGCGAGGAAAGCACCCTTGTGCCTCTTGAGTTCCAAGTTTACTTCAACGATCAACCAAACAATGACTTCCACACACTCTTTAGAACTCAACCTCGTTCCTCCAAACAAGAGTATTTCCCGGTCGGAGTTCCAGGCACTTTCTATGGTCGTGTGTTACCAAAAAATAGCATCCACATCGGACACACTTCCTACACGACTCACTGGCTTTCAAAAGTTCCCGAAAACGTATGTGACAAGAAATCTCCAGCTTGGAAAGTCCAATTCAACGAAGATATGAGGGTATTTCTTGAAGCTAGAGCCGAAGAACTTGTGTCTGGAGGATTGATGATCGCGTTAGGAGAATGTTTGCCCGATGTTGTGCCCGTAAATGAGACATGGTCGGGTATTGTGGTAGACACCATCCGTGATTGTCTTTTGGATATGGCTACATCGGTAAGATATAAAATTACATAGCATTTTTTCTTATTTTATATCCAAAGCATCATATATATATAGTTTATGAAGCCTACATTTTTTTTTTAATATTATTTATTTTTGTTGGATGATTTGTCATGAGAAACTAGTAATAACCATCAGTTATTCTATTTTCTTCTCCTTTGTAGGGAATAACGACTAAGGAAAATATCGAATTGTTCAGCACGCCTGTGTATTTTCCTCAATATAGTGAATTAAAAAGAGCTATTGAGGAAAATGGAAGCTTTACAATTGAGATGATGGAGACTGCAAGCCATCCATTGGAGGCTATGCAATTAACCAACGACTTCATCGTTTCCATGTTTCGAGCCTTTCACTCAACAATTATAGAAAAACATTTTGGAGATGGTGTGGTCGATGAGCTATTCGATCAACTTGCTAAGAAACTCTCCAAGTATCCGATTGATTTTGAAAAGTGTAAGAAACAATTGGTCTATCATATCATCCTTAAAAGAAAATGAATATATATTGATATTATTAATCCATACCTCGTTATCTTTCTTCAAATTATCCTTAGTGTTATTTCTATATATCCTTTGTTAAAACATTTTCATACTTTTGACTTTTTCTTTCTAAATTATATGAGTCCGTCCTTGTTCCATTGTGTTAGCATTTGTCGTAATAACAAAATAACAATAAAATTATAACGAATACATACGTAAACGATATGTAGACACCAAAACTTTTGTTGTGCTTATTAATTAATTGGGATCGATGCGCAGGACGTACGAGACCATTTATGTTTATTCTTGACTAATATTCTGCTGATTTGTTTATTTTTAAACTTGATTTATTTTCTTTTATGATAAAAAATTGTTAATTTTTCCTTGTTTAATTTGTTAAAAATTGTTTATAAGCTTCTCTACGAAAAAAAATAAATATATATGGCTAAGATATACGTACAAATTAAACATGTCTTTAAACAAGTGAAATGTCTTAATGGTCGGCATATTTCAGGTGTATAATAAGTCTTTGGATTTATATTTCCAAACTAAACAAATCATATTAATTAAAATCAATTCAAAAGTATTAAACTTAAATTCTTTTTTTTTTTTTTTTTTTTTAATCTTTATTGACAAACATTGATCCAAATATACAGTACATATATAGTTACAACTTATACAAGATATAGGTTAAGTGAATCACAAGTCTAAACCAAACGAGTCTGGATCTATACAATATGAAAGTAACATGGTCCATCTCACTATTCGAATTAACGCACCATAATGCTATTTCTGAAACTTCTACCATTAATGCAATATGTCTTAAGAAACAAAATATCACTGACCAATTGTTTGTTTTCTATACATAGAATTACTATATACATATTTTTCAATAATTATATGTAGATATAAATTATTATCTTATTTTGTATATCATTATTATCAGCACGTTTTCTAGATTTGTTTGGGATCTCTATGTATCTAGTCAACTTTTGGCTTTATAATTTAATCTTTTAAAAATGGGTACGCAACATTTAAATAACATATTTTCCCCTCTCCCTCCGCATGGTGGTAATTAATTAAGTGCTAACCTGTTCCCACCTTGTTTAAACGTAGAATTTGCTTCCATGTCTTTGGTTATAAATATTGAAACTAAGACTGAACATTTTATAAGTTAAGAGATTCAAGCTCGTGGACATCAGTACATCACAAACACAGAGTCATGTCAACATCTTCTCAATCGTACCCAATGAGCGGCGGTGACGATCAACACAGTTACATCCATAATTCCTCATACCAAGTAAGTAAAGTAATCTTCATATATTATTTATATACGATATTATTGCAGTTGTGATGATTTTGTTGTAACCATATCATGAAATTTTTGTGAGAATTAAAATCCCTATAGCATACGTAATAATTAACATATACATTAATTTTTGATACAGAGAGCAGCTCTAGATGGGGTTGACGAAAAGGCAAAACAATACATTTTGGAAAAACTCGATCTCCTGAATCTGAATCCCGATCTTAGTACTTTTACGATTGCAGATTATGGTTGTTCTATTGGCCCTAACACCTTTCATGCTGTTCAAAATATCATTGATGCTGTGAAACTTAAAGAAAGCCAAGAAAACAGTCTTGTGCCTCTCGAGTTCCAAGTTTATTTCAACGATCAACCAAACAATGACTTCAACACACTCTTTAGAACTCAACCTCATTCCTCCGAACAAGAGTATTTCGCGGTCGGAGTTCCAAGCTCTTTCTATGGCCGAGTGTTACCAAGAAATAGTATCCACATCGGATACACTTCATACACGACTCACTGGCTTTCCCAAGTTCCCGAAGGCGTATGTGACAAGAAATCTCCAGTTTGGAACAAAAATTACATTCATTGTAATAATTTGATAGAAGAAGTTACCAAGGCCTTCAAAGTCCAGTTCAACGAAGACATGAGGGTTTTTTATAAAGCTAGAGCTGAAGAACTTGTGCCTGGAGGATTGATGATCGTATTAGGACAATATTTGCCCGATGGTGTGCCCATGTATGAGACATGGCCGGGTATTGTGAAGGATCTTATCGGTGATTGTCTTATGGATATGGCCACATTGGTAAGATATAAAACTTCAAGAACATTTTTAATTTTTTTCTTTTAATATCCAAAGCATCATATATTTTGCTTGATGCTTAGGGTCATGAGAAATTGGTAGTAATCATCAGTTTTTCCTTTTCATTTTTCTCCCTTTGTAGGGAATAACGACTAAGGAAAAGATCGAATTATTCAGCGTGCCTGTGTATTTTCCTGAATTTAGTGAATTAAAGGGAGCTATTGAGCAAAATGGAAGCTTTACAATTGAGATGATGGAGACTGTAAGCCATCCATTGGAGGCTATGAATTTAACCAACGACTTCATCACTTCCATGTTTCGAGCCATTTTCTCTACAATTATAGAAAAACATTTTGGAGATGGTGTGGTCGATAAACTATTCGATCTGCTTGATAAGAAACTCTCCAAGCAGCCGATTGATTTTGAAAAGTGTAAGAAACAAATGGTCTATTTTATCGTTCTTAAACGAAAATGAATATTAAGATTATTAATCATAACTCGTTTTGTTTGGTTCAAATCCTTAGTACTGTGATTTCCATCCTTTGTAAACGTTATAAAACGTTGACATATATACATAACTCGATCTCAATATAACTACTCATGAAGGTTGCGCTCTGTTCTTTACTTTATTTAATTTTTTTTATTTGATAAGTTTTTTTTTTTTTGGTTAGAATTCATGAATTTTAATTTAAAATGACTTTAAATAATTTAATTTCTAATAAAAAAAATTATCAAATAATTTTTAACTATTTCATAACACATCTTTCTGAGTTTGAAGAAATTTTTAAAATTCTATTATTTCTAAAATAATTACCCGGATTATTGGTGTTGTGCTTGTGCATTGGTTTTGTACATCTCTATACTTTTAACGTAGTGAATGAAATCTCTGGAGTAGTGCTTTCACGCCCGACCCGGACCGCCCGGTCAGCCCGGTTGAACCGTGACCCGGACACTACTCCGGTTCGGGTTTAATACTAAAATCCGCCAATTTCAAAACCGGTAAAATTCGGAAAAACCCGCCATTAACCCGCGACCCGGTAAACTCGGTTAAACCGGCCGGATAAAAAACAAAAAAATCTTTTTGATTTTGTGAATAAATTAATAAATTATAAGGTTTTATAAATATTTTAGATTTTTTTTTTACTAATAACTAATAAATAATAAATTATAATCACTTTTTATTATTGTTTGGCTTTATATATTTTACTAAATATAGTATAATAATATTTTGTTTTTAATTTTATACAGTCATATATATAATTTCTATAAATATATTAAAAATTATTTAATTATTTAATCCGCAATTGACCCACGGTTTGACCCGGTTGACCCAGTGACCCGGCGACCCAGACACTACTCCGGTTCATGGTCCGGGTCGGGTTTTAAAACAAACAAACAACCAAAAAACACGAGTACATTTAGTAGGTGACATCGAAGGAAAATGTTGGTGATTTCGTCAATTGGATCCACCCAAATAACAAGGCCCAATGATGGTTCGAGGCCCATTTGGAATGGAGGACTAAAACCCATGAGTAGTAGAAGCCCATTGAGGATTTAAATATGGACTTTGGAGATCAAAATGGACAAATTGAGATTAAATTGCAGTAATATAGGTGAGATAAACGGTCACCTCGTATCAAAACTGAAGATAGAGACTCATTAGAAAGAGAGTGAGCACATTTTCTTCACGTCCAAAATCTAGTGAAGAGGAGAAAGAGAGTAGACTCATTACCCTTTCGTTCTGTAATCCTCAAAGTTAAATAAATAAACGCATTTTTTCCATTCACATTTGCAGCTTATTAATTTTTGGTCACTGCTTGCTTTCTTTTTCATTATCAAAGAATAATTTACCTCAGTTTAATTTACTTTCTAATTTTTGAATCGGATTTTGTAAATAGAAACAGAGTCACAAAGGCTTAGGAAAAATTTGCCTTTCTTTTGTGTTTTGAAAACATATTTTCTAGCAGCAAAACATAATTTGTAGTTCATAATTTTGAAGAAAAAAAAATCATTGTCACAAACTCTTTTAACTTGGAGGCTGATAAGTTTGGTTATAACATTTGTATTATGCCATTTGTCATTTGTTTCTTCTAGCTAAAAGCTTTCGTGAGCGAGCATTATGGCTACTCTGATGCGTGTACAAAAATGGAGCATACTATTTTTAATATAGTAGTCGATAATAGCTTCCTTAAAGGTATTCTGAAATGGATTGTGATGCGGACATCCAAACCAGACAATACCAGGATGATGGAATAATCAAACCAGCAGCTGAACCAAAGCTCATTCAAACCGGATGCACAACTCCAATCAGACCCGACAAGGACATATGCTCAGTGTTTGAAGCATATCAGGTCAAACATGGAGATTAAATGCATGAAACCACTTGGAGATTGTTCGCAGCTCAGCTACAAAACACCTCGAAGAAGAATCAGCCAAAAAGGAGCTCAGACGAAGGATTTATTCAAGTCACAAGTCGGGTTATTCCCACCTTACCCGATTTGGACATACTCGGACTATTTGGAGATTTTCGATCAAACCAAGAAGATTTATGCTACAAACCGACTTGTTCTACAATCTTGACCCATCGGAGGCACGCGGCGAATTGGATTCACGCCAATACAAGTTCAGGTGTGAAAGTTATTGATTTTCTAAGACAAAGGATCCTCCGCTTGCCTTATTTGGAACCTTTCTAGTTTGGGAGACCTCAGTCACTTGTTTGGCGTCCAGGAGAGACTCTTATACATCTAGAGACTTCAAGATACATCATACTATGCACCAGCACCCACAGGATCAGGCGGATCTTTTTACACTTGGAGTTTCCTTATTTTGACGCATTCACACTAGGAGCAATAAAGGAATTCGCACAACAATTCTTTCCTTCTGGACTTGGCTGCGTTTTGGAGACCTTCTACACCTTCCAGAGACTCCCAAGAACGCCAGGATTCATGCCCAAGCTAACCAGATACAAGGGGCCCCAAGACTTGCCTTATTTGAGCCGATTCTCTCATTTAAAGGCCAACGACTCTTTCTCTCAATCTCTTATGATTTGTTTACTGTTTTTAGGTTTGTTACCGTTATAATCTGAGCCTATATAAGCTCATTAGTTCGCTCTTTGTAAAGACGGCCTTCTTCTTTGAAAATTAATTAAGTATTATTCAGTCACAAAGAGTTTCTTTTGTTGTTCATTAGAGTCTTTGGTGGATTCCTTAGTCTCTTGTGTTCGTTTCTTTAGATATTTAAGTGTGTGATTCACTTATTGTGTCTATTGAGTCTCGGATCAGTTTGTTTGTGCGATTCAAACAATCTTATTCGATCACCGATTGAGCGAGTCAATCACCTTTCTATCCACCACGTCCCCTTGAATCGATCCCACACGAGAGAAGCGACCGCCATCGTGTTAGATCTCCACCTTCCGCGTTGTAAGCTTGGAATCTCGTGATCATCAAGTGATCTAACGTTGGAGTGATTCCAATCTTGCATCATCTGGTATCAGAGCTTCAAAAGCTCCTATCCCCCAAGGTTGTATCTCTTCAACCTATATCTTTTTCGACTCTTCAGTTTTTGTTGTTTAATTTTTATAAAATCTAGAAAACCAAATAAAAACTTTTGTTTCTTGCTTTTTCTTATTAATTTGCTCCAGTTTCATAATATTAATTAAAAAAAAAAAGTTTTCTTGTTAACTTTAGTTTTTGTATCAGGAAGTGCTTCAACCTTTGTTTTCTTGTTTAATTCGATTTTATTTTTTTTTAAAAAAAAAAAAAAAAAAAAAAACTTAATTATTCGTTTTTGTTAATTAAAATTTCGATTTTTGGTATTAAAAAAAAATAATAAATAAATTAAAGAGAAGATTTCCATTATATTTTCTTGTTTTAATTTTCTTTCCATATTTTCTTTTGAGAATTGATACGCTTCTTCTCTTTCTTTGTGTTTGTGAGGTACGCCCTTAGAAACCAGAGCGATAATGGAAGATTACTCTGAAGAAGAAGCAAGTCAATACGAGTCCAGTCTCAACGGATTCGAACAAGACGAACCAAGCCAAACTTGGTCCGATGAAGATTCTGCCCATGATGGAACGTGGTCTCAAGAAGGCTACTACGGATATGACCCTGGTGAAGAAGCACGTGAACCAGAGCCACCAGACCCATCTTGTGACACCATAAGCCACCAAAGTTGGTATGGAGGAGAAACTGACCAAGAGAGCCACATCGACGACGACGAGTCCCATGGAGCTGACTCATGGCGTGGAGATGCTGATTTTCAAATCAGCAATGGAGAAGAGTCATGTCGTGAAGAGACTGATTCTGAATTCAGTCAAGAAGAAGGAGAAAATAGACCATGGTGTGAGATACCTTATTCTGATCATGATGAAGATCACCAAGAAGAAACTGAATCACAAACCAATTTAGAAGAATCTGAAGCAAGTTTTAGTGCTGAACAAGAACTTGAAGAAGACTTTGCTGAGGAGAGTGAAGTCGAAGGTGAGGCTGGAAGAGATGATTTCGAAGGAGACATCACCGAAGAGGAAGAAGCCGTAAGTGAGGCTGGAAGAGATGATTATGGTGAATCTCGATACATCAACTTCGCAGGGCATCACCAAGGACCAGAAGCATATTTGCGTTGGGAACAAGACATGGAAGATTGGTTTTCATCTAACCAAATTTCAGAGGAAGAAAAGACGAGTTATGCGGAGGATACATTAACCGAGGATGCCTTTAGAATTTATGAACGAGATGCATATATTCGTCTTGAGTATGAGGAACCAGACGCTTCGTGGGAAGAGATGAAGCAACTCTTGTATCAAGAGTTTGTGGAGGATGTTGACGACATGCGCCAATACAATCTGCGAATCTACACTAATCCCGAACCGAGGAGATTGATTATTGCATCAAGACCAAGTCTGAAAGTTACACAAACAAGAGCTGAATATTCTAAGCCAAGAAAGGTGTCACCACACACGTCCAGCCAGCTTACAGAAACGAGAACAACAACATCCGTCAAGGAGAATAACCAAGATCTCAAAACAATAGTTGACAAGCCACTACACAAGCCATTGCTTGATCTACAAGGTAACAAAAACCAAGGTAAGTCTTCTAAGCGTTCTAAATTGAAAGAAATAACATGTTATAGATGTCATGAGAGAGGACACTTTGCCGCTAATTGCCCAACTAGACAAGTAGAAAGGTCGACAACACTAATTTCTAAATCGGATGCTAATCTTGTTACACCAAGTGTGAGAAATTCCAATTCTTGTATGATACACTTGCTCTTGTCAAAGAATGTTGATTCAGGTCACATTATGGATCATAAAGATAATTAATGAAGTGGGAAGGAGTAAGAGCGTTGAGAAGCAACCATCGGAAACACTAGTAAGTGGAACCTATGATCTTATTCGATATTGGAACTATTCCACGATTCTTCGTTGCATTAAGTGCTCTGTTTTAAATGACTCAACTTCTAGTATAATTCAGTTGATTTTATTCTTAAGTGTCAAGAGAAAAACAGGTTGCATCGACTTACACCATAAACGGAGAGAAACCGCAACAAAAAAGAGCTTAACTTTGGATCCAACGGAGAAACTAGCAAGCCGTGATAACATGCTACCTTATCCAAAGCATATGTTGTGTCTACCAGCTACTAAGGAGAGAGAGGATGTCACCAGCAACTTCTTGCCCCAAGAAGAACCCCTAGATCAAACCTCAAGTTCTATTGCTTTTCTAAACACGAGAAATAAGTTCACCACCGAACTTGACCAAGTAAGTAGTTCACTATTTCGATTTGTTTCAAATAATTTGAATGATGTGATTAGGAACTTATTAAGTACTGAAGAGTGTGAGCAAAACGTAGGTTCTTTAAGTAATCGAGTAGTTGATACACTTTGTGATACACTTTATGGAAGAGAGGTGGAACAAAGAAAACTTGTTTTACCTACTTATAATGTTGTCATGACTGCCATAACACACTTGTTTCTTGCCCAAAGTGTTGATGAACTTGCAGGTACCAACAAAGAACACACAAAACATAAAGGCGATTCACCGGAAAAGAAAAGACTCGTGCACCAAAGTCAAAACCTGAGTGAACCAGCCCCAATGTTGTTAATACCACCTATTATGGAGACTAGAAGAGTCCCAAATGCTTGCTTAATCAAAGAGGAGCCGCCGGATTTCAAAATTCAAGCCAACATCCGAAAAGGAGCTAAGCAAACAACGCCACCAACCAATACACCGTATCAAAGTAGAGGACTGATCCTAAATTTCTTGCTCAAAGGAGAGCCGCCTGATGCACCACGCATCACCAAGCCACCTCAATACCAAGGTAAGACTCTAGCCTCACAAAATCGAATGAAAGCTAACTTGCTTTCTCTTGGTGCAGATTATATAGTTTCGAGGTCGAAACTTTTTCAAGAGAGAGGGTATGATGCGGACATCCAAACCAGACAATACCAGGATGATGGAATAATCAAACCAGCAGCTGAACCAAAGCTCATTCAAACCGGATGCACAACTCCAATCAGACCCGACAAGGACATATGCTCAGTGTTTGAAGCATATCAGGTCAAACATGGAGATTCAATGCATGAAACCACTTGGAGATTGTTCGCAGCTCAGCTACAAAACACCTCGAAGAAGAATCAGCCAAAAAGGAGCTCAGACGAAGGATTTATTCAAGTCACAAGTCGGGTTATTCCCAGCTTACCCGATTTGGACATACTCGGACTATTTGGAGATTTCCGATCAAACCAAGAAGATTTATGCTACAAACCGACTTGTTCTACAATCTTGACCCATCGGAGGCACGCGGCGAATTGGATTCACGCCAATACAAGTTCAGGTGTGAAAGTTATTTATTTTCTAAGCCAAAGGATCCTCCGCTTGCCTTATTTGGAACCTTTCAAGTTTGGGAGACCTCAGTCACTTGTTTGGCGTCCAGGAGAGACTCTTATACATCTAGAGACTTCAAGATACATCATACTATGCACCAGCACCCACAGGATCAGGCGGATCTTTTTACACTTGGAGTTTCCTTATTTTGACGCATTCACACTAGGAGCAATAAAGGAATTCGCACAACAATTCTTTCCTTCTGGACTTGGCTGCGTTTTGGAGACCTTCTACACCTTCCAGAGACTCCCAAGAACGCCAGGATTCATGCCCAAGCTAACCAGATACAAGGGGCCCCAAGACTTGCCTTATTTGAGCCGATTCTCTCATTTAAAGGCCAACGACTCTTTCTCTCAATCTCTTATGATTTGTTTACTGTTTTTAGGTTTGTTACCGTTATAATCTGAGCCTATATAAGCTCATTAGTTCGCTCTTTGTAAAGACGGCCTTCTTCTTTGAAAATTAATTAAGTATTATTCAGTCACAAAGAGTTTCTTTTGTTGTTCATTAGAGTCTTTGGTGGATTCCTTAGTCTCTTGTGTTCGTTTCTTTAGATATTTAAGTGTGTGATTCACTTATTGTGTCTATTGAGTCTCGGATCAGTTTGTTTGTGCGATTCAAACAATCTTATTCGATCACCGATTGAGCGAGTCAATCACCTTTCTATCCATCACGTCCCCTTGAATCGATCCCACACGAAAGAAGCGACCGCCATCGTGTTAGATCTCCACCTTCCGCGTCGTAAGCTTGGAATCTCGTGATCATCAAGTGATCTAACGTTGGAGTGATTCCAATCTTGCATCAGATTGTCACACTAAATCTCTTGTTCCTTCAACCAAAACTTTTGCACGTTTTGTTTATCTATTACCATAGGCAATATCACTTTGTTTTCAATAGTTTGATGTTTGTTTTTTAATTCTTTTGTCAGATTTGCTCGGCAATTCATTCATCTCTAATGAGTATCGAGCACATTGAAAAGTAGATAAATACCATATATCGACTCATGTCACAGTTGCTTATTTCTAAGTGCTGACTGAATTTTATTTTATATTTTTCTAGAATTTGAGTCTGGTACATTCTAACAGTTATATATTTTTCTAGAATTTGAGTCTGCTCCACAAACAAAATGATAAATGCTACTTTGAACAACTGATGGCATGTACATCTACAAAAGATCACCCTTTTAATCGATTTATGTGGTATATGTGTGTGTATTACTTTGTTAAAATGAGTTTTTTTCTGCTTTTTTACCATTATTTTGTTAAAACGTGTTTTTGTTGCCTTTGTATTAAAAGGCAACAAGAATTTTCTTTCCACTAAAGAGTTGAGCAAGAAATCTCTCCAAACTCAGTTTCTGAAGTTATTCAATAAACACTTCAATAACCTTTTCTATGCATCTTGTTGTTATAGGAGATACTCTCCATTTGATACTTTGGTTTTTCACTCTCTTATATTCAATTTTGCAGATTGTAAATCTTATGTCTCTTTTTAAATGTTTGTAGCGTATTTCCATGACTTTGAAACTTGGATGAATACGTATTTTAGCCTAATTAAGAAAGGATCACAAAGCTTCTCAAAATCCATCCCAACAAATATACTAACAAGTATAGTATGTTATTGGTTTCACCAAAGAAGAGAGATAGAAGATGATGGAGAAAGAGTGAAGGTTATTGGTTTCACTAAAGAAGAGAGATAGAAGATGATGGAGAAAGAGTGAAGGCTAGAATAGTTTTTAAGAGGTGAAAAAGGTATCTAGTAATAAGTAACATTTCATAACTACTAATGTCTAATCAGTAGTAATGACACTTTACACAACTACAAAGCATTTAATTATCCTACAACAACTAACTAAAGTTCATTAAAGATTCTTAATTTACTCTTTACAACCAAAGAGTACATTATGTTTTTAACTTCACTAAAAGAAGAGAAATTAAAGTTTGGTTCAAAGGAAGGCTCAAGTCTTTTAAGTCTTGTTTGTATGTCTAAGTTAAAGTTTGTTGTTGGTAAAGCATTAACAATATCATTTAATTCAAAGTTTATTGATTTGCTTTCAAAGGTATTCACTCTGTTGGCAATTGACACTCAAACTAAACCTAATATGTGACTATCCAGTATACTAGTATACAAACAGTAAAGCCACTCAATTAGCCGAGACTATCACCACTCAATGCTAGGCTTACACAAACTGATGCTCCAATATGGGATTTGGGAGACAGAGGAGACGATGAGAGAGCATATCAGAGAAGGTCACAATTTTGCCAAGTTCGCCGGAGATATGAATCGACGAAGAGATTTCCGCAACCAAATATGAGCCGTGTTCGACGGAAAATGAACAGATTAGACCAAATACCAAGCTGGTAACGATTTCTAGGTGGAGGAGAGTTCGATTTCGCCGGAAATCAGCCGGAAATCGGCCAAATCTGAAACCGATCCGATTTCGCCGAGAGAGAGGACACAGAGAAACCCTAGAACCCGATTTTTCGTTTTCCCGACAAATGAAAAGATTTTTTCATTAACCAAAACACGCCTCCAATCATAGCTCGCCACGTCACGCCAATATTCGACCCAAAACACATCTTGGCGAAGACTCGGGTTTGGCTTCTCTCTTAACTGTTTGAATATTTTTCAATATTTATAATGCTCTAAGATGTGCAAACATATTGCGTTAAGGATGGCCTAAAATAAGTATTGAGAGAGGAAAAATAAATAAATATTAATCATAGGATTAAAAATCTAGTGAATTTTGAATCCCTTTTCTCTCTAGTTGCATTTTTAGTTCAAAATTTTGAAAAACTATGGGCCACAAACTTTTTTTTAACTTAAGGACACATTAATTTCTAGGGCCTGATTTTGCTTCGTATCTCCGATATTATTGGACTGACCATATTTAGAGAGTTATTAGAGTCTTGTCTATAAGCTAGTAAATATGTTTTATAAAAATAGGATAAAAAGTAGAAAATGTAAACAACGTATAACTGTCATTTTTGCCACATAATTTGATACAGTAAATTCTTAGGTCACATAAGTGTCACTTACATAAATAATTTCTCTCTGAATTTTTGTAATCCCACCTAATTACTATATATATATATGCTATCCCTTTCATATATTCTATGCATAAATGACTTTCTTAGCTATTTCCTAATTCATCAATAATTTTTTCTTGTTTTCTTTACCACCTACTTAATAATGTGTAGTGTGTGTACGTACATATATACATACTGTATAATTTATTTTTATTTTGGAGCAAATGTGTACATACATATTAGAAAAGTTTTATTAACAATGTGCAATGTACAGAATTTGAATCTAAATAATGATATATTAATGATAGTACTAACAGAAACCACTGCACTACATGTTTAAATCTTTAATCTTACATATTTGTTTTTATTATTTTATATTCTTTGTTAAAATTAAACTATGTGTATAATTTAATACATCTAAATTATACCACCACCTCCATGGATGTTATCTTTTAAAATAAATTTCCTTTTTTCTGCTATTGAACCTAAAGTATCATAAAATCATCCAACAATTAGATCAAAGACTATTATCAAGAGGACACCGACTCATCATTCCCTTAAAGAGACAAACGAATGCAGACAAAGATAGCACACAAATTTGGACATCTGTTTGTACACATGCAAGTCCGTTGCATACGAACATCTTGATTTAAATCTTGAAACCCAAATTAGATGTCGACACTATTTTAATCAAGTAATTATTGAGTAATGTTAACTGAGTTCATCTTGGCCGAAAAAATTTTAGTGACTAAGAAAAAGAAAACCAATCTTTCTATTTGTATTGCTCAAAGCCACAATAATATATCAGCGAACGCAGATTTAGTCAGTACAATTTGAATTAGCTTCACACAATCATACTTGATGTGATTTGACCACACAAAGAAAACCCTCGTACATCCCTCGATGATAGATATTTGATTTATATTTTTTTTCAGTATATATTATGTCTAAAATACAAAGAAAAAAATGATTTTAATATATAAATACCATAAACTTTACAAATTAAACGAGTGATAAAAAAATCCATTTGCTAAAAGAGTTACATATTAAAAGTTCATATTGTTAGTTTTTTACGTTTAGTAATAGTTCTTCAATACTTTACTTCGAGGAAGAGTTCTTGAAAGTTTTTTTTAAAAATTGTAAAAGTTAATAAGTGGGTCTATAATTATTTACTATTTCCTTAAAATTTATGTTTTGGATCAAAAACCCTTTATAAAAAATAAGAAAAAAAAAATCTACCGGAAATCTAAAATTTGTCAAATATTTGTAGTTTTTGGGTTTTGGTGATAATTTCTAGAACAGAACCATAACTTTGTTTTTTTTTGTGAATTGTTCATATAATTCTATATATATTATAGAAAATAGTAAATGATGACGTTAGCTCAGATAGAAGATAAAAAGTGGCACTATCCTACCATGTTATAGAACATGGGTTTGATCAGAACCTAACACCAATCTTCAGGAAGGTTCGTGTTTGGTTTCGTATACAGAGAATTCTTAGTGTAAAGATACATTTCCCTCATGCTATTATGTAAAACTAAAATGGCCTCACCCTCTTTATAATCACACCCCATTAATTTAATTAGTTACAAATAAAACCTAATTAATATTATCTTATTTAAACAGGGGTGCAATATATGAGAGGGATGGAAACATCGACTTTTAAAAAATTGTTTTCTCAACTACCGTAGTATTGGTGAACCTAATTAATCGAGCCATTAAGAGAAGACAACACATAAACAATTAGAAAGAAACAAATTCTTGATATAAAAGAACAATTATTCTTTTTCGAATCATGTCGGATATATAGCTTTAAACGTTAGAACATAAGCTGTCCTTTCGCAATAAATTAATAAAAACATACGAGCAGCCTTATTTCTACCACATGCACATATATACATACGAGCCTTATTCCTAGCAAATGCACAACCACAGCTCTAAGACACAAACCTCTCTCTCTTTCTCTCTCTCTCATCAAGATTAGGGTTCTTGATTTCTTGATGGATAAGGAAGAATGCAGCAGTAGTGAATCCGGTTGGACAACTTATATTTCGTCGCCGATCAAAGTAGACGAAGAGCAGGTCGTGTATGAAGACTATCATGAAGGTTATAACATATATAGTTACTTTAGTAAAGGCGAAAACGAAGAAGAGAGGAACAAAGATAGCGATGATTCGATGGCCTCGGATGCTTCATCTGGGCCAAATTATCAGCGCTATCTCCAAAAGAACAAGGCGTTTGATTTGAAAAAGGGAAAAAATGAAGGTAATACTAAGATCAGTAAAAATGATGATGATCATCATAATCATTATCATGACGATAAGAAAACTAGTAACTCATACAGGAGAAAAGAGAAGAAAAAGAGAGAAAATAAGAGTACCTATAGAATGAAGTGATTATTGTTTGTATAATGTTTTAATATGTAAATTAGTGTTTGTATATTGGGATTCTGGATTATGATTTCCAAGTTTCTTTGGGGGTTTTTGATGCCTCAAGGATAGGAATGTGATTTTTTTTATTATTTATTTCATCTTATTTGGGATGTGTTTTGATTGATGTCTAGCTAAAATGTTGTTCTTGATTTTGATTGCTTGTCCAGTTGTTCTTTAACTTGTGAATCAATATTTCTCAAAGAGAGATCAAATCACTCTGTATTTATTTATTTTATTTTTTTGTATTTACTTTTTTTTGACAACATATATTTTTTTTTTTTATCTTAAATTTAGATATTTTTTTGTATTTACCTGTACCAAATATCTAAATTTTCCTCTTCTAATTAATGTACAATATCAACTTCTAGTTCAACATAACCAAAATTTAAGAACAAATTCTTTAGCTCGATTTGCACCCAAAAAAAAAGAAAAAATTTCTTTAGCCCGTACTTTTAGATCAGAAATATTGTCGATTCTTTGGTAAATTCTTTTTTTTTTTTTCGGTTTGGGTAACCAATATGATTTATATTAGATTTCATTTTTATAATTTTCAAAAAGAAGATTAAATATTCAATAAATAATCGAAAGAGAAAATACAAATGATGACACTTCCATTGTCCATACGATATAATTTTTTTTTAATCCAAACTACAACTTAGCATTTCAAGATTTAAGTATGAACTCATTTCAAACTAAAAATAAAATTATCAGCAAAATACTATTAAACAAATAATGAGAGACGCTCAAAGAAAGTAATTGATGATTATGATGATGACGACGTGTAAAATGTAGTCATCAATTATATGTACATTAAAAGAGAAGGGAAGGCATGTGTAGTGAGAGGTGTTTCCAGAGACAATATTCAATTATTGTCATATTGGGGCTTTGTGTGTTTTGCCCAAAACTCTCTGAAACCCTTCTGATGTGAATAGTTTTGGGTGTAAAGAGAAAATGGATCCACTGAAGACACATGCCACCAACATGGGAACTCTCCCACACAAACTCAATATTAAATAATTATCATATAAAATATTTCACAAATTGAAGCCCAAATAATGTCCTTATTTTTGTCTAGATGCCAGAAATTATATGCTCCACCAATCATTATTAGGTAACGATCCAGTGTTTCTAAATTCTAATAAGCTATAGGAGGTTCCAAAACCCATACATCCTCTAGACCTTGACCACGTTTTAATAATTTACTCGTATCATCTCTCATTCGATTATGTGATCTTTTGATTGTGTGAAAATTTTAATAGTTTTAGCTCGCTACATATATTAATTATTCAATTAAAATACATAAGAATACATAAACTTTACATAAGAGACTTCTTAGAATAGAGCTGAATCAACACATGTTTATGGCGGATGCTGATTTTCAAAGAGATTTCGTGCATGTTTTTCGAAAGAAAGATGCAACTTGATTACAAATGATTCCATTACAAATCATACTGTATATGTTCTCAATGAACCAATATTGTTTCCGAGTATGCAATTGTTGGAAAATGTGAGAATGATGTTGACTTGGACGTTTGTATAATCAAAAGATGATATAATATTACCTGTGGGTTTGATAAAATGTTGAAATGTATTGTATCGTCCTATCTTGAACCAGTAATTTATCGTGACGCATAATGAGAATCATAAAATCAGGGAATGTTTTATATATCTTTAATGGGCTATTTTTCCTCTCCATTTAGGCTTGTAATATCATAAATTCGGCCCATAGAAAGTAGTGTGCTGAATTTACCTAATAATCTGATTAACAAAGTTTTGGAAAATGCTAATGTAAGGATGTTAAAATTGGGTAAAAATAGTTTGTGGATTTACCAAGTGCGTGGTAATCTTTAGGCCCAATGGGCCATGTTATTTTGAACTAAACATAATCGAGCTTAAACCGGTTGGGATTAATTTACCCACGGGTTTACGAGAGGTTATCCGCCGGGTATAGAGTTTACGGGCAGGCTTTATATATTTCAAAGTAATTAATTTTTGACTGTGGAAGTAGAAATGTGATACAGCAATTTCTTACCAAAAAAATCGATTGTGAAACTATTTTTTTTCTTGAAAAATGTGGAGTTGCGTTTATGGATAAAATTTTTTGTATTTATTAATGTCTTTTAGTTTACGAAAATTTGGATTGACTCTTTGAAATAAAGTACTCCCTCTGTTTCAAAATGTAAAATGTTTTAGAATTTTTTTTTGTTTCAAAATATAAGATGTTCTCTATTTTCTATGTAAAATTAATGACAAATTATTGAATTCAAGAAAGATAACTAAATACTATTGGTTTAGAGTTGTTGAAAATTGTAAATCACAAAAAATAATACATTTTAAATATGGTTTCTTAATATGTGTGAAAATTCTAAAACATCTTACATTTTGAAACAGAGGGAGTATTGAATATTTTTTGTTCTTATCAAAAAATTTTGTATCTGTTAATGTCAATACTAACACATGGTATGTTTTTTTTTTGTCGTTTTTACTGATCGCCAGACCTTGGATTAAATTCGAATCACAAATTCTTCTAACATTTTAATATACTAGTTCTTTGCAGGTTACCAAATTTCTAAGTTGATTCACCTTTATATTTATTTTAAGTAGGAGTTGATTCACCTTTATATTAGAGTAGAAGTTTTGGTCCTTGGTCTTGTGTATGGCATCCAATTATCTAAAGGTATGTAAATTAACATGATAAAACCTGGTCCCATGTGTACTTTAATATCCTTTTCAAGATTTTTTTTTCTTCAATACATGTTTTTTTTTTTTTTTTTTTTTTTATATGTAACAAAGTATATATGATAAAGAACAAATGTGTGAGGCATTCCCAGGATCAAATAACGTACGTAGAAAAATTTTAAATGATCAGGACATACCACAACCTATTCAATACATGTTTTTGCTTAATAGAGTTAACTCTTCATATCTACGATGATGATAACAGAAATCATAAGCAAAGAGTTTGTAGAAATGATTTTCTTATTTCTCCGTAACAAACTTTACACGAAACAAAATGTTATATACAACAAATTAAACTAAACCAGTGGACTAAACCGAGTTAACTTAACCCAAAATTGGTTATGTACAATTTCACTCTAATACCCCCCCTCAAGATGGAGATGGAGAGAAGATATTGATGACACCCATCTTGCACATAATCTCTGTGAAATGAGCTGGATGAAGAGGTTTTGTTAAAACATCAGCAAGTTGGTCACATGTTCGAACAAACATGGTTTTAATGACCCCAGCCACAATACATTCGCGAACCTTGTGACAATCAAATTCAACATGTTTCGTTCTCTCATGGAAGACTGAGTTTTGTGTGATATGCAGAGCTGCCTGATTATCACAGTATAAGTATGTAGGGAGAGGAAAAGGAACCCTCAAAGCTTTAAGAATGTATGTGAACCAAAGCAACTCCTTTGCAATCATGGCCATGGCTCTGTATTCAGATTCGGCAGAGCTCATAGAGACCACTTGTTGCTTCTTGCACTTCCAAGAAACCAAAGATTGACCAATGAATATGGCATAACCAGTCACTGATCGTCTCTCATCAGCACATGCTCCCCAATCAGCATCAGAGAAACCTCGAATAGAAAAATCATCATCACTGCCATAAAACAACCCCTGTCCAATTGTTCCCTTCAGATATCGAAGTATCTTGTGAACAGCTTTAAGATGAACTTCCCTTGGAGCTTGAGAATATTGAGCCAGCTTGGCAACAGCAAAACAGATATCCGGCCTTGTAATGGTCAAATACTGAAGCTTACCAATCAACATGCGATAAAGTTTGGCATCGGGAAGCAAAGGACTGTCAATATAATGCCAATCTTCTTCACTCTCAGGTGCTGCATCCGGAGATTTGGAATTAACCAGTATGCCCATAAGAGTAAGTTTCTGATCAGGCTCCATTGGAATTGTGGAAGGTTTACAGTCTGAGAAGCCAGTAGAGTCTAACAAGTCAAGAACATATTTTCTCTGAGAAAGAGAAATTCCTGCATCAGTCCTGGCAATTTCAATTCCGAGAAAAAACTTTGGTGGACCAAGATCTCGCAGCTGAAAAACTGAACTTAAATCATCTCTCAATGAACAAGCTGCTGCATCATCAGTACTAGCAATCATGATGTCATCCACATACACAAGCACCACTATGAAGACAGATCCAGTAAACTTCACAAACAAAGTATGGTCTCCATGACATGTCTCAAAGCCAAAACTCACCAAAGTAGCTTGAAACTTGAGAAACCATTGTCTTGAAGCTTGTTTGAGACCATAAATGGATTTATGTAGTCTACACACAGCATTAGGAGAAACAATTTCACCCTGTACTTCAGCATAACCTGGTGGCAACTTCATATATATTTCCTCATCGAGGTCACCATTTAAGAATGCATTTGAGATATCAAGTTGATGTAAATACCATTGCATCTTAGGTGCGAGGGAAAGAATCATTTTCACCGTGGTCATCTTAGCAACAGGTGAAAATGTATCCAAAAAATCTATGCCCTCTCGCTGAGTATATCCCTTTGCCACCAACCTAGCTTTATAACGTTCAAGTGATCCATCTGCATGATACTTGAGTGTGAACAACCATTTGCAACCTACATCCACTTTTCCAGGAGGCAAATCACACACACTCCAAGTTCTGGTCCTTACGAACGCACCAATTTCCTTTCCCACAGCATCAACCCATGCTTTGTCCAGCCTAGCCTCTGAATACTTTGTTGGTATTTTAATTTGAGTGATGGCATTAATGAAAGCACAGAAAGGCTGAGATAAGTAGGAATAAGAAATATAGTTTTGTAGTGGATATGGAGAAGTTTTAGGAGAGATATTATCATTAGTAAGAGTATTATTATTATAGCAATGAAAATCCTGCAAATGGGAAGGCAGTTTTCTCTGCCTAGCTGGTTTAAGGTCAGAAGGAGCAGAAACCAGAGAAGATGGCTCATCAAGATGGTGAGGAGCATCAGAAGATGGTTGCACTGAAGGCAAATGTTCATCATTGATTTGTGCAGGGAGAAAAGTATGAGGAAAGAAAGTCTTTGCATCATCCGAGATAGTGGATGATGCAAAAGGAAAGGTATCCTCATAGAAAATGACATGTCTAGAAATAGAAACTGAGTATGTCTCTATGTCTAATAGCTTGTAACCTTTGTAACCGGATGGGTAACCTAAGAAAATGCAAGCCTTAGCTCTAGGATCAAACTTAGTTCTAGACTTAGGTGAAGTGGAACAATAGCATAAACAACCAAATGCCTTAAGACTATGATAATCAGGGATCTTAGAAGTAAGTCTCTCAAATGGTGTTTGGTTATCTATCACAGGAGATGGTATTCTATTGATTAAGAAACAAGCAGTTAATACACAATCTCCCCAATACTCTAAAGGTACCCCAGATTGAAACATGAGAGCTCTAGTTACATTCAACAGGTGCTGATGCTTTCTTTCTACAACTGAGTTTTGCTCAGGAGTTTCAGGACATGAATGAAAAGCTGTAATACCATTTTGTAAGTACAAACTATGAAATTTCAATTCATGAGCATTATCTGACCTCACAGAACAGACTTTAGTGTTATATTGAGTTTCTACCATCTTAAGAAATCCGGGAAAAACTTCTAAAACATCAGACTTCTGTTTTAACATGTATAACCAAGTAGCTCTACTAAAATCATCCACAATTGTCAAGAAGTATCTAAAACCATCAACAGTTGGTACAGAAAAAGGACCGCATGTATCAATATGAACCAGCTCAAAAGGTTTTTCTTTCATGTGATTCAATGATTTAAATGGAAGATGTTTCTGTTTAGAAAGATGACAAACATGACAATGAGATTTATCTTTATTAATCTTTGACTTTGGTAATAACAGTTGTTCAGAGATAGATTCAATCTTAGCAACAGATGGATGACCTAATCTCTTATGCCAAATATCTAATGAAGTATCAGTAGTGATGGAACAGACATACTTACTTGTAGAAATATGATCATACACATGAATAAGAGTTTTATCCAGACTCAAGACATATAAATTGGCGACTTGACTACCTCTGCCAATCAGAAGGTCCTGAGTAAGAGCCTGTATCACACAATCATCAGAAGTAAAACTCACTTTAGAATTCAAGGACTTAGTTATCACACTAACACTCAATAGATTGAATTTGAACACAGAGATATGCAACACATTTTGTAGAAACAAAGCATCAGTGAGTTGAATGTTTCCTATCCCATCTATTTTAACTGTTTGACCATTTGGTAATCTAACATAGGTTCTATCTAAGGTTTTGTAATCCTTAAAGAGGCTTCTTTCATGAGTGACATGATGACTAGCTCCTGAATCTATAACCCAAGCTCTAGGAGACAACTCAGTTTCATGAGGTATAGAAGAGGTCAACATGTCATAGAAAGTTAAATCGTATAAAGACAGAAGTGTACCAGATATCTGTGAGATAGATGGTACGGGAGTTGAAAACGAGGCTATAGCTTTATCAGGGCATGAAGTGATACTGGGGGACTGAAGCTTGGTGCTGAGGTAAGAAATCATCTGTTGGAGCTGTTCTTTGGACATTTCTGCATTAAAACTCTCCTTAGGCTGATCTGTAACTTCCTCAATATTACCAGCATTAGTCATGTTCGTATTGCCCACATAATTGTTCTTCTTGGCTCTCGGATGGCCTGGTGGATATCCATGTAATTTATAACATTTATCCACAGCGTGACCAACTCGTGAACAGTGAGAACATTTAGGTTTCTGAACATTGCCTTGAGCCATTAAGATTGGACTTTGATCTTATATCACAGCTTGAGACTGAAATGCAGTAGGATTTGGTATTGTTTTAGAGTTACCTCCCACCATTCTTTGACTCTCATCTTGATCCAAGATATTGTAAATCTCATTCAAACTTGGCAGTGGCTTCATATTCAGTATCTGACTCCTGATATTACTGAACTCATCATTCAATCCCATGAGAAATTGTATCACTCGGCTTGTATCAGCTTCATCCAGCAACTCTTTGACTTGATCACAGTCACACCTCTTCACTGTCCTAGACTTTGTATTCGCCAATTGTTCCCACAACGTCTTTTTCTTAGTGAAGTAACTTGACAAATCCAATTGACCTTGTCTTAGAGTCATTACTGCTTGCTCAAGCTGGTATCTCCGAAGCAGATTATTAACTTTGAATCTTGTAAACAAATCGTTCCACATCTCTACAGCATCTTGATAATACAATATACTGTCATATATCTCCTTGCTCACAACATTAAGAATCCATGATTTCACCATGCTATTACATCTACTCCAGATTTTGAATTCATAATCACTTTCACTAGGCCTAGGCATAGATCCATCAACAAAACTAAGCTTGTTCTTAGCTTCTAGACTAATCCGCATAGCAATAGACCAGCTGTTATAATTGTTTCCATCAAGAGTATGAGCAACTATCAGCAAACCTGGATGATCCGAGTTAAGTAGAGTGAAAGGACTCTGAGTCGCTTCGATAAGCTTCGATGTAGCTTCGCGATCTCCATACTTGTCAGATTTGCTCGAATGGAGTTGTCGTTTCATCATACTAAGCTCTGGATCTTCAAAACCGGCTGATTCTCGAGTTATCTTAGCTCCTGAAGCTTCGATTTCAGGTGTTTCACAACGATTTCTCAATTTTCCTCCTCTCTTCACCATTTTCGCAAAATCTCAGATGCGGACGAAGCTCTGAAGATGATAGAAGCGATTAATCGGTGTAGAATCAAGGAATTTGAAGAAAAATGAGGTGAAATCACAGAAGAATGCGGAAGAAAAGCTCTGATACCATAACAGAAATCATAAGCAAAGAGTTTGTAGAAATGATTTTCTTATTTCTCCGTAACAAACTTTACACGAAACAAAATGTTATATACAACAAATTAAACTAAACCGGTGGACTAAACCGAGTTAACTTAACCCAAAATTGGTTATGTACAATTTCACTCTAATAGATGATTGAGTTGATTTCACCGTCTGTTACGATGATGATTGATTTTCCAATACATGATCAATGATTAATAACGAATCGTATAGTCAATATGCACACAGCACATATCACAATAATCATAGACAACATGTCACAACAAAATTTTAACACAAAAAAAAAGAAAAAAAGAAAGTATAAGCATTTCACAACAATCGACAATAATTAAGAATACGTAATTGATAAGGACTCATAGAGTCATAGGTCCTACCATATCTTGACACTACCAACTCTACTCCTCATTACTCGGGCACTAGCGATCACTCTCTTGGCGATTTGGTGGTTTCCGTAACCACATAGGTTACACGGATCTTCAGTCCCAAAAGGACAAATAAATGATATACACAATAAAGTAGAAATTAAAGAATGTATGCGAAAAATGAAATATAATAGGTTAAATAGTACTGAGAAAATTTACAAATGAATCTTGTGACATTGAAATATAGAGGGTATATAGAGCTTTAACTAGTACTAAATGTTAATGACATGTGATAATAATTAACTATGAATTTAAGATATTTTTTATTTTTATTTTCAATAACTATATAGATGATGCTTTTCTAAATAATTCAGTTACCTTTACAAATGGATGAAAAAATTTGCGCATTATAAAGTATAAAATAATTGGTAATTGGTGTCCATGTGTTTTATATTAATTTAAATCCTTCTAATTTTCGTTGTAGGATTCTAATATGTCTCTTCAAAATAATCATTTTTATCGGTCCATCTCGAATTTAATCATACTTTATGACCAATACTAAGATTTCGAATTGAGACAGAACCGCACGGTGCTTTGAAGTTCCAATAATAACAAAAATATTTACATATATAAACATGTATATAGTTTCACTACTATTAGAATTACACTGCTCTTCTTCCGCACCTAAATCATTCATAACCTAAATTCTTATTTATACCACCTTAGGTTAATAAAACACCCATTCATAATGAAGAATAAAGTCTGAGTCGTTTTATGAAGAATAAAGTCTGAGTCGTTTTAGTTTAATAAGTTTGACTCTTTCAATTGAATAACTCCTCTTGTTTTGTAGGAACTGATTCATGAGTCTGTTTAGGAGTAGTGCCATCTGTTTCGTTTTATTGTTGCTGTGTGTAAAGGTCTATAAAGAGACCAGTCTGCTTCATGTTTAATCTAAGCGAATGATTCAGCAAAATCTCTGTTTTCTTTTTGAATCAATTTGCAATTACAAGTGGTATCAGAGCTTGTAAATTCAACCTGTTACAAGTTCAAGTGAGAGAAACACAAAGTGAGAGAAATGGGTGATAAGGATTCGTTGCTAAGCATTCCAAAATTTGATGGTGACTACGAGCATTGGGCAATGCTCATGGAGAATCTGCTACGGTCGAAAGAATGGTGGGATCTCATTGAGACGGGTGTCTCACAGCCGGAGAGAAACGTAATCTTAACCGGACCACAACGTACGGAGCTTGCGGAGATGAAGCTCAAGGATTTAAAGGTGAAGAACTATCTTTTTGCATCAATTGATAAGATGATATTGAAAACGATTGCAAAGAAGGATAGCTCTAAGGATATTTGGGAATCGATGAAGACGAAGTATCAAGGGAACCATAGAGTTCAAAGTGCACAATTGCAGCGATTGCGTAGAAACTTTGAAGTTCTTGAGATGAGGGACAGTGACACAATCACAGAATATTTCTCTCGTGTCATGGTGGTGGCAAATGACATGAGAAATTTGGGTGAAGATATGCCGGATGCCAAAGTTGTTGAAAAAATCCTTCGAACCTTGGTGGAGAAATTCACATACGTGGTATGTGCCATAGAAGAGTCAAAGGATATCAAGACTCTCTCAGTTGATGAATTGCAAAGCTCATTGCTGGTGCATGAGCAGAATCTGAGCAAGCACACTCATGGTGAAGAACATGCGCTTAAAATTGAAAACAGTGGAAGAGGACGTGGCGGTTTCGCCAGAGGAAGAGGTGGCTTTCGAGGAGGTAGAGGAGGACGAGGCAGAGGTTACACAAGTTTCAACAAAGATGAGGTGGAGTGTTACAAATGTCATAAGAAATGACACTACAAATCTGAGTGCCCAGAATGGGAAAAAGAAGCCAATTATGTGGAAATGGAAGAAGATATGTTGCTCATGGCACACGTGAACTTGATTAAAGAAGAAGAAGAGCACATTTGGTTTCTAGACTCAGGTTGCAGCAACCATATGTGTGGAAATAAGGAGTGGTTCATTGAGCTAGATACTAACTTTCGCCAAAATGTCAAGCTTGGTGATGACATGCGAATGATGGTAGAAGGCAGAGGCAACCTACGACTGGAGATAAATGGGATGACCTCAATAATCACCTCTGTCTACTATGTTCCAGGTCTGAAAAACAACATGTTCAGTGTAGGACAACTGCAACAAAAGGGACTGAGGATAATCATAGAAGATGATGTCTGCGAAGTCTGGAACAAGAAACTGAAGAAAATGATCATGCACTCAGCCATGTCCAAAAATCGAATGTTCATCATATTGGCAAAGGTGAGGAGTATAGAGGATATTGTAGAGAGCAAGTGCTTTCAAGTAATGGAGAATACTGAAAAACTGTGGCATAAAAGATTTGGACATCTCAGTCAAAGGGGACTAAAAACGTTAGCGGAGAAGAAGATGGTGAATGGGCTACCAAATCTCATTCATGACGAATCTGAAGCTGCAGTGTGTGAAATTTGTATGAAGGGGAAGCAAAATCGTGACAATATTCCCAAGAAGAGCCTGTGGAAGTCTACTCGCGGGTTGCAACTCGTTCACAGCGATATTTGCGGACCTATTGCTCCTACTTCAGAGAGCGGTAAGCGCTATATTATTAACTTCATCGACGATTATAGCAGAAAATGTTGGACTTACTTCCTCACGGAGAAATCAGAGGCTCTCAATACGTTCAAAGAGTTCCAAGCAGCAGCAGAGAGAGAGCTTGGACAGAAATTAGTATGCTTGAGATCTGATCGTGGTGGAGAATACAACTCCAAGGCATTTGATGATTATTGCAAGGAAAATGGGATTAAAAGACAACTTACTGCAGCCTACACGCCACAGCAAAATGGCATTGCAGAGAGAAAGAATAGAAGTGTCATGAATATGACAAGATGCATGCTACTGGAAATGTCAGTGCCTAAGAAATTTTGGCCAGAAGCAGTTCAATATGCAGTACACGTCTTGAACCGGAGCCCATCAGCTGCTTTGGGAGATGTAACACCTCAAGAAAAGTGGAGTAACCACAAGCCAACAGTGGAACATCTCAGAATTTTCGGATGCTTAGCATATGCCATGGTCCCATATGAGAAAAGAATCAAACTTGATGAGAAGAGTATCAAGTGCGTAATGCTTGGGGTGAGTAAGGAATCAAAGGCATATCGGCTTTACAACCCAGAGACGAAAAAGATAGTGATAAGTAGAGATGTTCACTTCGATGAAAGCAGAGGATGGAACTGGGAAGAACGTGCGCAAAACAAAGAATTGGTCTGTGATGATTTATCATCAGAGACAGGAGATAAAGAAATTGGTGACTTACCAGAAGAAAATGCGATTGAAGAATCAAATGGAGATGAAGAAAATACAGAAGAAGCAGCGCAAACCAGTCCCATCCAGACCACTGTACGTGAAGGATCAGGGAGACAGAGACAAACACCAGTATGGATGAAAGATTATGTTCCTGGTAAGGCTAACTTCATTATCTCAGAAGATGGAGAGGATATGATAGCAATGTTTATTGCATCAGAGGATCCTGATTGCTTTGAGGAAGCTGTACAGGAAGATGTGTGGAGAAAAGCCATGGAATCTGAGATTCTCTCCATAGAAGAAAATAATACGTGGGAATTGGTGGATTTACCTGAAGGAGCAAAAGTGATTGGGTGAAATGGATTTTTAAGACCAAGTTCAATGAGAAAGGAGAGATTGATAAATTTAAGGCAAGATTAGTCGCCAAAGGCTACCATCAGAAACAAGGAGTGGATTTCTATGAAGTCTTTGCCCCAGTAGCTAGATGGGACACAATCAGGTCAGTTCTCGGCCTAGCTGCAGAAAATTCTTGGAAAGTATACCAGCTTGATGTTAAGAGTGCTTTTCTGCACGGCGAATTAGAAGAAGATGTTTACATTGAGCAGCCTAAGGGATTTGAAGTAAGAGATGAAGCATACAAAGTGTATAAACTGAGAAAGGCACTATATGGGTTGAAGTAGGCTCCTAGGGCATGGTACAGTTGGATTGAAGGTTATTTCATGAAGGAGGGCTTTGAAAAGTGCTACTGTGAGCACACACTGTTCGTTAAAAGGAAGAATGAAGAAGTCTTGCTAGTAAGTATCTATGTTGATGACTTGATTTACACTGGAAATTCAATCTCCATGCTTGCAGAATTCAAGGATTCAATGATGAAAGAGTTCTCTATGACTGATTTGGGAAAAATGAAATTCTTCTTGGGAGTCGAAGTTTTTCAGGATGAACAGGGCATATTCATAAAACAGCAGAAATATGCAGAAGAAATTTTGCAGAGATATGGGATGGAGGAATGCAATCCGGTGAAAAATCCAATAGTCCCTGGTCAAAAACTGAGTAAGGCTGGAGCAGGAGAAGCAGTGGACTCAACAACGTTCAAACAATTGGTTGGACGCCTAAGGTACTTAACTGCTACAAGACCAGATTTGATTTATTCTGTGAATTTGGTCAGTAGGTACATGGAGAATCCAAATGAGCAGCATATGCTGGCTGTTAAGAGGATTTTGAGATATGTCCAAGGAACAACTGGATATGTTATTCGTTATAAGCCGGGAGGAGAGAAGAAACTGGTTGGGTATGTTGATAGTGACTATGCAGGAGATGTGGATGACCGGAGAAGTACGTCAAGTTACGTGTTTATGTTCGGCGGAGGAGCAGTGTCATGGGCTTCAAAGAAACAACCAATAGTGACCTTATCCACCACTGAAGCTGAATTCGTTTCTGCAGCATATGGAGCTTGTCAAGCAGTTTGGTTGAGAAATGTGTTAGAAGAAATTGGATCAAACCAAGGAGAAGGTACAATTCTGTATTGTGATAATAGCTCTACTATTAAGTTGTCGAAGAATCCAGTGTTACATGGTAGAAGCAAACACATAGATGTGAGATTTCATTTTCTACGTGAGCTGGTGAATGATGGGACTATACAGCTTGATTACTGTGCAACAGAAGATCAAGTAGCAGACATAATGACCAAGGCAGTCAAGCTTGAGATCTTTGAGAAACTAAGAAGAAGAATGGGTGTGTGCACCAAAGAAGAGTATACTGAAAAGGAACTGGTTTCAGTTTAAGGGAGGGAATGAAGAATAAAGTCTGAGTCGTTTTATGAAGAATAAAGTCTGAGTCGTTTTAGTTTAATAAGTTTGACTCTTTCAATTGAATAAGTCCTCCTGTTTTGTAGGAACTGATTCATGAGTCTGTTTAGGAGTAGTGCCATCTGTTTCGTTTTATTGTTGCTGTGTGTAAAGGTCTATAAAGAGACCAGTTTGCTTCATGTTTAATCTAAGCGAATGATTCAGCAAAATCTCTGTTTTCTTTTTGAATCAATTTGCAATTACACATAATATATTAAGTTTCACTGGCTTCTAAATCAAAATCTAATAGCAATATATTCCTTAAATATGATTTGAATCTCTTATATATTTCTTGAGGTCTTTCTTAAAGAAGATTTGGGATCCTAAGATATCCAAAGACACAACCAATCATCGAACGAAAACGAAGCGAGGAAAAGAAACAAACAAATATACTTTTGTCTCAACTATAGAGGTTACTTTAGTACTTATTATAGAGACTACAAAGACTACTTTAGCACACACACGCACAAACCTATATATAGACTGAGATTGTGATGTATCTATACAATAATCAAAGTGAAAAAGAAAAGCAAAAAAAAAGGATCGATGATTGTGAGAGATGGGACCAAACTGTTAATATTTTGACTTACCAAAAAAAAAAAAAATTACGTCATTTGTTCCTGTCTTGACTATAAAGTGTTGTGTTTTATTGATTGTTTTCCAACTTTTGAGGTGGTTTTGAAAAGCTGTCTCTTTATCTTTCTTCGGCTGTTTCAGTCACAAGTGTCTCTTTCAGTCTTCCACTTACGTTATGTTCTGTGATTTTAGTGGTTAAGCTCTTTGTTTTCTTGGCCCGTAAGTTTCTCACCCACACGAATTGGGAGAAAAGCCGTTTGTTTTCTCTTGACTAAAAAGGGCCTCCTGTTACGTAAGACTGTTTGTTTGTCTTCCTGTCTCATATATCGATGTAAAGTAGAGAAGTTATCTTGATATTTGGAGACTTGATTCACGTGTCTTCGTTTTAGGATTCTAGCTTTACAGATTTACCAATAATCAATACTGTTATGTAAGTTAGAAAAAAGAACACCAGAAAATTAATATTTACTGCTTTGTAAGCTAAATTTTTCAAAACGCTTCTCAATCCATGCATGCTACCAAAATACTACCCTGATAAAGCTCTAGGTAGGCCTTGATAATTGCAAAATGCTTTAGGCCTTTGCTTTACATACATAATTAGACTTAAAAAAAAAAAAAAATTCACACACAAGTAACAATCATCTAAGGTCTTTATATTGTTTGTATTTTCTTTTGTTGATTATAAACACAAACCTTGAGCACAAACGGATGAAAATCTACCGTACGTTGTGTGTGTTGGCACTTGTGTTTACATTGTTGCAAATAAATTTAAAACTAAAAATGTTTATATACCAAAAGATGTGATTTTTATTTTCGTTTTTGTTTTTTTGAGCCGAAAAGCTTACGCAAACATTGTGAAACAATCGAGGGTTAAAACGTCGTACGTTGTTTCCTTCTCTTCACATGCAAAGAACTGTTGAAGAACCATCACTCATGATTTCTTGGGTTTCAAGAAATGCTTCGCACGAGTTTCATTTTATTATGGTTTAAGTTGTTATATTGATATTTTAGATTTTATTTCATCTTCACGAATCAGCTTGTGTTTAAAATCAGATTGTAACTTTAAAACGATGTCCGGTTTGGGAAGGTAAGATATATGAATAGAGTTTATTAAAAAAAAAAAGTTCGAAGAACTCTGTTTTTTAAAAGTAACTAAAATAACTAATTTACTAATATATGGACCATATGGTCTTAATCTGAGATAGAATACTTAAAAATAATATATGGATATACATAATACATCTACAGTTACACTTACATACTAGAGCCACACAAAAATAATCTATACAATGTCGTCTCTAAAACAAGAGAAAGGGCTCTGATTCTGAAGTTGCATATCACTAATCATTTTCTTAAGCTCAGAGGTTTCCTCTTTGAGCTGAGCATTCTCTTCAATAACCTTCTCGTGAGACTCTAAGACGCGGTTAAACTTATGAAGCAACTGATGATTCTCATTCCTGAGCCAAATCACCTGTGACCAAAGCTCATCCACCTGTCTCTGCTTCCTCAGACGCGATCTCCTTGCTGATTCTCTGTTCGATATCTTCCTCCTCTGCTTCCTCTCGTTGATTATATCCCTATGATTCTCTTCTGCTTCGTCTGAGGTCGAGTTGTTGCTGCTTAAACTCATGAACTGTGGAGTGTTCACACCAGCTTGGAAGCTGTAGAATGGATCAGGGTTTTGTCCGTTGACGCAAAATGGTGAGGATGTAGGGAAATGGGAAAGGTACGAAGGTGGACAACCATGGAGGCTGAAAATGTTCATCGATGGTTGCATTATCGGTGGAGACTTGGGACACAAGGTAGGGTTTTTGTGTTTCTTAGCCAGTGATGAGAGAAAAGAATGATAGTAGGATTTAGGAGTGTGATGAATGTTTGGTGTGTGTGAGTGTGGTGAGAAGAGGTGGTTCATATAGACTGTGATGAGGTGGTTCATATATAGAGAAGAGGTGGACCATGGTTTCTACAATTGGGTCAAACCAATATAAAAGCATCTAACAATCATGCAACTAGAACGAGTCTCTTTATATAATTAAGGAAAAAGATATAAGAAGAACAAAAACTTTAAACATTTTTTAAAAAATTATTAAACTACTTTAATCTTACAAGGAAAAGAGGAGAAAAAAAGATTTTTAGAAAATAAAAGTAAATATTAGATCAATATCAATATATTGGAAAAAACAGTTTTTGTATCTTAAAAATAAAAGAAAAAAATGGTCGAAAATTGTTTATCGTTAAAAAAAAAAAACTACTATATAAGAAGAAAAAAAATTGAATTTATTTTAACTTACAAAATTATTAAAATACTTTAATCTTAAAAAGAAATGGTAAATGGAGGAAAATAAAAGATTTGTAGAAAGTAAAAGTATATATTAGATCAAAATATCATATATTTGATATTAACAATTTTTTTTTTATCTTACAGAATAAAAATAAAAGTAAAAATAATATTTTCTTGAAAAATAAAGTAAATATAACATGGGTACATATTTGATTGGGATACCAAATTTGTGTTTGAGAGAAGGTAAAAAAATGTTGACAACAAAAAAAATTAGGTAAATAAATATATAATTTTTTTGGGCAACAAATTAAATATCTTTCTTTTTTTTTTGGGCTAAATTTAAATATGTTTCACATTAGAAAATGTTGAAAAATAAAATAAAATAAAATTCCCATTCAAATGTTTTTGTTAATTTGTTGCTTCAGCGCCAACAAACACAAAGTCAAAGCTATAAAAATTTCCCTCTCTTCCTTCTCACACCTCTCAATTCTCTGCATTTTCTTCTTCTTCCCCAATTCATCTTCTTCTCAGAGATCGATTCTCAAATCTTTCAATCATCTCCATTGTTTCGAGAATCCATTCTCTAATTCGTCCGTCAGTTTTCTCGTTCAGATCATCTTCCGAAGACCTGAATCTCAAGAAAACATCCAATTTCGCAAAATCTAGGTCTCCGATTTCTTACTTCTTCATCTTCAATTTGTTCAATCAGTTGAAAAATCGAACTCTAACATCTGCGATTCTTGGTTTCTTCTTCGTATCTAATTAAAGATTCTCAACGATTTCAGGAAAAATGACGTCCAGGTTCTTCGCTGCGCTCGGAAGAATGGAGAATGTAGATGAAACACAGAACGAGATTATAGAAGTTAGCGTTGCATTGCTACAAGAATCAGAGAGCGATGGAGGAGGAGAATTCAATGGAGCTTCATTTACTGGTGCGGTGTTCAATCTCGCTACAACGATCATAGGTGCTGGTATTATGGCTTTGCCTGCGACGATGAAGATCCTCGGACTTATTCCCGGAATCGCAATGATCGTTCTCATGGCTTTCTTGACCAATGCTTCGATTGAGTTCATGCTTAGGTTTAGTGTAATAGGGAATCAGAGATCTTACGGTGGCGTAATGGAGGATTCTTTTGGAAGATTTGGGAGGATTATGTTGCAAGTTTCGATTCTTGTTAGCAACATTGGTGTTTTGATCGTTTATATGATCATCATTGGTACTTATCTTCAACCTCTCTGGTTTTTAGGTTTTAGATATTAGGGATTGAATCATTCAAGATTGGTTTAATTTTGGTTCTGTTTGGATGTGAAGGTGATGTTTTGGCTGGAAAGACTGAATATGGAATCCACCATGCTGGTATGCTTGAAGGATGGTTTGGGATAAGTTGGTGGAACAGGAGAACTTTTGTTCTTCTCATTACGACTCTCACTGTGTTTGCTCCATTGACATGCTTCAAGCGGATTGGTTAGTATCTTTGAACAATATTCTGATGCATAATTTGCTTCTCTGTAACAATTGTGTCTGTGGTAAAGATGTTGCTAAGCTTATATTGTATTCTAATGGCTTATATATGCTTGCTTGCAGATTCTTTGAGATTCACATCTGCCTTATCAGTTGCTCTAGCGGTTGTGTTTCTTCTCATTACTGCGGGGATCACTATCTTGAAGTTGTTCAGTGATGGTTTGATGATGCCAAAACTTCTACCAAGTGTCACTGACTTGTCGTCGTTCTGGAAGCTTTTCACAGTTGTTCCTGTGCTTGTCAGTGCATACATTTGTCATTACAACGGTAAACACAAATGCTTTTTTTTCTTGCTGATACACTCATTCGAAGAAAACAAGCAAGAACTCATGTTTTCTATTGGTTTTTGTTTCAGTTCACAGCATACAGAACGAGCTTGAAGACTCCTCTCAGATAAGACCTGTTGTAAGATCAGCTCTTGCGATGTGTTCATCTGTTTACGTATTAACAAGCTTATTCGGATACCTCTTATTCGGTGATGCTACACTCGATGATGTTCTTGCAAACTTTGACACAGATCTTGGAATCCCTTTTGGTTCGATTCTAAATGATGCAGTGAGATTCAGCTATGCAGCTCATCTCATGCTTGTGTTCCCTGTTGTCTTCTATCCTTTGCGGGTTAACATCGACGGTCTCTTATTCCCAACTGCTCCACCACTTACTTCCTCTGAGTCAGATCTGAGGTTTGGCTCTATCACTGTTGGTCTCATTGCTGTAATCTTCTTGGGAGCAAACTTCATTCCAAGCATTTGGGATGCTTTCCAATTTACTGGAGCAACCGCTTCTGTCTGCATCGGTTTCATATTCCCTGCTGCTGTTATCTTAAAGTAAGATCCATTGATTCATAAGCTGATAGAGAGATTAGTTTTGGAACCTAATGGATCATTATTTGAATGGATTTTCTTGTCTTCTTTTCAGGGATCGTCATAACCAAGCAACACAACGGGACAAGACTATAGCCATATTCATGATCGTCCTTGCGGTTTTCTCGAATGCAGTCGCCATTTACAGTGATGCCTACGCCTTATTCAAGAAGAACACATTCTTCTTTCCACTATGAAAAGCAGTAGTGGTGATTTTGTTTCTTCTCTCACTCACTCTATGTGAAACCATATATGAACGAGTTATTGGTGATGTCTTTAGATGATTTTTTGAACCACATGAGGATAGTTGTAGACTCTCTGTATATAGAGATAGCTCTTTACTCTTTCTTTTACACCGAAAGATTGTAAAAACTTGAAGATTGAAAGATGTTTCTTTACACCATCTTCAGACATTAATGCGTCACACACATTCAATGTGAAAAAACTAGTTAGATGCTGTTTTACAACTAAATAGTTACTAAACTTATTACACGAGAGTTTCGTTTTCGAAGAAAATTTTGGTAAACTAGGCCACATTGATGGACTTAGAATAAGAAAGACTTGAAAACAGAGAGTCCCATAGCTAAAAAACAACATCCAAAAGTTTAGATTTAAGTTCGACTGTAGAGCAATATCCAAAGTAAAATTTTGTTACAATGTCATTGTGAAAATGATAAGAATACAATAAACAGCAACAAGTGTATATTTTAGAAGTCATTGCACCAACTCAAAAAAGCAGAGTTATAAAGAAAGAGCCTTCAAAGAAAGGCTAAACAAGAAGAATAAGAGAAATGAAGAAAGCTTTGACTTATCTTTATTTTTTCTCTTCAGTTACTGGAATGGAATCAGACTGAGAAGGGAAGCATGGCCTCCACACAGTTTCTTTGCCAATATCCATTAATGCTATCCCTTTTCTTGTCAGTTTCTCTCTAATCTCATCACTTTTTGCAAAATCTTTATTCTTCCGCGCCGTTATCCTTTCTTCTATTTCCCGAGTAATATCTTCTTCTCCCATTTCTGCTCTTACTAATGTCTTTAGTTTCATTTCTTTCAAAACCTCGGCATAGCTCAGTGTAGTGAGCAACCCAAGTACATCAAGAACTTCTCTTGCAGCTTTCTCAATCTCAATGAGTGAAACAAGCATCGACAAACGCTGCTTCTTCTGCATTTTCTGTAAAAATGACAAAAAAACAAAGGCAACTTTGGTATGCATAATAATTGTGAAGGCAAGGATGCACAAATAAAGTAGAAGACAAGAGGCAAGAACCTTGAGCTTGCTGAGTGAAGCGTTGATGAATTTCAATGCATCTTGGTAAGCACCTGTAAGTATATGGGCGGTATTCAAATCATCTAACATCTTTGCTGCAAACTCACTTTTCAGCTTCTTAATGATATCCTTTCCTTCTGCAGTCTGTTCAGCTTTTCCACCATCTTCAGACAATGCTTCTCGATATGGTGACAGACCTTCATCAAGATCTTGTAAAGTCTGATAAACAAAGATCAGAAGTTAAGGTCAGAACTGTAAATAAATTATGACTGAGTCTTACTTTTAGTTCATACGTTCCTATATAAAACACTACAAATGAAGATAAGGTAGTCAAATTGTTGTATAATTTTCTGAAGCACTGCACCTGATAAACATAATATAAAGCTTCTGACGAACTTTCTAGCTGCGAAGCTGAGAAACTCAGAGGAGACCGGTACTGTGCACTCATCAAGAAGTGCCTCAGAGCCAATGGATGGTAGCTAGCTGTGATCTACACAGATTGAAACAAATAAATGAAAACCTGTCAATAATTCCGCATTTGGCCATGGGAACACATCCAAAGAAAAAATTCAATTATTATAGTGGGAGAAAAAGAAACATACTTCTCTAATCGTTTTAAAATTTTTCTTTGATTTGGCCATCTTCTCGTTATTGATAGTAACATGCCCGTTGTGCAACCAGTAATTCACACCACTATCCTCACATGCAGCACATGTCTGGGCGATCTCATTTTCATGATGCGGGAATTTCAGATCTGCACCACCCCCATGAATGTCGAATTTCGGAGACAGATAATGAGCACTCATTGCACTGCACTCGATGTGCCATCCTGGTCTTCCTGGACCCCAAGGGCTCTCCCAACTTGGCTCTTCAGGTTTTGCAGCCTGTATAAATTAATGTTTAAACCTCACTTCATGATAAACTGCAAGCCTCAATTAACTGACTCAGAAACGAAAGTTACAAAGATTTTGATTCTCAAACCTTCCATAATGCAAAATCAGCAGGGTTACGCTTTCTTGAATCAACAGTAACACGCTCACCAGCTCGTGTATGTTCCAACATTTGCCCAGATAATTTACCATAATTAGGTGATTTATCAACGGAAAAAAACACATCGCCTTCCACTACATACCCACAATCTTTCTCAATGATCTGTAACAGGCAAGCATATGTATCAAACACCTTACTAATAATTCCAAATTCCTGATATATCACATCTTTCAACCGACTTTTTTATCAAGCCAACATACCTTTTCTATCATCTTAATTATGTGGTCCATATGGTCACTGACACGAGGCTGGTGGGTGGGAAGGAGGCACTGAAGAGCACCCATATCCACCAAATATTCCTCGCAAAAGCGATTACTCAAATCTAACGGGTCCTCTCCATTCTCATTAGCACGATTGATAATCTACAGAGATCCAAAGTTCAGATTCTAACAAAAAGTTGTGTACCTAAACATAATAAACAGATAACGAAAAAGAGAAAAGTAGCTTTCATTTGGCTAGACCAACGTTCACTACAAACCACATCTAAATTGCATATAAATGTCTTAAAATCGTGTAAAAACACAAAGACTCTTTGTTCAATTCAGAATAATCAATGCAGCTGTGAGCTGCGCCATATTCAAAACGTCATAAGACAAGAACAAAAATCATACCTTGTCATCAACATCAGTGAAATTGCGAACAAAATTAACTTCATAACCCAAATGCAATAAGTATCTGCATAAGCATAACCAATAAAAAGTAGTGATAAATAAATGCCAAATCCAAGAATATTCCTTAATTCAAGTATCAAACTAGAGAATGTGCATATTTATCTTCAAATCTAAGCTATGAGATCGGGTTTAAGAACTTCATATCCCCAAAATTAACCTCATCGATGTAAAAAATTCCATTCACCCTAAATTCAACCAATTTCTTAGAGAAGAAGAGAGACCTGTAAAGAACATCAAAGGAAACGGCGGCGCGAGCATGACCGATATGGCTGAAATCGTAGGCCGTGATACCACAGACGTACAATCCAATTTTGCCGGGAGTGATTGGAATCAACACTTCTTTCTGTTGCGTCATGGTGTTGTAGAGCTTCAATTCCATTTTCTCCGCCTCCATCTCTCACAATCACCACCACAACCTCAGCTTCACGGCGAACTGAACAAAAATCAAAAACCCTTTTTTTTTTTTTTTTTCGTAACTTATGTTTTTTTTTAATCGACCTGTTACTTTATTTAATTTTTATATTTTTATTTAACAGTTACTCTTATAATTGGGCTTTTCTAGAGTAGCCTTTTCATAATGGGCTTGATGAGGGAATTAGTTGGGCTTCCTTCATGACGACACAAAAGTTATAAATGATCTATTTTAATAAACGGCCAATACTGTTTGCCCAAAAAAAAAAAAAAAAAAAACGGCCAATACTTGAATCCGGATCCAAACCCGAACCCGAGTTACACTTGCCGCCTCTCGTTGATCTCTCTTCTTTGCGTAGCCGAAGTTTCTGAATTTCTCCAATCTTCAACCATGACTACATCGGCGATGGATCCTCCTCCGCCGCGAAACCCTAGCAATGATTCGGAGCCTGAACCAATCACTACATCAATTTCACAGAGCGACGAATCCTCAACCTTAGCGGAAATCTCATCAATGAATCCTCCGCCTCCCAAAAACCCTAACCAATCTGATCTCGAGACAACGGAAGTAGTAGAGCCGAGGGTAATTGAAGAATCCAAGAACGATTCCGTCTCTGTAGACGCGATTAAGCCACCTCGTGCTCGATCCGTGAAGCAGAATCCTGTCCCGTATACTATTCCAGAGTGGAGTGGCCCTCCTTGCCATAAGTTTCAGCTTGAAATCCTCAAGGAAGGCGCCATTATCGACCAATTAGACGTGTAAGTAAGCTCTTTTGAATTTATTGTCTTCTAAGATTTTAGCTATTTGGTTTCGCTGCAGTAGTAATATCTCTATGTGCAAAAACTTCTGGTTCTGGTTCTAGTTCTAGTTCTAGTTTGGTTCTCTATGAACAATTTTATGTTTTTTCTCTTTGCAGCCATGAGAAAGGAGCTTACTTGTTTGGACGTGACAGTATCTGTGATTTTTCTCTTGAGCACCCTTCGATTTCTCGGTTTCATGCAGGTGATTTCCTTAGTTCCCATATCAGATTGTTAATGCTTTCGATTTTGATTGTGCTGTTTTTTTAAATTGCTTTGTAATGATTTTGCCAGTTATTCAGTACAAGAGAAGTGGAGTTGCATATTTATTTGATCTTGGCAGTACTCATGGAACGTCTATTAACAAGAAGAAGGTGTTTTATTTGTGGCTTTGATATGTTAATTCTCTTTGATCAGGCTTTTTGAGAAGTTGACTTATGGTTTATTGTATTACCGGTGTGTTGTGATTATTGCAGGTGGACAAAAGGGTTTTTGTTGATTTGCATGTTGGTGATGTTATTCGCTTTGGCTGGTGAGTTAATCTTTTTGTTAATCTCATGATGATTACCTTGTCAGTTTTTTGCTTTGATTTTCCTGAGCTCTTTCTTTGTTTCTTATGTAGTTCGACTCGACTATACATTTTCCAAGGACCCTCGGAGTTAATGCCACCTGTAAGATTCACATTTCACTTTACACACTTTTATTCTTGGTCTAGAATATTTTTGGCATCTACCCTTAGTTATTTGATGTCCCTTTAATTAACTCATGTTATTGATTTTTAGGAGAAAGACTTACAATTATACAGAGAAGCAAAGATGAGGATGGAAATGTCAGAACGAGAAGCTTCACTTCGACGAGCAAGACAGCAAGCATCCATGGCTGATGGTGTTTCATGGGGTATGGGGGAAGATGCTATTGAAGAAGAAGAGGTAATCACAACTATTGTATATGTTGGTCTTGTGGACTTAGTATCTCACGTTTCCAGGATTTTTGAAATCAATCTTTCTGACTGACCTTGTTACTTCTATAATTTGGACATGAAGGATGATGTTGAGGAAATCACGTGGCAAACATATACAGGAGAACTCACTCCAAAGCAAGAAAAAACTAAGGAGAAAGTACTGAAACGGTTGGAGAAGGTTTGCCTTTCCATTCCCTATGATTTTTTTTTTTCATGCAATATAAAAATCATATATTTCTCTGATGCGACTTAACGACCTAAGTCTCTATATTTTTCTCTTGGACTTCTTTCTTTCTCCTCTTGGTATCTCATTATAATTTATTGACTGTTCCAACTTTCCTTTATTCATAAATTTAATTAGATGTTTTTTTTAGAATACTCCCACTTTGCTTCATCTTTATAGGGATATTTACTTCTGTGTAGATTGGCCATATGAAGAAGGAAGTAGCAGCTATTCGAGCGAAAGACATTTCTCAGGGTGGATTGACACAAGGACAACAAACGCAGATTGCCAGGAATGATCAGAGAACAGCTGAGGTAACCATATTGTCAATCTGAAGTGTCCTTATGTCAATCTGTTTTTTTTTTGGCTGCAAAACTCTTCATCTGATTATACTTTCCTTCTCTATTAAAATGTATGATAGCTTCTGGAAGAACTTGAGAACTTGGAGGAGACACTGAATGACAGCATCCGAGAAAGTTTGGGTGCAAAAACAGGGAGAAAACCCCACGGCAAGAAGAAAGGAATGGTAGAAGATGAGGAAGACTTGTCGAGGTAATCTTTCTTTGTCTCGGCTTTTTTTCTCTAAGGGATCTTGTGGTATGTTTACCTGTGTTTCAATCAAAGGCTGCTTCAAGTGTTCAACCTCTATATTTACAACTTCATGTAATATAGCTTGTGTCTGTTGTGTTCTGATTCTCATAGGGAATATGCTTATGTTCTTTTCAGTGATGAAGATGACTTCTATGACCGGACAAAGAAGAAACCATCAACACAGAAAGGAAGCGAAAACCAAACTGTAGAAACTGTTGATTCACTTCTAGATAAGAGAGACAAGGTCTTGAAAGAAATAGAAGAAAAGAATGAACAGATTTTGGCAGAGAAGAATAAGATGGAGACAGAGAATGTCACAGATGGTGCATCGCGAGACTCCCTTGATGCCCTTGATGCATACATGACGGGGCTTTCGACAGCACTTGGTAATTTCCTTCTTTTTTTGTGTCTTTTTAATTTATATTTTCGCTTTAGTTCACTTTTAGGAAAACTTGTGAATAATCTCAAGGAATTTTCCTTCTGTTGGTGTTAGTGCAAGATAAAACCGCCCAGTTCCAGCAAGAGTTGTCAGGTCTTCAGTCAGAATTAAGTAGGATCTTGTACCTTTTGAAGATTGCTGATCCAACCGGAGAAGAGGTTAAGAAAAGGGAGTTGAAGTCAGAAGAACCAAAAATAAAGAAATTTGAAACACCTCCTGTAGAAAAGAAGATCATTCTACCTTTAAAACGTGCTGATCCTAATGAGCAGAAGGAGAAAGAAGTGGCCAAAGATTTAGTGGACTCAGACAATAAGCCTGAAGTCGAAAAGAAAGAATGTGAAACAGTCGAAGAGAAGAAGACCACTGTGTTTGTTCCATCAAAACCCCAATGGCTCGGTTCCGCTGCTAATAAAGCTACAGTTGAAGAGAAAAAACCTGAGATAGTAGCTGCTGTTACTGATAGCACAGAGGATATTGATGGGTTTGTTGATTATAAAGATAGGAATTATGTTCTTCAAACCACCACTGGAGTTGAAAGCAGGACAGGATTGATAATAAGAAAACGAAAGCAAGAAGACAAGAGCGAAGAAGAAGACGATTGGTCAAAGGAAAAGCAAGCAGAGGTCATGGCACAGGACGCAGTTGCTCTTTTATTGAAACACTCTGTAGGACATCATGTAAACGAAGAAGACGAAGAAATCAGTAAAAAGAAAGAAAATAAGCAAGGAAGTGGCCATAGTAGAAAAAAGAAAAAGAAGACGGCTAAAAAAGTAGTTGGTCCTGATAAACCAGAATATCTGAATGAAAGCACAGATTATGATTCATGGGTACCTCCTGAAGGTAAAGTAAAGCAATTTATGCATTTTGAATCAAATAAGTTTTAGAAAATGGGCATATAGTTAATGAGTAATGTATTAACTTGAAATGTGCAGGACAATCTGGTGATGGACGAACGTCTCTGAATGACCGTTTGGGATATTGATCGGCGATCGAGTCCCCAGAGCGAACCATGGGATCAAGGCAAGATCAAAGTGGCTTAAACATCTGTCAAGTTTTGCATCATTCGTCTGGTGATTTCTTGGTCACATAGTGCTTTGTAAATTCATACTCTAAACCTAGAGCTTTCCTGATTATTTTTTTTTTAACAAAAAATTTACATGTGACTTATAATATCTCATAAATACATTTTTCCTTTATATTACAGTGGACCAATAAACAATGCTTACGTCTTTCTCTTTTTCTCTGAAAAGTCAAAAGCAAATAAGCCTTTACCATTTTCTCCACTCATACTTCTTATCCAAACACAGACTTCTCTCTTCTCCCATGGCTTCTTCTCCAACTTGGAGATACAGTGTCTTCCCGAGCTTCCATGGACAAGACATCCGTAAGACTTTTCTCTCTCATTTACGCAAACAGTTTAATTCAAATGGGATTACGATGTTTGATGATCAAGGAATCGAGAGAAGCCAAACCATAGCCCCTGCTCTCATAAGAGCCATTAGAGAATCGAGGATCTCGATCGTTGTTCTCTCAAAGAATTATGCTTCCTCTAGCTGGTGCTTGAATGAATTGGTGGAGATATTGAAGTGCAAAAACATAGTGATGCCAATCTTCTACCAAGTTGATCCTTCCCATGTACGGAAACAGACCGGAGATTTTGGGAAGGCTTTCAAAAAAAGTTGTGCAAGTAAAACAAAGGAGGAGAAGCAGAGATGGATCCAAGCTTTATTCGATGTGGGCAACATAGCTGGAGAATATTTACTTAACTGGTTCGTTTTCTTTCAATTGATTACTTTGGAGCTTTCTGTTGAGTAGCACACCAAATTTATCATGCCTATTTGATATTTTGTTTTCTCTCTTGTTAGGGAATATGAAGCAGATATGATTGAAAAGATAGCCAAAGATGTTTCAGATAAACTAAATGCTACAACTTCTAAAGATTTTGATGGGCTGGTGGGACTTAAAGTTCACATTAAGGAATTAAGTTCTCTGCTATACCTAGACTCTGATCAAGTGAGGATGGTAGGAATATGTGGCCCTGCAGGAATTGGTAAGACTACCATTGCCCGAGCTTTACAAAGCCAACTCTCAAGCAGTTTTGGGTTAAGTTGTTTTATGGAGAATATTAGGGGAAGTCTTAATATTGGGCTTGACGAGTATGGTCTGAAGTTGCATTTACAAGAACGACTTCTTTCAAAGATTCTGAACCAAAACGATACGAGGGTATGTCATTTAGGCGCAGTAAGAGATAGGTTGCACGACCAAAAAGTGCTTATCATTCTTGATGATGTGAATGATCTCAAACAATTAGATGCTTTGGCTAATCAGACTACGTGGTTTGGTCCTGGAAGTAGGATTATCATCACAACAGAAGACAAAGAGATTTTGCAGCAACATGGTATCAACATTGTCTACCATGTTGATTTTCCATCTAGAGAAGAAGCTCTTGAGATCTTTTGCAGCTCTGCTTTTAGACAAAGCTATCCACCTGTTGGACTTCTAAAGCTTGCAGAAAGAGTAACAGAACTTTGTGGTAATCTTCCTCTGGGTCTCTGTGTCGTAGGTTCATCTTTACGCGGAAAGAATGAGGATGAGTGGGAAGTTGTAATGCACAGACTAGAAACTGGTCTTGATCGAAATATTGGGGCAGTACTTAGAGTCGGGTATGATAGCTTACATGAGAAAGAGCAAGCTTTGTTTCTCCGCATTGCAGTCTTCTTCAACTGTAAAGACCCTCATCTTGTGACGGCCATGCTCCTTGACAGTAACTTGGATATCAAATATGGGTTGAAAAATCTCGCCAATAAGTCTCTCATACATATATCTAGAAATGAGCAAATAGTGATGCATAAGTTACTACAACAAGTGGGTAGACAAGCCATTCAAAGACAGGAACCGTGGAAACGCCACATCTTAATAGATGCTGAAGAGATACGCGATGTCCTTGAAAATGATACAGTAAGTCCTCCACGATCTAAACATAATTACATGGTGAAGATTAAAAGATCTTACACATTGTGCTAACAATTTCTGACCTTCGGAATATCTTTCAGGGTACTAGAATTGTGCAAGGGATATCATTTGATATATCCAGAATCGGTGAAGTGTCTTTAAGCGAGAGAGCTCTTAAAAGAATGAGTAATCTCCAATTCCTCAGTGTCTTTAAGATTGGATATGATGGAAAAGATATAGTGCACATACCCGAGAACATGGAGTTTCCACCTCGTCTAAGGTTACTACAATGGAAGGAATATCCGGAAAAATGTCTTTCTCCTAAATTTAATATGGAATATCTTGTCGAACTTGACATGGAGGGTAGCCTGCTCGAGAAGCTATGGGAAGGAACTCAGGTTAGTTATCATAACTCTCTATCAATAGGAAACAAGACAACTAATATAAGAGATTAGTAATAGAATTCGTTTTGAGAAACCTTCTTTAGTAATATTATAAATATTTTCTCTGTTCTGATGTTCCTCCTGTACCATCTGTTTTACATTCAGCCCCTTGCAAATCTCAAGAAGATGTCTTTGTTAAGTTCATGGTATCTAAAGGAACTTCCGGATCTTTCAAATGCTACAAATCTCGAATTATTGGACCTGAGAGCTTGCAAGAATTTGGTAGAGCTTCCATCCTCCTTTTCTAGTCTACAAAAACTTAAGTATTTGGATATGAATGGATGCAGAAAGCTACAAGTTGTTCCACTTCACATCAACTTGAGATCTCTTGAAGCGGTCAACATGTTTGGATGCTCACGATTAAGAAGCTTCCCAGATATTTCTACAAGCATCACTTCACTCAACATATCATACACAGCTGTGGGCGAAGTACCTGAATCAGTTAGATGGTGGTCTCGACTTAGTATTCTTCATATACACGTAAGTAGAAACCTCAAGACAGTAACACATGTGCCCATAAACGTAACATATCTAGACCTAAGTGAGAGTGGAATTGAGAAGATTCCATATGATATCAAAGAAGTTCATGGGCTACAATATTTATTTTTAGGTGGCTGCAGAAAACTCGCATCCCTGCCAGAGCTCCCTATTTCACTCACTTACCTATCAGCTTATGAGTGTGAATCACTTGAGAGTGTAGCTTGCCCTTTTAACACTCCACATGCGGAACTTAGTTTCACCAACTGCTTCAAACTAAACCAAGAAGCACGAAGAATCATTATCCAACAGTCGTTCCGTCGCAGGTGTGCATTACCTGGAAGAGACTTGTCCACTGAGTTAGATCACCGATCTACAGGAAATTCCATCACCATCCGTCTAGAGGGCAAGACCCCTTTTTCTGCATCCTCTGGATTTAAGGTTTTCCTCGTAATTTCCCCTAACCATGATGTTGAAGAAGATAGCGACTCTGTCTTATTTTGTCGTCGCATAGGCAAAACCGGTTGCCCCATTGACGAAACACCAATTTATATATGCTGTTTCATCCCCAAACCTCGAACGGAACATCTGGTTATGTTTCACTCTGACTTGCTTAACAAAGACAAATGTCTTGAAGTGGGAAACGAGGTACGGTTAGAATTCAGCAACAGATCCAACGCCTATGAGATTATTGAGTGTGGTGTCCAATTCTATACAGATGAAGCAGGTAGAAGCAGCAGTGACGGGAGAAATGAATATGAATTAGACCAAGTGTCTGAAGATGACAATGACTGGAGCTATGAATTTGAACCCAGTGATGCATCTGAATGCCCTGACTACAGTGGTAGTACCGATGGACTAATGTGTGACTCGAAAGAAGACAAGATCGAAGGAAACAAACATACAGATTGTTGGAGTTGGCTCATCCTCTGTTTTGATGTCTCCCATATTGTGAGAAGCATCGGAAGTTTTTGTTCGGGGAGTAAGATGAGAGAATATCGATTAGCAATGAAGGGGAATAATACCAAACTGTAGTAGTTGAGCAAGTTGCAAGGGAGGAAGGCTGTGGCGACTGGCGCCTGAGGACGGAGATCTGTTTATACTTTACAATATTGACTTGTTTAGTTGTTTGGCTGCTACCCTGAGTTGGATATGCTGAGTTGCATCATTCTGTTTGAATCGAATGCAGCAAATACCCTCCCCCCCCCCCCCCCACAAGATTACAAGAATGCAGCGTACTGATCTTGGAAACGGACAAAACTGATAATAGCAACAACAGTGAATTAGGATTTGGTGAAGAAGACCACAGGGAAGATCCTATTGAAGAACAAGAGGTATTCATGACTATTGCTATCGGTTAGTGTTTTGAACTTGATTGTATCAGGTTTCCAGAATTTGTGATATCAGTCTTTTGAACTGACATTGTTTATTATTGAAATGTTGTAGGACGTAAAGGATGATGTTGACAAAATCACATTACGAGCATGTGATGGAGAACTCACACCAAAGCAAGACAAAACGAAGGACGGAAGGAGAAAGTATCGAAACGGTTAGTTATTGTGATTCATAGTGTTTCCAATGCAAGAAAAGAATATGTGGTTCTCTAAGGCCTCGTAGTGACCTAAGACACTTCCTGTGCTTTTGCCAAATGGATGATGGACATATCACATACGAAATCTAGGTTCTCTATGTGCTCGTTTCCTTACATATGGCTACATAATTGTAATGATTCATTCTCCTCTTTTGTTTCCACTTTTAACAGTTCATAAATCGTATATCACAATGTCAATACATTCTCGACAATTAACCAAAACCTTACGTATTCCTTAATGCTCAAAAGCTCGAGTTTGTTGAATTGAAGCAAGTAAAAGTTGTCTTTAGAGGACTTATATTGTGAACTATCTTTGTTACAAGAAGACCAAAGATTCATTTGTTAGAAGTTGAACTGACAGTACTAATGACTTCTTTTGAAACTCTCACTCGACCTTCAACGTTGTGATCTAATTGATCTTGTATAGTTAAAGATTCAAAGTCCTCTTTGCTTTTGCCCCATAAAAGAATATAGTCCTATGATCACCACCATTGAACCTATGACACTTTTTTTCTTCATGAAAACACAAGTTGTTAGAGTTAAATTAGTAATTAATATATAAAATGTATAACAAGATTTGACGGGTTTATGGTTTTGTGTATTTTCTTGATTTGAAAATTTATGTAAGATTTAAAATTCTTGCATAATTCACTGATGTATAATTAAGCAATCGGATTTTATTTTAAAAATTAACTAGTAACTATAAAATCCATTGAAGGTAACAAAACTCACTTTCATATTTATTAACTTAATACCTTCCAGTTTTGTTAAACTCTAATATGAAATCAAAATTTTAGTCAAATAATTCAATTTCATACCTTCCCCCTTACTCTTTATGAACTAGGTCTCAGGACCCCCGCGATGTCGCGGGGAAAAATTTTATACTAAAATTCGTAATACTCATTTATATTATAGTAAAAATGCGTATAGATGACCGTAACAATGAATCAAACAAAACTGAAGACCATTAAGGAACCCGAGAGTTTCAGCCTGTAAAGATGATTGAGACGAATGAAGTCGCGCGCAGGATGAATGGATCATCCGACCAGTACTATCACGAATCACCCAACATGTTGTTGAATACGACCGACCCTGCACAAAACCACTATCAAATTTACATTTCAGCCAGTAACTTGGTGGTGGTGACCAGTTACTTCCTTGATCTCGTGATGGAACAATAGGTCTATTAGGAGTCAGAGGTGCATCAGGAACTTGCAAAACAAAGTTGTTGGCTTCAACCCATTCATTAACCTCAGTTAGCCCTCTCTACACCTCTATAGCTGGATGTCGATTAATCTTTTGAAAGAGAAATGCATTACGTGATTTCCAAAGAATCCACATAATCCAAAACGGAAGATTTTGGCCGAAAGAAGAATAGCTTGATTACGATGAGAGAGAAGAAACTTGAGAAGAAAATCATCCAAAGTTAAAGATGAATGTTGACTCCCAACATCAATAGATGCATTACGCCAGACGGCTTGAGCAAAGGGACAATGAAAAAGGATGTGAATGATAGTTTCATCTGCCACACAAACCGTTAACAAACTGGATTAGCTGGGATTATTTAATTACACATTCTTTACCCGTCGTCTCGTTTTCCTTATAATTTGTTTGGCTTGGATCGGTTCATTTTAGATTACTTCAATACGATTATTTATTTAAGCGACTTACTTTAATACGATTCTCTGATTCTCGTTTCTCATTAATGTTTTTTTAAGATAATCGTTAGTAGATGTGTATGTTTAAAACTTGGGGTATACAAAATACAAGATTATTTTATTTGCCATTAATTGAAACTTGGCACAACATCAACTACGATTAGAGAAAAGCGTTTTTAAAAATAAAAACAAAAAAATGTCAAAAAAAAAAAAAAAAATAGTTCCAGTGTATCTAATCAATAACATCAAACCAAGACATGTAATAGTAACGATAAAAATATCATTATTAGAGTTTAATATACATTTTAATACGGAAATACTTATGAAATTGCATATAATGGATGAAGAATAGAAAGCCCTAAACACTGTGGTCGACGTCCTCCACTCTGGTAGGGTAACCCTTACGGCCCTGACGCTGGAATTTTCCCTGCGAGATAGTAAGATTTTCTCTTACTTTACTCTTGTCTTTTAATATCAACAATTAATACTTTCTAATTTATACTATTTAATCATTGAAAGTCTTATTGTAACAGAAAATCACCAAAAAAAATCTATAGACCTATTAAAGAGATTGAAGAAAAAATTACAGAGAACGACCAATAGAAGCCATGTGAATGTTGAAGAATCAATGAATCAAACAATAACTACTTTTAAAATCACCAAAGAATCAATGGATGGCAACAATGATGGCACATTCATAATACGGGCAGTTATTTACCATAACTTCATAACAACACCCACAATAAGATTATTCTCTTTTGATTGTGATGAATTTAAAAATATTTTGATTCACCATAAAAAAAAAAAATTTGATAGTTTTCTATGAACAAAAACAAATATATAGGATTGCATTTGAAAAAACACAACCGTAAAATAAAACTATAACAGAAAGACACAACTGTTAACATGAAAAAACATATAATATACAATGAAAAGTCACAACCGTACGGATTTTTAAAAGCGGTTAACAATGAAAAGTCACAACCGTACGGATTTTAAAAGCGGTTAACAATGAAAAGTCACAACCGTACGGATTTTTAAAAGCGGTTAACAATGAAAAGTCACAATCATACGGATTTTAAAAGCGGTTAACAATGAAAAGTCACAACCGTACGGATTTTTCAGGATTGTTAATTATTATTATATAGATTATGATGTATTATGCCTTTGCTTTTACATATTCTTATTCTTAAACAATGAATAAAAATTATAAATATAAATAATTCATTTCATACTTAGATTTGTTCGTTGAAAAAGGAGAGGCTTAAAATTGATGCAAACACTTGAATTAAGGGAATAAAGCTTGAAGTGAAAACTGGACCTCTTTGCTGGAGACACCATGACATTCCCACGCAGCATAAGCTCACTGCTGCACCCTATATATCATACAATTTATATATAATTCATATATGCTTACAACTTACAATTAAGGAATCAACAAACTTAAAAAAAATTATTATGTTCAATGTTCATAAACCTTCAAAATGTTGCTAAAATAAGCCATATATATATATATAATTTGAATGAATCTTCACTTTGTGGTTTAAGATTTTTATTACTGATCAGAAACTTTACGAACCCATATTATATATATATGATATATTGTGTTTACTCTTCTTTTTTTTTTTTTTTCACAGAAACCCATTATATTAATCTATTGTGTTTACTCTTCATAACTGCAATATATTGTGTTTACTCTTCATAAGTGCTCTTTTAAGGTAAGTTTCTTTACAAAGCGTCAAAGAAAATTTTCCAATATTACTAATTAAGAGATATATGTCAAGAAATTCAAACATGTCGTTTTGGATATTTCTCATCTTCACTCATACCGTTCAACAACAGACTTGCGCTAACACTGAACGGCGGATACGCGAGCAAAACATTGTGTCCTCCATTGGCCATATCTCTAATCACGCCAGCAAAGTCCTTATCACCTGATATCATTAGGACGACGGCCGAACCAGGAGCTCGCTGTCCAATCCATTTTCTTACCCTAAGCATGATGCCGTTATCAGCATCATTTTTCAGCAAGTAGTTACCATGAGAGAAATCAACCATACTGTCGTTGCTCCCTGTTCAAGTCTTCTTGAATGTTTGTAGGAACCGTGTGTTCAGCGATAGCAAAAATCTCGATGGTTCCGGTATATGATGGGCAAATTTGGGACATTGAATATTGAAAATTCCCAAATACGACATGTCCAAAACGAGTGAGTTAATGAGTGAAGATGAGAAATATCCAAAACGAAATGTTTGAATTTTTTGACATATATGATATATCTCTTAATTAGTAATATTGGAAAAATTTCTTTGACACTTTGTAAAGAAATTTACCCTAAAAGAGCACTTATGAAGAGTAAACACAATATATTGGATGTGATCCGCGGCCTATATATTCTTTCTGCATTAAACCGATATATATATATATATTTTTTTTGTTAAAGCATATTCGATGATTTATATGATTATAAATTAGTTTTGTCACGAAAATGTGTATATTAATAACATGGCGATTTACACTGACCAATAAAATAAGAGACCAAAGGCTATAAATCAGTAGAAACATTATGGCTTAATGTACGTATGTGGCATGATGATAAAATTTATTTTCTTGCATAATATATATAGTTATTGAACACATTGAAATGCAAAAGATTTTGTTATAGTAAATGATTAGTAATTTAGTATTCATATACACATGTGCATACCTTTCTAGAAAAACGGCAAAAGGTGTTAAGAACAAAGTCCCAATGATAAGTCGGTATGTCGTTGCGACCATACGGTTAACTCCATCATCAAGCATCTTCTTGAACAAAACGTTTTCAATTGCTATAGCAAAGTTGATCACTGACATGATGAGCACAGCCTTCAATAACTCCACATCAAGCATCATTATCATATTGGTTATGGCTAGATATGTATAATATATGTATCTATGTGTTTGTGTTCGAACTTGTTGTGAATCTATATAGACTCAGTAAATCATATATTCCCGTCGTCCTTGACCTTTTAAACCGAAATCAACCCGGGTACTGAGCTAGAGTACATGTGATACACAAGCTCTCCATACATTTTTCCATCATGCAGAGTTAGGAACTTCACTCTACCATTAGGCTATTACTAGTTGTGTGCTCCCTTTACTTGTATGAGATCTAAATGATTTTTACCAGTAGCTCACTTGTGTTGTCCATCGTCAACTGATATTGCACCTTTGTTTCCATTGTTAATGTTGTTGCATATCTGTTTGGCTCTTGGTGTTGCATTGATTTTAAGAATACATTCTACATTGATCTTGATGTCAGTACATTCTAGACAATTCACCAAAACCGTATATATTCCTTAATGCTCAAAAGCTCGAGTTTGTTGAATTGAAGCAAGTAAAAGTTGTCTTTAGAGACTTATATTGTGAACTATCTTTGTTACAAGAAGACCAAAGATTCATTTGTTAGAAGCTGAACTGGCAGTACTAATGACTTCTTTTGAAACTCTCACTCGACCTTCAACGTTGTGATCTAATTGATCTTGTATGGTTAAAGATTCAAAGTCCTCCTTGCTTTTGCCCCATAAAAGAATATAAAGTCCTATGATCACCACCATTGAACCTATGACACTGTTTTTTTCATGAAACATAGGTGGTTAAAGTTAATTACTACTAATGTATAACAAGATTTGAAGGGTTTATAAGGTTTATGAATATTATTAATTTGGAAATTTATGTAAGATCTAAAATTCTTTCATAATTCACTGATTTATAATTTAGCAATGGGATTTGATTTTAAAAATTAACTAGTAATTAACTATAAAATCCATTGAAGGTAACAAAGTTCACTTTCATATTTATTAACTTAAAATTATAAAATGAATAACACAGATTTTGGTAAGGATTCTAAATTATGTGATCCAAAAATTAAGCAAACCTATGATTGAATTTTCAAATAAATTAAAATACACAAATCAGTAAACCCCCTTAATCTATATGAAGTATTATGCATTTCCTTTTACATATTCTTATTCTTAAATAATGAATAAAAAGTATAATTATAAATAATTAATTAATTTCATACCTTCCCCAGTAGATTTGTTCATGGAAGAAGGAGAGGCTTAAAATTGATGCAAACACTTGAACTAAAGGAATAAAGCTTGAAGTGAAAACTGGACCCCTTTGCTGGAGACACCATGAAATTCCCACGCAGCATAAGCTCACTGCTGAACCCTATATATCATACAAATTACAATTAAGGAACCAACAAACTTAAATAAAGATTTATTACGTTCAAAATTGATAAACCTTCAAAGTGTTGCTAAAATATATAACTTGAATATAAAGCTTCACTTTGTATAGTAGTAGTTTCAGATTTTTATTACTGATCAGAAACTTTACTAAACCACTTTATAGAAAAAAAAAAAAGTTTAAGAAACCATATTACGATATATATGATCTATTTAGGTTAAATAATGTTGAAGTGCTGGTTTAATTTGGTGTTCTTGATTTATTTTTGCAAGAAAATGTGAAAAAGAAGATCATAAAGACTAGAACTTAAGAGTACTCACCGCATAAGTTATAGATAAAATGTGAAACTTCTTCTTGACAACCCACATGGATGTGCTTCTCTCTGAGATCAAACTCAATAGAGCAGATTGGATCACACCAAAAAAGGAGAGAATCGCGGTGCTCGTATATTGACACGAATATTTTTGGCTTATTTTCGTTTGAATGATGAACCATGATGACCAGATGGTGACCGATATGATTAGCATGACCGATCCTACTGCCCAATTATGGGTTGTAGTCGAAGGATTTTTCATTTGCGTTTGAGTTTTACCGTTTTGAGTTAAAGAAGTTCCTTTATAGAATGTCAACACCAAAGCTCCACTTATGGAAATTAGTGTACCTATCACCTTGGCTTTTCCTACATTATTCTTGATATTCATCGTCTCCTGTCTATTCATAAAGTATAAATGAATAGTAAGTCAAAAACTATAGGTTTAATTTACATAAATAAAATAAGCATGAGAACTTCGACATGTGTTTGATGGATTTCAAATTTTGATCACCTAAGGATGAGAGCAAACGCAAATGTGACCGCGGGAACCATGTTGCTAAACGCTAGTGCAAAAGTTGAAGATGTGTATTGTAATCCAAGGAGAAAGAAATATTGGCCTAAACTTGTCCTGCGAATTAATGAGTGAAGATGAGAAATATCCACAAGGACATGTTTGAATTTGTTGACATATATCTCTTAATTAGTAATGTTGGAAAATGTCGAAAAAAAAAAAAAAGTAATGTTGGAAAATTTTCTTTGACGATTTGTAAAGAAACTTACCCCAAAAGAGCACTTACGAAGAGTAAACACAATATATTGCATGTGAGCCGCGGCCTATTCTTTCTGCATTAAACCGATATTTATTTATTTATTCTTAAAACAAATTCGATGATGATTTTTTAGTTGAATACAGTTTTACATTTAATTAAAAAAAATTAATGATGATTTAAATGAACATAAATTAGTTTTATCACTAAAATATGTATACCAAAAAAAAAGGAGACCGAAGTTTATAAATCATTTAACATTAATTGGAAATATTATAGCTTAATGTACTTATGTACTTATCCTCTATACTACTCCATATGTTCCTAATAAATAGATGTTTTGAGTTTTAAGTTTGTTCCTAAAAGATTGATTTTCTAGATTAAAGAACTAAAATGATTTTTTTACTTTATGCTTTTTGCCACATGTATGGTAAGTAATGATCTAAATTTTCTCTTTCCACTTCTAAAACAATTTTAAACTAATTAAAAATGAAAACTTTATTATATCTTAATATGTGTGAAAAATCTAGAACATCAACCTTTTAGGAACGGACGAAGTATTATTTATGAAGCATTGAAAAGAAATTAACCAGTCTTTACGTAGTATATATATATATATATATATATGAATATATTAATCATTTACATTAACAAAATCTTTTGCATTTCATTTTGTTCAATAACTATATATATACATGTGCATACCTTTCTAGAAAAACAGCAAAAGGTGTTAAGAACAAAGTCCCAATGATAAGTCGGTATGTGGTGGCGACCATACGGTTAACTCCATCATCAAGCATCTTCTTGAACAAAACGTTTTCAATTGCTACAGCAAAGTTGATCACTGTCATGATGAGCACAACCTTCAATAACTGCACATCAAGCATCATTATCATATTGGTTATAGATGATGTATAATATGAGTATCTATGTATTTGTGTATGAACTTGTTGTGAATCTATATAGAGACGATCAATTATAATGCATTAACTCATATATTCCCCTTGTCCTTGACTAATTATAATATTGTTCTCTACCACTTTAATTAAACTTAATTTATTTATGTTATAGGTTATACGAGAATAAATAAAGTTTAATTAAAATATTGAACTTTATTAAAAGGAATCGAGCAATGGAAGCTCTCACATACCATCATTATATATCTTTTAATAGTAATCATGTTTTCCAACTCAAAATCAATTAATAATAAATACATTTGTTCATAGTTAGAAATACTTCAATATTTTCAAGACAAAGATCTGAACGTATAGTCCATCTTCTCAAAAATACCATTATAGACAAATCACTATAAAGTAGAAATGACAATTTGGTTTAAAACACTTTGTAAAAGCTATATCAATTATTGTAACTACATCACATATACTATACTTACCATTAAGCTTTGTTTTCTTATTGTTTTGAAAATTTTGTATACATTTTTTTTTAACTAGGAATGATTTGATATTTTACCATCCGATTAATCTCTCTATGGTTAGGATAGCCGTCGTATCCCACTCACCAAATATTTTTGAGTTTAAAGCATGATATCATTTCGACTGACCAAATAAAGTTATGTAGTAAATTCCGCGCTTGAGGAAAATCGATCCATGACCGAGACCTCTTCCTTAAGTGGAAAACTTAATTTGCTTATTATTCAATGTTCCCATACTCTTAAAGTCTCTTAACCTAAGAACCCCATACTCATACTCTTAATTAACTTATAACTAGGATTTAACCCGCAGTATACCGCGGGATAATTTTTTTTTTACATAATTTAAATTAAATTAATATAATTTAAATGTTTAATATTTTATTGTTGGTGATGTTGACAAATAATAAAGTGATGATTTCCCCCGTGTTAAAGCATCAAATTAATAATATTTTAAATTTATATGAAAGTCGATTCAAACCCGTCCCGGCGTCCCGCCATATAACCAGTTCAATAAAGTTTTAAACTTTTTATAAAATTCAAATATATAGATATTGATATATTTCTTAAACTTTTTAAAATTTTAAAATTTATTGTATCCGATATAACTAAAGGTTCAACTAAAGAACCGAATTAAACCGGATACAAAATTTTAAATTTAGATGTTTATTACGTTAAATTTCTTGTTCAATCAAATTTGGATCAAGTTTTTTATTTTTTTTTTTAAATTCGAACCACAACATATGCAGGAAAAAAATCTAAATTTTCATTAATTTTATGTATTATATGATAATTCAAAACAACTAAAAAGAAAATCAAATAAAGATGATAGGAGAATTATAATTTTAAATCTTAACAAAAAAATCTTTTAAATATCTATCTTATTAATGTTTTCTTTATTTTGAAAAATCCAATGGCATTCCTTGTAAATAAGCTGAAACTCCAAAACTACTTTACAAAAGGTACTTCAATTTTAATAATATAGATACAAGCGTTGTTGACTCCTGAATAAGTCTAATCGCATCACAGAAACATCGAATAACTACTTATTTCTTTCTAATAAAATCCTTATAACAAATATTGTATAGAAAAAGAGACATATTAAATAGATGTTAATAGGATGCGAATGCCACATCAAATCATGTTAATTTAAATGGGATGCTTCACACAAAGTATCTTTCATTTGTTTACCTAAAACTTATGCTATACTTTTATCGGCATCCATTAATATTTAATAGTGCATGATAATGTATTATTGTATATCCTTCTTTTATAAGCTCTCTACTTCGTTACACGACGTTGCGTTAGTTTGGTGTCGATGCGTTTTGATTTGACAAGGACACATTCTCTTGTCACTCTCGTTGAAGGACTTTTTCCTCGCCAACAATCAAAAACCTTTTTGACCTTTTGTTACATAATTACATAAGGGAAAAATAAGTTGTTATTAGCTCTCTAAGACTCTAACTTAGGCTCTGTTAGATATTCCATTTTCGTATATTTAACTACACTACCAAATCATATAAATAATAATGTGAAGCACCACTCGCGACCGCTTGTAAATATAGCAGAACCAATCAACTTACCGCCATACATATCTATATCCACATGTAACATGAGAATACAACAACTGTGTTTAGAAGTAACCAATACAAAAGCAACATGCAAAGCTGATCAACCTCAAGGATGTCTTAAGAGAGCATTTCCAAAAAGCTTTTGTCCAATCTCCCATCATGCAACATATTAGTGACCAAGCCAATGGTTGAAGCATCGCCATCAAACCCGCAACTCCTCATTTCTTTGATGAGTATAGCCGATGCAGCTCCGTCACAATCTCTAAGGCGTGCTCTGATAAGCGTATTATAGGTACCAGTACTTGGGAGAGGCCCATTTTCTTTCATTTTATTGAACAAGGCATCTGCTTCCTCCTTTAAACCTTTCCTACAAAATCCTGAGATCATTGTGTTGTACGTTACAACATCAGGCGTCACTCCTTTAAGGCTGAGACTACGAAATAAATCCCACCCATCTTTCACCTTCCCCGCCTTACACATCCCTTCAATCATAATATTATAGGTGACAATATCAAGTTCTATTTCTTTCTTTAGCAAATCGTGGAATATGACCATAGCTTTCTCTTGCTCTCCATTATTACAAAGTCCATCTAACAAAATGTTGTATGTCATAATATCTGGAGGCACACTACCAGAAACCATCTGTTTGAATACCTTTTGGGCATTATCACTATCTCCAGATTGAAAAACCCCATGGATAAGAGTGTTGTAAGTGACTGTGTCTCCAACCAATCCTCTTCGAGACATCTCGCGGAAGAGCTCCATAGCATTCTCAACTTTCTTAGACTTACAAAATCCATTTATAAGCGTACTATATGTCACTACATCTGGGTAACAATCCTTGCTAATCATTATATCAAACATTTGCTTGGCCTCCTCTAGGCGATCATGAATGCAAAACCCGTTGATCAATGAATTGTAAGTGACAACATTAGGAGCTATAGACCTTTGTACCATTTCCTTGTACAATTGTTCAGCCTCTAAAAGCTTCCCCTCTTTTGCAAACGCATCGATCAATGCACTGAAAGTGACTACATTCGGAGCAATTTTTTTCTTGATCATATCGCTTAGTAGTCCAGCAGCGTCTGCCCATCTACCGTAATTACAAAGGCAACTTATGAGGGAGCTGTAGGTAATAACATTTGGTCTAACTCCTTTGTTGTCCATTTCATTGAAGAGTTTGAGTGCATCATCCACATTTCTGTATTTGCAAAGTCCATCAATGATTGTGCTGTAGATAACAACATCAGCCTCTATTTTCCTTTCCTCCATCTTCTTGAGCAGATTTAAAGCCAAATCAGTATCACCTCTCTTACATAGGCCATTCAATACTGCACCATAAGTAACCAGATCTGGTTGACAACCTTTTTGCACCATTCGATCAACTAAAGCCACAGCTTCAGAAGCTTTGTTGTTGAGGAAAAGTCCATGGATTAGAGTGTTAAATGTGACAGTATTAGGCTGGTATCCCATTTCCACCATCTGATCAACTAAAGCTACGGCCTCGGATATCCTCTTATCGTGGCAGTATCCATTGAGAAGCGACGAAAGCGTAACAATGCTGGGTTCATAACCGAGTTTTATCATCTTCCCAAGGATAGCTAAAGCAAGAGAGAGTTGAGAGGAACGGCAGAAACAGTTAATGAAAATACTGTAAGTATAGAGATTATGTGAAATTCCAAACTTTTGCATTTGCTCGCCCAGAGAGATGACAACATCAAACTTCTTCATCTTAGCAATTGCACTCAACAATCTACTGAAATCGATAATGGAAGCACGTGGACGAGACTGTACCATCTCACTGAACAGATCAACAGCATCGTCTAACTTCAAATCCTCTAGTTTCCCATGTCTACTAGCAAAAGCTCGATTCCAGCAACAAAGAGCAAAACCAGTTTGAGGATTACCTTTCACCAAAATCGCAACAGATCTCCTCATCCTCTTGATTACTTCGAACAGCAAAACTGCAGAATCGAACAAGGTCAAGAGAAACCGTTTGAAATGGGCCTATAATTACTATATTGGGCCTATAATTGATCCGTTTGAAATGGGCTTTGAGTCTTTCACATTATTTATTTTTAGTCACTCGCTCGCCGGAGTTTCGTTCTCGTATCTCCTCCACTCACTGCGTCATCTCCGGTGTTAGATTTCGTCATACCTTCTCGAAACTATGAACTCTTCTGACCTCGACGAACAATTAGAAGCGGATGTGTACAGTAACTTACCTTCTCGAAATGATTCACCAACAGGTTCGATTTTTATAAGCTCTTTTCTTCTCAAATCCTCACCATAGAATCTGATTTGTAGTACCGTAATTCAATTTCAGGGAAGAGAAATCGAAGCTCTTGTAGATCGAAACATTCAGAGACAGAGCAACGGAGAAGAAGCAAAATCAATGAAAGGTAATAAATGTTTTAGAAATTGAATTTTTATCTGATTTTATAGAAACTTTCCTTACTTGTGATTTTTTTGGTGGATTCAGATTTCAGAGTTTAATGGATATTATACCTCAGAATCAGAATGATCAGAAACGAGATAAAGCTTCTTTCTTATTGGAGGTACTTTTGAGTAGAAAGTGTGTGTTTTAGTGTTTTAGTGGATTCAGATGTTTTATCAATTTTTTTTTGCTTTTACTTTGTTTCAGGTTATAGAGTATATTCACTTTCTACAAGAAAAAGTGCAAATGTATGAAGGTTCTCACCAAATGTGGTATCAATGTCCAACCAAATTGATTCCATGGGTATGCATTCTCCTATCATTTGCTTGCCTCATATTGAGATTTTATCTATCTCTGGTTGGTTATTGTTGTTTACATAAGATTTTATTTGTTCTAATTGTTTCATGTAACTTTTGATGCAGAGAAATAATCATGGGTCTGTTGTGGAGGTCAGTGACTTTCCTCAGTTTGTTAAAAGCTGTTCAAGTAATGATAAAGTTGCTGCTTCTTCTGGTTTGCTCTCGGCCGTGGATCCTTATATCGACTCAGCTGTTAGTACTAAGATTCTTGAACACAGTCCTATTTCAGCAGTTTCATCTTATGTACCTACCGAGCCTTTGCCGCAGTTTGTTCAGCATGACTTTTGGCAACCAAAACCTTGTGGATCAGTTAATTGCAATACAAATGAATTGTTAAACTCGGATGATAAAACATCAGCGAGCTTGTCCACTGTGTGCTCACAAAGGTAAGGCATATGTACATGAAGAATGCTTTCGTTTGTTGCGTAATTAATTTTTCTTTAAAAGGAAGTGTGGGTTAGTAACTTATAGTTGCTTAGATGGAGATATTTGATTGAAGCTCATACTGGTTTTGGTTTGATTGTTGAACAGGGTACTACACTCTTTAACTGAAGCACTTAAGTCATCGGGTGTCAACATGTCAGAGACCACGATATCTGTGCAGTTAAGCCTTCGGAACAGAGCAGATCGCGAGAATTCTGTCACTGCTTTTACTACTGAGGTATGCATGTAACAGTTTAACATCAGAAAAAGAAACGAAAAGAAAAAGAAGTCACTACACTGCAAGCGATTCGTATAAATTTATGCCCGTTAATCTTAATTTTTATTTTGTTGCTTTTTTTCTATTTCGTTAGGATAATTGTAATAGCATCGCGGATGAAGAAGATGATTCTCCTACTGAGAGTAGAAGCTGCTGCAAAGATTTAGATCATTCCCAGAAGAGGATAAGACGATAAAAGATCTGATTTTCGATTTTCTACTTTATGACCACTGTTTGATAATTTTTTTGCTACTTCCGGTGAGTCAGGTTCAATTCTTTCCGGGGTATCAGTAGGTTTAGATTGGTGTATATAGTTGCGATTCGCTACTTCAATCGAGCTGCAACTGTTCTCATGAGTAAAGACTAAGTAGAAAATAAGAGATGTAGCAGTCTTTACAAATCCATAATGAAAGATTGCTCTATTTAATGGAACTTTTCAAGTAAATGGTCCATAGATATATAATTTCTTGCCCTTCTCTTTCTTATATTGTTGTACTCAAACTAGTACTACAAATTATTAACCGGGGAAATTATTTTGTGCTTGTTGACATGTCTGTATCATGTAGTGAGTTTGATTTGATAGAAGGGACTCCATGTTTTCTTGAATCTTAAGTTTAATTTGAGTTAGAGTATTTAAATCTACGGATTCAAGAACAGATGCAATATTCAGTAGAAGTTAAAAACTCATTTATTCTTTACCCTTATGTAAATATGACTGTCATATACAACATATAGTGTATCTCTCAACTAAATGTTTGGTATATATAAATTATGATACTCTTGCTCGATTAAGGAGGCTGCTTGTTTGCTGGAGGAGGGCCAGGGTTGCGTGGTGGTGGTAAGAATGGGAATGGAGGAAATGGAAAAATTGACGGAGGTGGAGGAGGGGGAGGAGGTGGTGGTGGTGGTGGATGTAGGCCTGGAAAGATCGGTGGCAGTGGAGGAAAGAGAGACCATGGTGGTGGAGGAGTGGGAAGAGGAGGACGAGGCTGAAATGGGTTTGGAGGGAATATTGATGGAGGAGGAGAAACTGGAGCTGGAGGAGGCTGAGGAAATATTGGAGGGAATAACGATGGAGGAGGAGAAGGAGGAGGCTGAGGAGGACGAGGCTGAAACGGGTTCGGAGGGAAAATTGATGGAGGAGCGGGAGGAGGCTGAGGGGGACGAGGCTGAAATGGGTTTGGAGGGAATATCGATGGAGGAGGAGCGGGAGGTGGCTGAGGAAATAATGGCGGAAATATTGATGGAGGTGGAGCAGGAGGAGGCTGGGGGAATAATGGAGGAAATATTGATGGAGGCGGAGGACGAGGAGGCTGAAATGGGAGTGGAGGAAATATTGAAGGAGGCGGTGGCTGAAACGGGTTTGGCGGGAATATGGAAGGAGGCGGCGGCTGAAATGGATTGGGTGGGAAAATTGAAGGTGGTGGTGCAAAGGGGTTTGGTGGAAAAATCGAAGGTGGCGCAAACGGGTTTGGAGGAAGAAACCATGGAGGTGGGAACAAGAACTTCTTGTCTTTTGGAATTTTGTTCGAACCTGCTCTGTTTTGCAGGTATCTTGATGATCTCTTCTTCTTGTGTTGATGATCTCTTCTTCTTGCTTGCCTAATATGTTTCAGAATCCGTCTAGTCTTTGAACATCTCACTTCAGAGAAAGGAAACAAAACCGGAGATTCTCTGTGATGACCTTTTGTCTCCTGTTTGAAACTTGGTTTTACTTGTCTGAATCTGCAATCAAGCTCACCTGCACAAATTTACACACAAGAAGACAAAACTTATCAGAACAGAGAGGAGAAAAATTACTAAATAGTAAAATCAGTAGTAGTGATAATACCTGAGACTGAGAAGAGGTTCTTGTTGTTGCTATGGACGGTTTTGGTGATGGTTACAGGTAGACTTGTAGCATTTGAAGAATGCTTATCAAATGTTAAGGTTAAGGCAATGAAGACGAAGATAAGAAGAGACATTTTGGAGCTCTGTTTTTCTAAAGTTGACAAGTTGATGTCTCTAATAATAATACTAAGACAGAGAAACATAAGATGAGCTTCTTCAAAAAGTTTTTTTGTTCTTTTCTGTCTCGTGATTCGCCATTATTTGTATTTTCAGTTTTGGGAAAGACAAGGAACAAAACAACAAAATATTGGTATTTATCCCTTTGTTTATAATATACTTACTCCAATTTCTCTGCATTAAAATTAGATATGGTAACAACTAATATCCGTGACATAATTTCAGTGATATTACAAGTATGTATGGCCAATAGACCTGAATTAAAGGGTTGTCCGAATTAAGACCAACAAAATCCAATCTTCACGAGAGTTTAATGTTTAAGAGTATTCCTCAAAACCCTCGCGATCGTTACTTGTACATAACAACAAGTAGTTGGCACTGGCAACACAAAAGACTCTCTCAACAATTCAAAGATTGAAGCTAAATTAGAAAAGGAAAGTTGCAGACAAATGATTCATATAAGCTAAAGAATGTATGGAACACAAACCTCGTGATACAAGACTGATTAAGAGAATCAGAAACGCGGAAATACTTAGAAAACCCACAAAACACAAATGGCGAAACACATGATTTTTTCCCCCGCAATGATGTAAAAATAAAACCCAGAGGAACTATAACGACACACACAAAGAGAAACAGTTGTTAATAGATAAGAAGAGTTACCAATTTTCTTTACAAATTGCACATCGAGCTTTCCCATTTTGTAAACATTGTTGTTGAAGATCAGATTCACCAGTGTATGATGAGAGATTGACAGCGGTACAGATGGGTTTTTACGTTCGCTCTTTGTCGTAAAAGGCAAGAAGCTGTTTGACATGGTTTTGCCAAGCTGCAACACTTTGACCATCTACAGTGACCCAATCAACAACTGTTGCTGCAGGCTGTTCCCACCATTCATGAAGCTGCATTAGAAATACAAATGAAAATGTTATCAAGCTTCCTATAGGACACAATGTGAAGAAAAAGGAAAGACTACAAAAATGTTAACTTTATTTGCAATTTTGTAAGCCATTGTCAAATGAAGACCTGAATTTTTCTATACACAAGCTCAACTAGTCATAAAGGAGACTCAATAAAAGGTAAGGTCAGAGAGTAGCATCCGTAAGAAGAATTCTAAATCCCAAACACACGTAAGCATTGTCAAGCAGCTTTAATGCTTCTCATTTTATGGTTCAGACAAGCCAGACTTTAGGAGTGATATAACAAGTGACCCATTAAGACTGTCACCATCAGTAGATACGACCACCTTTTTATCATAATGTAAAAGAATGACTGCTTTTACAACACATCCATTGTTACTCCATGGAAATGAGAATGGTATGTGCTAATGATATGACCGTGTCCATGCTATACACTAAGGTTAACCACATTGAGCTGGGAAATAGCGTATAAACTATAAATCATAATAGAGAATTATACTTAAATCATAATAAAGAATTATACTTAAAAATAGTTCCATACCAAACCCCTGACGTATTTGCAGTGCTCGGAGGAAGCGTGAGCATTCTGGACTGCAGTCCTAAGTTCAGGCAACCATTTCTCTGATATTTTTTTCTCTTGTTCAGAAGCTAGATCTAGGCAGTAGTTAGTTGTTCTGCATACAAGATACATAGTTAGCACAGTGAAAGTTATAAGACAGCGTGGGGTATTAAATAAGATAATGGTGGCCCGTGTATACCAGAGTACAGAGGAACATCCCTTACCTTTCATATTTTTGCTGGGCCCGGAAAGCATGATCTAACAAAGCATGGCCACTTTCAACAAGATCCTGCCGTATATGGACCAAATCGATTGCCTTTGCTAAGTCTTCTAAAACACATGCTTCAGAACCACGAACCCTTAAGCAGAACTCAAGAGACTCTAACACTGAGGCCAAACTTGCATCTGAACCCTCCAGACCTATTTAAGAAGCAAGAATACTGATTATACGAAGATCCTACTTAGAAGCCACTATATTTTAATCTATGAAGAGTTCTAAGCATTTCATATCAAGGTGCTCCACTTTCTATGGTTGAAACCGCAGTAGATTCAAAGCGTGGTACGTAGAGGCCATCATTAAACCTTTTGGCTATTCTAGCATACCTCAATCTACGTAGCAGGTTGATGAACCAACAGTGCTAAGAAAAAGTCTTTCTATGTTTGTTTTGTTTAATTTTGCATCGCATTGTAAGGCATTGTCATTCATGAGGCAGTGAGCAATGGTTTCATTAGGAAGCTCTTTGAAACTTGGATGGTTCAGTGCACATGAACTTTTCCAGAGGGATGAACTATACGTCCTTGGGGTTTTTGAAAAAAAAAAGAAGAAGAAAATCTCACCTGCAGGATATTGAAGGGCAGCAGAAATGCGACATATAGATGGAATTGCTGATGGATCTCTTGCACCAGCTCTTGCAGTTAGTAGAGCAGCATTCTTCTCTGCATAGGCAACAGCTTCAGGTCCCGTTGATCCATTAGCTCCCATAGACTCCAGAAGTCCCTGTTTAAGAAGATGTTCATATAAATGAATAGAATATAGGCATCTACATGCTAATTTGAAAGAACACGAAGTCTTCTAATTGCACACTCCGTTACACCTATGAGACCAGTATTAAGTTGCTTGAACCATGCCCCAAACTTCTTCTATGCGGCATGATTATTTGACTTACAGACCAAAAAATCTTGAACGTATACCACACCTTTCTATATGCAACTTCTATTGTTTTTCTATTATTCAACATATCAGTCTTCAACTATGGATGAAATATATCTTACAAATTAACTGAAATACACATGTATTACACAGAAATGGATAGATAACATACAGTAGAACGTCATCTGACAACTTACACACCTGAGGAGTAGCTGGAAGCATATAAAGAGAGTTATCAGGACTTTGAAAGAAAGCAGACACTTCTTTCTCAATGAAATCTTTTGCGCTATTTGAAATGTCCACAACAACTTCACTAGCTGGAATTACAGTGGCTGCTGCATATTCCCTTGCAGCTAGTGGTTGCTGATTCCAGAACGCAACAGCATCCTATATATAAAAAAAGGTCATAATACAGAGTATTGCCCATGGTAATTATCATGTAATCAATTCAAAGAAAGAATCAGTTGGGATATTACCATGTTGGCCTTGAGAAGAGTTGTATATATGGTTTCAAGTTCGGACCTGCGAGCGTCAAATTCCTCAATTTTCTTCCACTTCTTCTTTAAGGAATCTTCGGCTTCTTTTCTTTCTGCACATAATTTGTTAAGCCGTTGTATTTCTGATAACAATGTGTTTAAGCTAGCCCTCAAACCAGCAGCTTCTCTTTCCTTTCCCCATACATCCAACTGCAAAGGAAAAATTGGATAGCTTATTCAAGAAGGTATATCAGCATGTATATTAAACATACAAGGAACATTCAGGATAACTGAGAATCAGTAATGCATTGCCTGCTACATAACGAATATAAGAGCGTTTTGATTGTAAGATTTGTACAAGAACTAGATTATTCTTTTTAGATTTAAGTGAAAGGAAACAACAAAAGAAACCGAGGGAATCTGGCATCTACCTCAAATTGCCTAAGATTACTAGCACTCTGTGGTGCGCCTCCGGCGAACGAATGTGAAGCTGCATCAGCACTCCCATGCAAACGGTTAATAAATTTACGGCATAAATCACGAGCTTCAGCCGCTTTGTTTAGTGCATCTTCAGTAGCCAAAAATTGTTGAACATGCGCTTTCTGGAAAAAGTAGCATGGGTGAAAGGTAAATTAAACAGACTCTAAACGTATAGCCACAAAGTGCAACATATACAAATCCACTTCAGTGGAAGACTAATATGAATATGTCTATCTAAATTAAACATTGCTTAACTTGAAGCATAAATCTTTTCTCTTTATGTTCAAATTGACAAGAAGAAACCAGCAAAAGTAGATAAAGAAAGCAACCTGCCGTTCAAGGAGCTGGTTGTTAGATCCTTGGAAATGAGTATCTGCGCCTATCTTCCCATTACCATTAAACTGATAACTCAAAGGCGAGCTCACATCAGAAGAAGAATTGTCTGTTACCCGGTTGTTCTCATACTTATACCTGTAAACAGAATGACATCCATGTTAGCCTAAAGCAACCCTGGAACAAGAACTTAAGAAAGCAGAGATGTCTCATTCGGAGAAAACTGTAAACTTGATAAGAGATAGGGATACAATTATCATTGATCAAACATATACTAAAGAAACTCCAGGAACAGCTCATATCGACGAGATCAAAGACATTTGAATAGAAGCTAGCTGCAAAGAACTCAAAATAAGTACCAATTTACAATATGAGTTTCATAACCTTCCACTTCAGTGTCATGAAAATTAGCAAAAATAGCAGGCAAGGTGCATTTGAGTGACCCACACCCTGCAGAAGCAAGAGTGCACAGTAACAGAGTGGCATAAGAAGGAAAGTCTACCTTAAAATTTCAGCATCTGCTCTGACATCAATCTTCTCCATCTCTCTGGATATCAGGGTCTTAATGCGTAATGTGTATGCAGCAATAGCCTGAAGCAGTAGAGGAGGACCCCTAAGGGAATTTACTATAACAGTTTTCATCTCATCAGTTATTTCTCCATCATATTCAAAACCCAGCTTGGCTGTTTCCAGCTCAGGGTGTGAACAAATTCCATTTCCTTCGTATGCAGGGAAGGAGTTACGTATTCTTTCAATCATCCGTGATGCAAGCAAATCACAAACCGTCCTGATATTTCGTTCTCGGGTTGTTTCCATGAGAATGACATCATCTGCAGACTTAGTTCCTTTGACAGTGGAATAAACAGCTTCCCTCTCACAGCTAGCACCGAGGCTGCTTAATACTTCATTCGACGAATTGACAGACCGTTGTGCATCACTTGCTTGATTAACATAGACTTGTAGCCTTTTGTGATACTCTGCAAATATTCTTGTTGCTTCATCGCATTGTTGATCATAAGCTTCCAACAATGCTTGCTTGTGTCTGAGAAAAGGAAAAAACAAAACTCACAAACCAATTCGGATAAAGTTTCATAAAAGGGGCATATAGAACATCAATATTGCCAAGTGTGGATACAAACTTGAGAATGGTTATGGTGGCACATTCATGAAACCAAAGAACCATTATAGCCTGAAGAAATCCCATATTCCAATTTGGAGCTATATTGAGATCATAAGAAAACCAGGGCATAACCAAAAAAGAGTACTTTACGGATAAATATGTGGCTGATTTAATCACAGAGGAGGAAACCGAGAAAACACCACAACATGAGAAACTTTAAATGAACTTTAGCTGACTGGTGCAGGTTCTATTGTATTCTCTTATATGTGATAACCACAGTATTAAAATAGTATATTCAAAATTAAGATTCGAATCAAACCTGTAATTTGCTCTTTCGTCAAGCATCCTCTTCCGTTCTGCTTCTTCTCTAGAGACCTCCAACATTCTAGCCTTCAAATCTTTTCTTTGCCTCCTCACAATGTTCCTCAATCTCTCCACCTCCTTGGCAGCTAATTCCCTTTCCTGCAATGCAGCCTCTCTACCCTCTGCATAAGTCGAACTCTCCCCAGTCACCGTCTTTTCCTTCCTCCTTCCTTTTCCCTTACTCTCCTCCTTACCGGGATTCACAGAACTCCCAACGCTAGCATTGCTACTTCCCCCATGAACCGTAATGTTCCGCCTAATTCTCTCCACTGTCTTCTCCGATTTCACTCGGTTTATCAAAAAATTCCAAATAGGTATCATATTCCCTCTGCAAATCTTCCTTATAGCATCAATGGAAGGCACATGAGATTTGTTTGATCCATTATACGGACCTAGTTGCCTATACCCCATTTCCTTCTGTAGCCATTCTAATATCGCCTCCGGTGTCGGAGCTGAGCTCGATAAACTCTGCATTCTCTCTACAACTACAATACTCTCTAACCAATCCCTTAAATCTTCAGGAAACTTCCGAAATTTCTACTCATACTTTGCGTATTTTGCTCAAATCAAAAACATAGCGAAACACCTAGGTTGGATAATATTCAATCCTCGCAGAAATTTTCAAATCGAGCGAACATAAGAGTACATACATGCGTATAAACCTAATCAATTCGGCGAAAATGGAGCAACTATCGAGCGATTGATAATCCAATGAAGAAAGCGACAAGAGAAACAGATCTGGAACCCCGATGACTAATCTCGCCGGTTCCGGTGACGGAGAAACGGATTTGGACGGAGAGATTTCAAAATTCGAGGACCCGCTTGTTTTGTTGGATTTACAATTGAAGGAATCAAATCGATTTTATCTGCAAGTGTTCGACTGTTGAAACTTGAAAGTTGAAACTCGCGTGTTCTTTAGATTTGAAAAATGAACCGGGTCAGACCCGGGTTTTAGGTGTATCCGGGTCGGACTTGGGTATTATAATACATATGGGTCAAAACTAGAATAGCTTAAAATTAATATCAAAACATTTAGGGTCAAAATTGAACTTTTATAAATGAAAGGGACGGTTTCCGAAACTTTATTTATCAAAAACTCATGTTTCTAGGGTTTTTGCTTCACACTCTCAAATCGGGAATTTAGAAAACTATGACGACGGAGCTAGTAACGCCGGGAGATGTAATCGGAAAAGCGAATGAGCTTATAGCCGGAAAAGGAGCTTACGTCCACGACGCAACCATCTACGCTTCACTCACAGGAACTCGTCGGATTGTTTCTCCTCTTCCCGAATCACTTGACCAGGTTTGATTGGTTCTTATGTTACATTGATATGGCTAGCTGAATCCTTTGTGAAATTGAAATCGTTGGATTGTTATATACAATGGCAAAGCAGAGAGCTATTGTGGAAGTTACAGGTCACAAGGCACATGGTCCTATACCAGAGCCTGGTTCTATTGTTATAGCAAGGGTGAGTGAGTCCAACACTTATTCATTGGATTTATTCATACTAAAGAAGAAGTGGTTTTGATCTTTACTCTCTGTTCTTGTTGATAGGTGACTAAAGTTATGGCTCGTATGGCTGCTGTTGATATACTGTGTGTTGGTCCAAAGGCCGTGTGTGAAAAATTTGCTGGCATAATCAGGTGAGTTTCTCATTCTCCTTTGGTGTTTATTTTCAAGGTTTAGGTTTTTGTATGTGTTAATATAAGTAACTTGTGTTTGCTCTTTCGTAGGCAACAAGATGTTAGAGCAACAGAGATTGACAAAGTTGACATGCATCTTTCTTTCCGTGCTGGTGACATTGTTAGAGCTATGGTTGTATCCTTTGCGCACCTAAGATTTCAAACTTATTGTCTATTAGTGTTTAGGTTTTCTTACAGTTTTGCTTTGGGGTTAAGAGCCGGCCAGTGCTTAACATCGACGTTTCTAAGATTTGTTACATTTTGCCATCTCTTTTCACTCACACATTTTCTATAGTTTAAATTCTCGAATGTAGATTAGTTGTAGTCTATAACAATTTAGGATGTTTTGGGGATAATTTCTAAAGTTACCTTAACTTGGATTCTTAAAGCTGTCTCTTGGTGATGCACGAGCTTACTATTTGTCAACTGCTAAGAATGAACTTGGTGTGGTCTCAGCAGAAAGTGCTGCAGGTACATATTTTTTCTTTTTCCTGCTCTTGGAAACTAATAAAAGCAAGAGTATTAAGTCTATAGCTGATCTGTCACATATCCTTCTTCTACCAACCATTTTCATCATAGAAATTGGAGTATGTTAAAATGTAGATGCATTTGCTTCTTTTGGCAGTTATACATTATGAATTGTATTTCCTTTTGAGTAATCGAGACGTTTCTGTGGTCTGGTGATTGTGCAGGCGAAACAATGGTTCCGATAAGTTGGACAGAGATGCAGTGCCCCTTGTCTGGCCAAACCGAGCAGAGAAAAGTTGCCAAGGTGGGTAGTTAAATTCAAGACAATACTTGGCTTCTCTTACGCAATGAGGTGTGGTGGTCACTGCAACAAGAAAGACATTTGAGATTATTACAATTTTGGTCTCCTCTAACATCCTTTAACTTAGATTCTGTTGTACTCGCAAGTTCTTAAACTCAAAAGACATTTTGTTGTAAGAGACTATTTCAAAATCCACAGCCTAAGGACGCTTATTTTTGTTTGTTCATGTTTTTTTTGTTCTTTTGTAAAAGAAACATTTGATTTAGAATTTGGAAACGGTAGGTTTAGCTCAGAACAGCTTAAAAATACATTTGATCATCGCAATATGTTTGGTGACTTGGTAAAGTGTGAGCTGAGTAGAAAATCAAGAAACAACTTCCTTATAAAACATTATCACTTGCCGAGAGGGAAAAGGGCCATTCAATACATGTATTTTTTAAAAAGTGCTAATTTTACATGTACAAACTTTTAGTGCCAATTTAGACTTATATTCTAATAAAATTCAAATTTCAATACATGTACGTATGTAATGATGTGGCATTTCGACAAAACGATGTCGTTTTGTTCCTTTCATTATAAAAAAATTGTTGAAAATCGCAATACCCAATATTGTATTTGAACTCGTGACCTCTCATAAATTTTGCATAGAACATAACAAATTGATCCCACAACCATATTCGTAAGTACCACACACATGCAAATATAAACCTAAATAATACCTAATTTCTGGATTTAATTATTTTTTTGCAATAATAGTATTTACAAAATCAAGTTATATAATTTTTTAAAATTTACTTTTTTGCAATAATAGTTTTTACAAAATCATGTGGAAAAGTTTGGGATATATCATCATGATGGTTGTTGAATATGTGTGTATCTTTTGACTTGTCTCTCCATTAGAGGTTCATGATCATCTTCCTCCAAATTTTTTTTCAGGTAAATCAAGAAACACTTTAGATCATCTATTACACACAAACTTAACTAGATTTGTATCAATAGGATATGAATCGTTCTTCTAGTCTGAAAGTTCTCATCCCAATAAACTTCGAAGCTTTATAGCTCATTTCTTGGAGAATTTTTAAGAGTTAAAATTTTCAATTTCTTGTTTGATTAAAGACCTGTCAGAACTACAAAATAGGATGGATGTTGCACATTAATCAAATTTATATAAGTTTTTGTCTGTAAGTCCAAAAATCATGGAGATTCCAATCTAAGATTTTTCAGAAGCAAATTTTGTACACCAGATGAAACTAACTGATCTGGAGTTTCTAACATGAATTTGGATGGAGCTTTGAAATCCTTTACATGTTGTAAGAGGTGCGTAAGAAATGTCTTCAAATAGTAAGTATTCAATCTTGAGTTTTCGATTCAATAGACAAATCTCATTTTTTGGGTTTTTTTTTAACTCAAGTTTGATAGTGATGCTCTTGATCTATTGGATAAGATGTCGTGCTTGGTCTCACAAAGGTAAACATCAAATTTTAGACAAAGCCGCCTTGTTCTTAGTACTTCATATTGTTTTTTTGGTTTTGCTGCAGAGAATTTATGCAAAAGATGCTCTGGGTGATTTTTACTTCAAGAAGTGAATTTCAAATTTTACACAAAGTCTTGTTTTTGGTACAATAGAACCTCTATAAATTAATAATGTTGAGACCGTGAAATTCTATTAATTTATATAGGTATTAATTTTTTGATTAATTTATGGAGAGAAGTGCCTTATTTCGTAGTTTAAAAAAAAATATTTACAAAGTAGTTTTTTCGTTATAATCAATACTTTTTTAGAATCTAATTACAAGTAAGAAAACAATTATCATATTGATAACACCAAAAGTTTTCGATGCAGTGAAAATACTATAAATAAATTCGAACAAAAATTAATGTAAAATCAAGAAAAAACAAAGAATACAAGAGTCATATTTCACTAAAGTTTTTCATATAGATATATATATTTATAAAATTATTAATTTATATTATTAATGGGAATATATATTTACATAGAGATTTTGAAAAAAAATTATTATTTTATTATTTTATCGAATTATGTCAAAATTTATATTAAGCCAACTCGGGACCAAAAAAAATTATTTATTTATAGAGCTTATTAATTTATCGAGCATTAATTTATAGAGGTTATATTGTACTTCATGTTGATAAAATTTACATACTTGATTTTGTAAATACTTTTATTGCAAAAAAAATAATTAAATCCAGAAATTAAGTATTATTTAGGTTTACAGGAAAAAATTGGTACTTTTGAGAGTGTACATGTATGAAATGACGTTTTCCCCTTGCCGAGAACAATGAAAAGGGTTGAATGGAGTTTCGGGTTGATTCATTGGTAATAGAGAAATATGGGTCAAAATTAGAATAGCTTAAACTTATATCAAAACAATTGGGATCAAAATTAAATATATGTAAAACTATAGGGACGATTTGTGAAAATTTCTGTTTTCCTGGTTAAAATGTCGACCGAAAAGCTATGGATCAAAAGGTAGAAGAAGACAAAGACAAGAGAGAAAGAAAGAGAGAGAAAGGATCGCTATTATTCCGGGAAAATCATTTCTTTTGCACTTTTTCGACGAAACCTGAAAAATCTTCAATTAAGAATCAGTCAACAGAGATTAATACCGGAAAATTCCTGGGTTTGTTTTTCTCATAAGATTTTTTTTTTTCATTACTTCTGGATTTTTCTCAGGTCTCTATGTCCTCATCGATTCCTCTGTTTTTTCTTCCTTTTTAAAAAAAAAAAAAAATTGTATTTGTTGATCAAAGATTTTGGACACCGTTCATCTGATTGATGGTTTCATGAAAGATTGATCCTTTTTCTCATACATTAAACAATGAATCCTTTTTAAAAACCTGAATTTTTGTAGATTCTTGGAATCATTTTATTGTATTGTTATGTGATTGATGTATATTAGCTGATTCAAGTTTGTTATTTAATTTGTTTGTTCTCTTACAGGTGATTTCAACTGTAGGAAGAAGAAGAGTTTTTGTACCAAGAAGAGAGAGAGGATTCTGGTTTTAACTGTGAAATTGGCTTCCTCTCTCATTATCTGTGAACTTTTAAAACTTTTCAGATTCTTGGAGGTTGAAAGTATTGATTTTTGAAGATATGGGTGCTTTTTGTTGTTGCTTTCAAGTTGATCTCTTTGAGAGTTATGTCAATCCAAACACTTCCATGACTAGTAGAAACTGTCCATGCCTTAATTGCTTCCTTCAAAGTTTCATGGATTTGGTATGTTTCTTTACCTTCATCTCCGAATCATGTGCTCCTTTGTAGTGAATTAGCAATGATACTTAGTTTACAACTTTGTTTCAGTCTCATAACTTGCAAATTTTTACCTTGTTTTGCAGTATGCTTCGTTATTTAATAGAACGGGAATGCATCCGATACCTTCAACCGTCGAGACTGCTACAGTGATGAATTCAACAACTGCACTTGATGACTCTCTGTCTAGTGTGTATCATTCTCCTCCGAGACCATTGCCTTACGATGCTGATCCTAGGTTATTTCGTTATGTTAAAGGCTCAAGCCATTCAGGTGAAGAATCAGAACCATTAAGAGGTGATACTGAAATGAGTTCTGAAGCTTTGGGTGGTGGTGGAGGCAAATGGAGTAAGTCTGATTGTGAAGATGGTTCGAAAGAAGTGAATTCAAAAGGTTCATCAGCCATTGCAAAGTCGAAAACAAAATTGGGGATAGAAAATTATTATGCAGACTCGGATGATGAGGATATTTGTCCAACCTGCCTTGATGGTAAAACTTAAAAACTAGTATATTGTTCACTTGGAATCCATTTTATACTCAGTCGTTTTTTTGCATATTGCCGCATGATAAAGAGTGTGTTAGGTTGCTAGCGAATCTCTCTATAAGTAGCTTTGTCTTGTTTCTTGGTTTCATTTCTTCATTTTAAAGCACTCCTGAGCAATTAGGCCTTTAATAGTCTTGGTTCTTAGGATAGTTTACATCAAATATCGTGGAATGAAACTATGTAGATAAAGCAATCGTTTTCGAGCGGTTTGCTGTAATTTTGGTTTCGCTAATCTTCGTTTTACGATGTGCAGATTACACGCCAGAGAATCCAAAGATAATCACCAAGTGTTCTCACCATTTCCACCTTAGCTGTATTTATGAATGGATGGAGAGAAGTGAAACTTGCCCCGTCTGTGGAAAGGTAACTCGTCGCTTTCTACAAGTTTTAAACTTTGGATTTGGTCAAATGTTCAATCAATCTCCTTTATAGATATTAAAATGCATCACCATCTCCATCTTAAGCATGTTACATTTATTTCATACATACATGGACCGGTCCATATCTCATACGATTCTTGGTCATATGAACCATGACGTACGTTAACTTTTTCGTGTTAATGCATCCTTACCTAATTTTTTCAAATCTAATCTTTCAGGTGATGGCATTTGATGAAAATGAAACTTCTTAGCATTGTAATAAAGACTTGCTTAAAGAACATAAAGGCGTTCAACTGTTCGAGTCATGCTCAATAGAATAAACAGAGAGAAATCACTTGTACATAAAACAATCTGTGAATATCCAGATGTCTTTAACAGTAAATATGAGAATTTGTGATGTCTCTTAATGTTATAGTCTCATATCTATATACATTTATAAGCATGCCAATGATTGAAAATGAAAAATAGTTTGCAGTTTATTATCTAGAACATGAATTCTTTTGCAGTTTTATTAGTGAGAGAAAAAGTTCTTCTGAGATCAGAGCAAGAAGAAGAAGAAGAAGAATGTTTGAAATCAACTTCTCTGAATTATTAGACAAACCATCAACAGAACAAATCTGTATTAGTAATTTATTACACCAACTTCTTGAAATGTCATTAACTTAAAGCTCAAACAACAGAAACAGATGATCTACATAGACTTAAAACTTCAACAACTCTTGAGTGGACTGTTTGTGTTTCAAGCTGAGGCCGCTTTAAACGCACTCTTGAATGTCTCAGGAGGTTGTGCACCACTCACCTTCACCTTCCCATTGATCTGACCAAACAATACAAAGTAGAGACACAAGACTTGAAAACTGAGAACACATTAAAATGGCGGTGTGTTTCACTGTAACTAGAGCTTTGCCATGATCTTATAAATGCAATGTAGCGCGAAAACTTACAGTGTAATGTGGAACTCCATTGAGATTTTGCGAATACTTTGCCAGCTCTTCTTTCACCTTTCATTATATAAAAGACCAGATCAGATCATTCATTATTATCCTATAGAAGAAACACTAATGATTACATAATTCAGAAAACACACCTCTCTGACTCCATTGTTGGGGTCTAAGAGGAACTCTTCTGCTCCTTCTACCCCAAGATTTTTGGCTGTCTCAACCAAAAACTTCCTGAATTCATCCACAAGGTTACCAAGTTTTTATGTTTAGTTAACATCTACGGATACTTAAAGCTAATTCATCACAAAAGCAAACTGTTTCACATATTATGCAGACAAGAGATTTGTGATAAAAACTGTGTATATACCTGTCACCGATGAACTTTCCCTGCGTGAAGTAACCGACAAACAATTCCTCAACAAGTTCATGTTGTTTGTCTGGCGCTTGTTTACCGGTGTAATGTATAAGTCTATGACTATCCAGAGTGTTGCCTCTGTACTCATATCAACAAAACATTAAGAAAAAAACAAATCTCTCTTCTTGATTAATAAAAAAGAAAACTCTTTGGTGCTTACGTGAGACCGGAAGTGTCAAACTCTAAGCCACGACTTTTAAAGATCTGTAATGAACCAAAGATTTCTCAAGATTCTCACAAACAAGAACATACGCTATGTTAAAGAATCAGTAAGTGAAAAAACCTCAGACATCTGGGCAAACCGTCCTACATATGCCTTTCCATATTTCTGTAGATAAAACTCTTTCTTAGTCACACCTTCTTTGGGTGCAGATGGATCAAGGAAAAACGGACGCCATCGAATCTACATTATTTTCCGAGAGATGAATACCGTAAGCATCTCAATCATTCTCCAAAATAAAAGAGAGTGAGAGTGTTAACCTCAAAGTTGTATTGATCTTTAGATGCATCAATGGCTTTGTCAAGATTCATTTTGCCCACAAAGCACCATGGACACACTGAATCCGAGCTTACATCAATCTGAATGAGCTTTTTTGAAGTGGTATTGCTTGCAGACTCGGCCATTATGAGTTTTTCTAACCAATTTCAGTGACAACAAAGAGAATCAATGAATTTATTAAACTCATAACCAAAAGAAAAGACAAAAGTTTTGTGTTCAATTTGAGACAACACGAGCACTTCAAACTACATGTAGTTCTGTCATCTCTAATCACATCAAAAGGTTCATATAGACAAAAACTTATAAATTTGATTAGTCTGCAACAACAAAACTTTCTAAATCCATCTTATTTTCTAGTTCTGACAGGTCTTTAATCAAACAAGAAATTGAAAATTTTACCTCCAAGAAATGAGCTATAACGCTTCAAAGTTTTTAGTTGGATGAAAACTCTCAGACTAGAAGAACGATTCATGTCCTAATTGTACAAATCTAAGCATATGTGTAATATAAGATCTAAAGTGTTTCTTGGCTCACCTGAAAAAGATTGGAGGAAGAAGATCGCCAACAATGGAGAGACAAGTAACATAATCATCACCAACCATCCATGATGATATATCCCAAACTTTTCCACATTTTCTTGCATATCCTTTTGACTAATAATGCGCATGAAAATTATTTTCAACGTTTTCTTGTATCCTTTTTCTTACCAATAATTTTTATAAAAATGACTTTGGTCAAATGTTTCTGTTAATCTCCTTCATAGATATTAAACTGCATCAATTTGTATTAGAATTTGTCATCTACATTTTAAGCGTTTTATATTTATTGCATACATGAATGGAGCTAACAATGCTTACTCAGACTATTCTTGGTCCATATCTCATACTATTCTTGGTCATATGAACCATGACATACGTTAAGTTTTTGGGGTCGTCAATGCATTCGTACCTAATTTTTTCAAATCTAATCTTTCAGGTGATGCCATCACCGTGATGGCGTTTGATGAAAATGAAACTTCTCAGCATTGTAATAAATACTTACTCAAAGAACAAGGCGGTCAAGTCCTGCTCAATATCTATATACATTTATAAGCAAGACGGTGATTAGAAATGAAAAAAATAGTTTGAATCTTTCAAGAATTTGTTATCTAGAACATGATTTCATTTTATTTCTTTAATGAGATACAAAACATCCAAGACCAACTTTGTACTATTACACCAACTTCTTGAAAAGTCAAGAACTTAAAGCTTAAACAACAAAAACAGACGATTTCCAAATAGACGTAAAATTAACTTCAACAACTCTTTAGTTCATTGTTTGTGTTTCAAACCGAGGCCGCTTCAAACGCACTCTTGAATGTCTCGGGAGGTTGTGCACCACTCAGCTTCACTTTCCCATTGATCTGACCAAACAATACAAAGTAGAGACAGAAGACTTGAAGACTAAGGCGACACACTAAAAATGGCAGTCTGTTTCACTGTAACTAGAGCTTCGCCATGATCTTATAAAGGCAATTAGCGCGAAAACTTACAGTGTAATGTGGAACTCCATTGATATTTTGCGAATACTTTGCCAGCTCTTCTTTCACCTTTCATTATATAAATTTTCAGAACAGATCATTCAACATTATCTTACAGAACAAACACTAATGATAACATGATTCAGACAACACACCTCTGTGACTCCATTGTTAGGGTCTAAGAGGAATTCTTCTGCTCCTTCTATCCCAAGCTTTTTGGCTGTCTCAACCAAAAACTCCCTGAATTTATCCGCAAGCGTCAGAGATCATTGAGTTTTTTTTTGGTCCAGTTAACATCTAAGGATACTTAAAGCTAAATTTATCACAAAAGCAAAACGTTTCACATATTCTAGTGACAAGAGTTTTGTGATAAATACCTGTCACCGATGAATTTTCCCTGCGTGAAGTAACCGAGACACAATTCCTCAACAAGTTTATGTTGTTTTTCCGGCGTTTGATTACCGGCATAATGAATAAGTCTATGACTATCCAGAGTGTTGCCTCTGTTCTTACCAACAAACAATTTAGAAAACCAAAGAAAAAAACAGAAGAAATCACTCTTCTTGGCTAAAGAATTGTGCTTACGTAAGACCGGATGTGTCATACTCTAAGCCAAGACCTTTAAAGATCTGTCAAGAACCAAAGATTATCTCAAGATTCTCTCAACAGTCAACAAGAACACAAACTCTCTTAGAGAATCAGTTAGTGAAAAACCTCGGACATTCTAGTGAACATTCCTTCACATCTACTTCCAAACTTCTGTCGATAAAAATCTTTCTTACTCACACCGTCTTTGGGTGCAGATGCATCAAGGAAAAACGGACGCCATCGAATCTACGTTTTATTACCAGAGATTAGTACCATAAGCGTGTATCTCAATCATTCTCCAAGTAAACAAAAGAAAAAAAGTGAGAGGTAACCTCAAAGTTGTATTGATCTTTAGATGCATCAATGGCTTTGTCAAGATTCTTCTTGCCAACAAAGCACCACGGACACACCGTATCCGAGCTTACATCTATTTGGATGAGCTTCTTTGAAGCGGTGTTGCTTACAGACTCAGCCATTAGCAGTTACTAACCAATTTCAGTCAAAACTCAGAAATCAAATTTGAGAATTCAAGAATCCATGAAACTCAAATACTCAACCAAAACAAGACAGAAACTTGATCTTCAACTTAAGACAATAAGGGCACTTGGATCATTCACATCAAAAGGTTCATCTCAAGTTCCCAGATTGGAATCAAATTTGAGAATTCAAGAATTCATTAAACTCAGCAAAACTGAACAAAAACGTGATCTTCAATATCAGGTGGATCAAAGTGTTTAAACTGCATATTTTTCTGTCATCTCTAGTCACATCAATGGTTCATCTCAAAACTTGCCTCTAACCATTATTAGATTGGACTCTCCAGGATTTGTGCGTTGTATTTGGTTCATACTTCATAGACTAATGAAATAAACATCAAAATTTGATCTATCTGCAACACCAAACTCTCTAAATCCACCCTATTCACAAGTTCTGAGAGGTCTTTAATCAAACAAGAAATTGAAGAATTCAACTCTCAAAAATTCTCCAAGAAATGGACTTTTAGATGACAATTCTCATATTATAAAACGATCAATGTCCGAATTGTACAAATCTAAGCATTACACGCATATGTGTATTATATGATCTACAGAGTATTTCTGTACCTGGAAATATTGGAGGAAGATCTTGAACCTCTAATGGAAAAACAAGTCACAAAAGTATATGGATAATCAACTTTTCGACATTTTCTTGCATCTTCTTTGACTAATAATATAACCACTCATAGGTGGGCCAGTGGTAGGAAAGATTTCGGGCTGAGGGTGAAATTCCCAATAATCCCGAGTTCGAATCCCCACGGCTGCAAACACCTTAAGTGGCCACCGCAGACAATTTAAAATCGGGCTATGCGGCCTCCAGGTGCTACTCTTGCCGCCTTCGGGACGCACGCAGTGGTCTAGTCTGGGTCCATTGGGCTTGGGATACCTGGGTTATCCAAAAAAAAAAATAATAATAATAATAATATAGATCAAAATGATTTAAACGTTATTAAACATGATTGTAATAATCGAACAAATGGCCCATTAGCTCAGTTGGTTAGAGCGTCGTGCTAATAACGCGAAGGTCGCAGGTTCGAAACCTGCATGGGCCATTTTATTTAATTTTTTTTTTTTTTTTCATGAAATAGTTGTAATAATGTTTTTGTCGGTATTAGCTCGATTGCTATCTCTTTTAATTTATCTACTACACTCTTGTCTTGACAAGTTTTTTAACAATGTAATTTGACCAACTCTTTCAAGAAGACAAGTCCTTCTACAATGTAAATTGTTTATGCCCATGAGTATCATCACACTCATACATGATCTCATATTATGTTTTTGATATGCTTTCCTATTTTATGGTTACTTGCTTAGTTAAGTCTAATAGGATACTTGACTTTTAATAAATCGCCGGCCGTACAAAAACATAGCATATTTTACCAAGTATATCCGACAAACAAAATTAAAAATTATGGTCAATATTAGTCGATCCACTACTAAAAATATATAACACATAAAGTGTATGACAAAGCCTTAAGGTCGAATAGGATGTATCAATGTGGTTGTTGTTGTTTTTTTTTTTTTTTTTTTGGTTTTAATGTTAAGAACTTAAGATCAATGTTGTTGTTATGTCATACGCTAAACTTCATATTCAATAGTGCACAATAATACGCAGAAAACACATCTATAAGTAGTGATTTATATATAATAAGGTAAAGTTAAGAAAACAGTATAATAATAATAATACTATATAAATTACCTCCATATAAATATATGGCCCCCCAAAAGTTTTAAAAATTTATTAGCAAAAGATTATTTACAAATAGGTCATATTTTATTATTTTTAAAATAATATGCCACAATTTATTAGCAGAATCCATTGATCTCACATCAGCTTGGTAGCATTGTTACAAGTGTTTTATTTATTTTTTTTGTTTTTTTTTTTTTTGACATCATTGTTATAACTTATAAGTGTGTTTCACTGAAAAAAGTTCTGAAATAATATATACATTTAGTTATGACCCAAAACATAGTTCATAGTTAGGGAAAACCATTTAACTTCAAAAAAAAAAAATGTTCTGAAATAATGTCTTCGCTTTCTCCATAGTGTTGTTCATGATTATTATATTATACGTCGTATGGTCCGGCTCTGATTAAAGTCGGGTCATTTATATATTGGTTGATATAGTCGTTTCTTATCATCCAAACAATCAAACAAAACCAAAACATTTTTTCTCTTACATTTTAACAGATCTCAACAAATTCACATTGACCTTTTGTTATACTCACTGAACAGCAAGTGTAATAATTGACAAGTTGCGGAAATAATCATTGAAGAAATTTAAACAATTCATGTATAATTTTTAATGAAGAATATATATATATATGATCGTCAACACTTTACCATTTCAAACCAAAATATTGGCTATTGCTAGGGGTGAGCAATCGAGTTTAAGATATGGTTTCATTTTGGTTAGAATCCCCAACTAAAACCATATAAAATTATTTTTATTTAGGCTTGTTTTCATTTCGGATTAATAAAAAAATATTTGGTTATGGGCTTGGTTTTCACTTTTCAGTTTGCATTGGCTTCTGACAAATAAAAAAATTATCTTCTTTTTTCTTCTTACATCAAAAAATATTTAAACTATAATAAAACAAAATATGTCCATGTGTCCTATTTGATAAGTTTGGTTTGTTAGGCATCTTTAACCCACCTCTATATATTTTTGTCTCTAAACTATATTTTAGAGTAAAATCTACTTAATTTTCACTTTTAATTTAAATATTTTCACCATAAACATAGTGTGTGGAGGGACACATGTACAATTTAAATTAACCATTTCAAACATCAACACCAAAACTTATCTATAAATTGAGGTCTATGTCTCATAAGTTCCGTACCTCTTCATTTACAACCTAAATCAAGAAACAAAAACCCTTCCTCTCTTTGGAATAATTGCTTCAACTAATATAACTATGAAAAGTGTCTCCTTTCTTGCAGTTCTATCTCTCTTGGCTATAACACTTCCATTAGCCATTGCTTCTGATCCAAGCCCTCTTCAAGACTTTTGTGTTGCTGTCAACACCCCAGCAGATGGCGGTACGTACATGATCACTTCCTAATCATTTTTATTTTCATTCATAGAAAAAAATTCCCATTTTGACACTCATTTTTTTTTTTTTGGGTTATTTTTTTCAGTTTTTGTTAATGGAAAGTTCTGCAAAGACCCAAAACTCGCGACCGCGGATGACTTCTTTTTCCCAGGGATTCTCAATCCAAGACCTGTAACTAGTCCAGTTGGTTCAACTGTGACACCGGTCAATGTTAACCAGCTTCCAGGGTTAAACACCCTTGGAATCTCCCTTGCCCGTGTTGATTATGCAGTTGGCGGACAGAACCCACCTCACACTCATCCACGTGCCACCGAGGTCTTAACTGTCTCTAAAGGAACGCTTCTAGTTGGGTTTGTCACATCAAACCCAGAGAATCGTCTCTTCACTAAAACACTCAACATGGGTGATGTGTTTGTGTTTCCAGAAGGACTCATCCATTTCCAAGTGAACGTTGGGAAATATCCAGCAGTTGCAGTTGCTGCTCTAAGCAGCCAAAACCCAGGTTCTATCACTATTGCCAACACTGTGTTTGGGTCTAACCCACTGATAGACCAAAGGATTCTTGCAAGGGCATTCCAATTGGACTCTAGGATTGTCATGGATCTACAGAACAAGTTCAAGAAATCATAATATCGTTCTTAAATTTGAATGTACCTTCAGCTGAATAAGGATCTTGTATTATCCACTTTCAATAACATGGCATAATAAATAAATAAATAAAATAATAACATGGCATGATGTTAGTCATTGCTTTTATCTTTATCAAATTCTAAATGAATCATTATTTTTATGTTTTTAAAATTGGATTTATATTTTTTTAAATGTCATTTTGGAAAGGGTTCACAAAAATTTAACTCTTTTGTGATGGAGTTTTCTTCAACAAAAAAGTATTAAAGTCCATCGGTTAATATATTTTGTGATGAATTTACGAACACTAAATAATGTTATCATTGATCGAATCGTAAGAGTTACTTTGTTACTACAAGTCATGGATCCAAATCTCTGTACAGTCTATCTATATTCATGCCTAAGGGCATATTTATCGGCATACACTTGACGTTATTAGGCCCATTTAATAATGGATAATAATAGAAACAGTGTTGGAGATGTGGTATATCGAGTCTTCTGCAAGAAGTATATTGGGTGGGATATACGGGTGACGTGGCAGCATTTTATTGGTTCCACTCGATGGAGTCTCCAACGCCTTCTTCTTTCTCCACTCTCTCACCAAACTTCTGATTTCTTATTCAGTACAGTTTAATAATAAAAAATGCTTAAGATATATACTCAAGCATATAGCGATAAATATGCTCTAAGTTAAAGACGAGCCACGTCACGTGTTCTAAATTACGGTTCGTACGGATGTATACACTGTATCTACGTTGTACGATGAGAAACCGAACGGTATTGTATTTGTAGGTAGACTGTGTTTTTATATGGTAAAAATTATATTGCCGTATATACAGCGTTGATACGGTATATATGTGGAAAAATCCACATATACGGAAAGAACAAAAAAAAAAAACAATATATTTTTGCTAAAGTTTTACAAAAAAATTAACAAAATTACTATTTTTTTTTACTAAAAAGTTAACTCTAAAATGTATGTCATGCCTTTTAATTATTTAATAAATTTATATTTTCTGTGGAAGTGAGAATTTAAAATTTTTAACATTCATGTATAGTATTCATCATAATTATTTTTTTTGTCAACATTTGGGCCACAATTGGCCGGCCCATTAGCCTAATTCTTACAAATGTATTGTTCTTATGTTTTTTAACATTACATTAATGTGTTTTATATTGAAAGGAAAAATAGGATAGAAAGTAGAAACCGTAAACAACGTATGACTGTTAATTTTGCCAAAAGTTTGGGTTGTTGTCGTTGGGAGTCTTCAAATTTTCGCGTTAACGCTATGTCAAACAAGAACATGTAGAACCATCTGAACCATGCATGTATTTATTATAAAATACTTTAGTTTTTTTTTGTTCTCCAATAACATTATATAGCTATCTTATCTCTAATTAATTTCTATACTATTCTCAGCATCCATGTAATAATATATATATATGTTTGGTTGATATAGTCGTGTCTGATCATTTAAAGAAACAATCAAATGAAACCAACAAATCTTAACATTTTAACAAATTCCAACACGTTCTTTTTTTTTTTTTTTTTTGTATGAATGTTAAATTTTATTCAAACAAAAGACCATGGTACATTATATGCATCCTTTAATCAAAAGAGTAGAATTTTCAGTTTCTAAAAAAAGAGGCTATTTGAAATTAAGGTCGAGAGCCAATCCACACACTGTATGCGTCAGGCAGCTTTGTCGGATTCCGACCACGGAGAGAGATGATACGGTTACGTACCAAGCGGTCTATGGCTGAGATCAGTTGTCCTGAGGAGAGGGGAACCTCGCCATGTCTACGGTGGTTTCGTTCTTGCCAAAGATAGTAGATAGATGCCTGAAAAACGTATCTTAAGATGAACCGAAGAGTTCACATTGACCTTTTGTTCGAGTCAGCGAACATAATGACAAATAGTGGGAAGAATCATTCAACAAATTAAGCATTAACGTATAATTTATTGAACTATCTATATGATCGCCAACACTTGCCATTTCAAATTTCAAGTGCATCATATTTCAATGGAAAAAAATATTTTTAATTTGAATATTATATTCTAGTATTATGATATTTAAATATTACCACCACAAGTCGAGGAAAGACGGTTTAGATATTTTTTACCATTTTAAAACATCAAGTTCATCATTTTAATATCCTGAATGTTGCAAGTGTATATATGGACTAGTTCAACATGTACTCATCTATAAATTGAGGTCTATGTATCATAAGTTTCACATCTCTTCATTACAACCTCAAACAAGAAACAAAAACCCTTCATCTCTTCGAATAATTGATTCACCTAATATATGGCAATGAAGAGTCTCTCATCTCTCGCAGTTATGTCTATCTTGGCTATAACACTTTCATTAGCCATTGCTTCTGATCCAAGCCCTCTTCAAGACTTTTGTGTTGCTGTCAACACCCCAGCAGATGGCGGTATGTACATGATCACTTCCTAATCATTTTTAGTTCTTTACTTTCGTTCGTAAAACATTTTCCATTTCTTACCCTCATTTTTTTTTGGTTTTTTTGTTTAGTTTTTGTTAATGGAAAGTTCTGCAAAGACCCAAAACTCGCGACCGAGGATGATTTCTTTTTTAAAGGGATTCTCGATGCAAGACCCGTAAATAATGCAGTCAGGTCAACTGTAACACCAGTCAATGTTAACCAGATTCCAGGGTTAAACACCCTTGGAATCTCACTTGTCCGTATTGATTATGGAGTTAATGGACAGAACCCACCTCACACTCATCCACGTGCCACCGAGATTTTGGTTGTCGCCGAAGGAACACTTCTAGTTGGGTTTGTCACATCAAACACCGAAAATCGCCTCATCAGCAAAACACTCAACGTAGGTGATGTATTTGTGTTTCCAGAGGGACTTATCCATTTCCAAGCAAACATTGGCCATTCACCAGCGGTTGCATTCGCTGCTCTAAGCAGCCAAAACCCTGGTGTCGTCACTATTGCCAACTCCGTGTTTGGTTCTAACCCACAGATTGACCCACGTATTCTTGCAACGGCTTTCCAATTGGATTCTAGGATTGTCATGGATCTTCAGGGCAAGTTCAAGAAATAATAATATCATTGTTTGATATTGCTTTTATTTTATGTACCTCTGTCTGAATAAGGATCTTGTATTATCCCTCGATTGTGTCTGAATAATGTCGTTGCATTTATATTCTTCAAATTCTATTAAATCAATGTTTTTATGTTTTTTTCTCAAAAGGGTAAATGTTTTTAACATTATTTTGGAAATTCACGATAAATATATCTTTTGTGATTGCGTTTATCTTTAACCAAAAACTTATTGTATTAAACGAGTCGTATGATTTTGTCACAAAATATCATGGACCCATATTTGGTGAGCACTAACAAGAGATTAACTTCAATAACGATGGAAGAACCCAAAAATAGAAAACCTTGTATTATTAAAATGATCTTTGTTACATATTTACTGCAGATCGAAGATATACACAAATAATCTCATTTACATGATATAATAGTCTTGGTATATACAATGCGTGAAATTGAAAAAGGTGAAAAAATGATTGCGACAAGATAGCATTGGCCACTGAATATTCCGACGCATATAGAAATAAGACACAAAATTTGAAATACTCTGGTATGGCATTAAACTCTAGCAAGTTAAACATAAAGTATTTGACATTAGAAAAAATGTACCCATAAAAGCATTAGAAATAGAAAGAAAGTACTCATGAGAATTCCTGTTTCAGGTGATTGTGAATTTGTTGGGTTTTGTTCGTTTTTGTCGAGTTTTGTGTTGTGTGTGAACGCATGTGATGTTTTAGTTTTGAGTGTGGAGATTTGTGCTGTTTTTCTAGTGTTAAATGTATGCGTGGAGTTTTTTGCTCTCCTTCACACGTGTAGGTATTGTTTTCCAGAGGGAACGTGCGCTATCACTGCAGTATTTTCATTCCAGATTTAGCCAAATAAGACACATCAAAGCAACTTTAAAAACAGTCATGTTACAAAGCCGAAAACAGCTAAATCATAACTCTCTAGTTTCAAAATATGGCTCCCCACTAAAAAGGATTTCAACAACATCTGACTTGTATCAAGTAGAAGTCAATGTGATAAGCAGAGCTATAGGAGACCTTTGAAGACCATTTACAAAGAAGTCAATGTGATACGCAGAGTATTTTCATTCCTTTTAAAAATTTAATTAATAAATATTAAATTAGTTGAATTAATTTCATATAAAATATATGCGAGCATTAAATTAGTTAATTAATTTAACCTAAAACTATAATGTATATATATAATTTAAAACTTTAAAAGTTATAATGAATATATATATATATAATTTATAATGGTGTATTATTTATTTTTAGTTATTTTTTAATTTTGTAATTTAATTTTTTTATTAAAAAAAATTGAATTATTTTGGTCAACGATGGTCAACACCAAGTCAACGCCGGTCAACGCCGTTTTTTATTAGATTCCAACGAACGGTGTACCGGAAATGATGGTTATGGTGTTGATACCATGTCATATGTTTGTTCGGGGATGTCCGTATGTGATAGCAATACTTCGTGTAGTTAGACATTTATATTGTCTGCATGTTTGACCATGTGATGGCGTATACTTCGTGTAACTGACAAACAATTTCCCAACTTATAAACCAAAAATGAATAAAGGAATAAACGCATGAGACTTATATACCTATAAGCTCTGGTTATGACTTCAGTTGTAAGCGAATTTAACAATGACAATACTCTGGAATTAGTTTCTTCACCAGGAGAGGTATAAACATCAGGAAGCTCCTCAGACAGATATCGAGAAGAGCCAAAGTCTCCCAACTTCAACTGAAGCGTTTCATCAACTAGTATATTAACATCTGTGGAGGAAACAGATAGATTTTAATTAGAAGAAAAAACATAAAACAACAAGAGAAGGGAGAAGCAATAATGCATATTTTATCTTTGATATCACGATGAAGAATTTCTTGAGATGAAGATAGTGAAGTGCCTCGAACAATTGATTCATGAGAAGCTTGTTGTTCAAGAAAAACATATGAACATATAAGTAGAAGAACATATATGATTATTACAAAAGCTATCTTTAACAATGTCAATACCCTACCTTAATATTGTCAGAAGTAATTGTAGTTTCTTTAGCTAGTGAAAGTAAATCATAATCCATGAACTCAAGCACAAGATTGATTTTTCGTTTGTCCTTGTGCAGAGCTTTTAATTCGATGATATTATCATGCTTCAGTCTTTGCAGAATATCTATCTCCCTGTTATTCGTGAATAAATCTGGATCTCTAAACTTTTTTATAAAGAGCATTTTTAGTTCAAAATTTTCACCATGAATGTTTAGGAGATTTTAAGTAGTTTTTGGATTATACATTTTAGTTTTTTAGATTTTAGATTTTGTGTTTAGGTTTTGGATTTTGCAAAATAAAATAAAATTAAAAAAAAGAGAAATTTAATATATATATATATATTATATATATATTTCGGAAAAAAAACCTCAAAAACAAAATTGAAATGAGATTTTGGATTTTGTTAAGAAACTGGTAAGAAAATTTAGAATCTAGATTTCCTATCTTATTATATAAAGTTGGATTTTCGAAGTTAGCAATTCACGAGATCATGACACGTGTCATATTTAACGGTTAGAGATTTTGACATGTGTTGAAAAATATTTTGATTTTAAAAACAGAAATAGATAATTATGAGAAAAAATTAAGATGTAAATAAATTTTAAAGTGTAAAAAGATAATGTTAAGTAAATTTTAACTTAAATAATTTAAAAAAAAATAAAAATATAATGTTAAGAAAAGTTTAAAGGACCAAGTAGATAAATATTTTGTAAATGTTTAGTAAGTGCATATTATATGATTAATTTCATCTAATGAAGAGGTGAATTTATTTTTTAACTTATAATATCTTTGCTTTTGGTTTGATGATTTTTATTTTTGCTTTTGGTTTGATGATTTTTGGTTAGTGTACTAATGATTTCTCGATGCGATGATCTAAAAACGTTTGATATGAATATCATGTGATCATGTAATTTTTAATCTAAATATGACTTTTTGTATGGTTTTACATGTTTTGATAAGATAAGAATTATTTGGTCAATGTTCAGCAGGTTGATGTGTAAAAATTGGTTTTACCGGATAAATATGTAAAATTTGAAATATGATTAATTTGATCGAATGAAGAATTAAACTTTTTGACGTATAATAGTTCATAAAAGATTTTTCAGTTTTTCGGTTATATAAAATCTCAATTTCTCATATTTATGTATATGTATGTAGATTATAAACTGTAAAGAGTTTTAGAAAATAAAACTGATTAAATTTAGTATATGTATTGTAATACGTAATAAAATTTTAATGTAGTATATATGATAACAGTACAATCTATTAAATTTGTAAAAAAATGTATTGTGTATCATAAAAGTTTAAATAACTAATATATTAAAAATTTACATTAATTAATTCATAAATTTGTTTATAGAACTTAAAATTTTGTTTTTACCTTTTATTTTTATTTGTTACACGGGTTATCAAATTTTTAATTTTAAAACCCGCGTATACGCGGGTTCTAATCTAGTAATTTAGAAAATTCACTTTTTAAAAGAATTTTAAATAGTTATAAAATGGATTTTTGAAAAATCTAAAACCAAAAACCATTTAAAATACCTATAACCGTTCAAGAGCTTCAAAGAAAAAAAAATATCATAGACCACAAACTTTTTTAGCTTCGGGGCATAAATTTCCAGGGCTGACTTTGTTTCGGATCTCCGATATATTATTGGACTTCCATACTTTTAGAGTCGGGTCTATGAACTAAATAATATGTTTTATATTAAAAGGAAAAATAGAATAGAAACCGTAAATAACGTATGACTATAATTTTTGACAAAGTTTCGGTTACACCGGCCACTAGTTTAGAGTTTTCGAATTTTCGCGTTAAACGCTTTGTCAAACAAGAACATGTAGAACCATGTATTTATTAGAAAAATATTTTATTTGTACTCGAAAGTGTTTATGATTTGAGCTAATCATGTTATTTATTATCTCATGTGAAATCGTAACTTCTTTTGTTAACTTAAAAGAAAAAAAAAAATCTGAAGAAATCACAATGATGATAAGCTGAGAATTCATGGATGGGTTGTTATGGGTTAGATCAAATATAGACTAGTGCTCGACGATGAATTCACGACCGATGAGTTCAGATTTATGTGAGAATTCTCCAAAAAACATCAGTCCCTGATTTCTATACTATTCTCAGCATCCATTTAAATATTTAATAATGTATATATATATATATATATATATATATATATAGTTGCTTGATATAGTCGTGTCTTATCATTCAAAGAAACAATCAGAAAGAAACAATCAAACGAAACCAACAAATCCCAACACGTTCACATTGACCTTTTGTTCGAGTCAGCGAACTAAATTACAAATAGTGGGAAGAATCATTCAACAAATTAAACATTTTACGTTGAATTTATTGAACTATCTATATGATATCGCCAACACTTGCCATTTCAAACTTCAAGTGCATCATATTTCAATGGAATTTTTTTTTTTTTTTAATTTGAATATTCTAGTATTCTGGATTTTGAATATTACCACCACAAATATAACGAGTCGAGGAAAGACGGTTTAGATATTTTTTACCATTTTAAAACATCAAGTTCATCATTTTAATATCCTGAATGTTGCAAGTGTATATATGGACTAGTTCAACATGTACTCATCTATAAATTGAGGTCTATGTCTCATAAGTTTCACATCTCTTCATTCCAACCTTAAACAAGAAACAAAAACCCTTCCTCTCTTCGAATAATCGCTTTAACTAATATATGGCAATGAAGAGTACTCTCTCATTTCTCGAAGTTTTGTCTATCTTGGCTATAACACTTTCATTAGCCATTGCTTCTGATCCAAGCCCTGTTCAAGACTTTTGTGTTGGTGTCAACACCCCGGCAGATGGCGGTATGTACATGATCACTTCCTAGTCAATTTTACTAATATCATTCGTAAATTATTTCTCATTTCTAACACTTTTTTTTTTTTTGGTTGTTTTGTTCAGTTTTTGTTAATGGAAAGTTCTGCAAAGACCCAAAGCTTGCGACCGAAAATGACTTCTTTTTCTCAGGGCTTCACAATGCAAGACCCGTAAACAATGCAGTCAGGTCAAATGTGACAGCCGTCAATGTTAACAACCTTCCAGGGTTAAACACCCTTGGAATCTCACTTGTCCGTATTGATTATGGAATTGGCGGACAGAACCCACCTCACACTCATCCACGTGCCACCGAGATCTTAGTTGTCGCCGAAGGAACTCTTTTAGTTGGGTTTGTCACGTCAAACCCAGACAATCGCCTCATTAGCAAAACGCTCAACGTAGGTGATGTATTTGTGTTTCCAGAGGGACTCATCCATTTCCAAGCGAACATTGGCCATTCACCAGCGGTTGCATTCGCTGCTTTGAGCAGCCAAAACCCGGGTGTTGTCACCATTGCCAACACCGTGTTTGGGTCTAACCCACAAATTGACGCAAATATTCTTGCAAGGGCATTCCAGTTGGATTCTAGGATTGTCATGGATCTTCAGGGCAAGTTCAAGAAATAATAATATTGTTCTTTGAATTGCTTTTATTTTATGTATCAAGACCTGATGTATGTCGTTGCATTTGTATTCTTCAAATTCTATTAAATGATCTATGTTTTAATGTCTTTTTCTCAAAAGGGTAAATGTTTTTAACATTATGTTGGAAATTCACGACAAATATATCTTCTGTGATCGTGTTTATCTTTAACCAAAAAAGTATTTAAGTCCCTCGTGTAATAAATTTTGTGATAAACTTACAACCAAAAAAAAATGTTATATATTAAACGAGTCGTATGATTTTGTTACAAAATATCATGGACCCATATTTGGTCAGCACTAACGAGAGATTAACTCCAGTAACAATGGAAGAATCCAAAAATAGAAAACCCCTAAATCCTTAAATCGTAATATGAATGAAACTGATCAAATCCGAGCTCATATTCCAATCACTCTCGACATGGGAAAAATGAATTACGACGTCGTGTGGCGTAGATTGTTTCAGCTTCGATGTTCTCGTCCATCTGATCTATGTGGCACACCTCAACCCCAACTTCTATTATCTTCTTACCCTCTTAACCACGAAACTCAACATCTTTATATGCTACCCCTAGCAACGAGCCCATTGTTTCTTTATCTCACACCATTTCAATCATTCTTCACCTAATTATATACATCTACACCTACCAATGAACTCAATCCTACAGCTCCATCTCACGTTTACACAAGCAGTCGTAATGGGATCATAAAGATGAAAACAAATCATATCTCTCCACACGGACACAACTTTTCATCTTTACCTAAAAATTAGATTAAATTCGATCGATGTCCAAATGCCAAATCATATTTTTCCCTTAGATTAATGACATTATTATTGCCCGCAACACATTGGCAATCCCAAAAACGTCGTCGTGTTAACAAAACATTATCAAAACGACGTCGCGTTAAGGATTAAGATATAAAGTCTCAAACGACATCGTTTTGAGACTAATCCGAAAAGGGAAATTATAAGACGGAGAACAGGGAGAGATGGATCAACGACGCTGTGAGTTTACTATCGAAAATTTCCTTCGGTATTTGGCAGATAACGTTGGGACCAACAAGTAAGAAAGGCAGAGAGAAATGGATCAACAACGCTTTGAGCTCACTGTCAAAGACTGCCTTCAATTTGCTTTGAATAAAGGGATACCAAAAGCAAGACATTGGGCACATTTGGGATGTACGTTCAAGCCTCCACCATTTGCTTGTCACATACCTCGTGTTTCCATGAAAGGAGAAGTGATTGAGGTTAAGAATTTGGTTGAAGCATTGGAGATGTTGAGGCAACAACCGGTTGGAGCAAGACTCCATGTTTTCAGTCCACAGCTTGATTGTGTTGGAGATGTAAACTGTTGTTAGTTTATCAGTTGGTGAGGGTTGTTCTCCATGTCGTCTATCATTCCGTTCTCTCCAAATGGAATGGATCGTGTTTTGAAAGACATACCTTAGGATAAAAGCTTTCGTGTTGTCATGTTCTTTGTCAACAAGAAGCTTACAAATTTCACTCCAACTTGCTGTAAACTTATCTTGCAACACCCCTCTCATGAGTGCGTCCCAAACCTTTAAAGAGTATGGACACAAAAAAAACAAGTGTTCCCTCGTCTCCATAGGTTCCTGGCAAAAAACACAGGTCGTAGTCGCATTTCGATTCCAAGTTTTCATCCTGTCACCCGTTGCCATTCTGTTATTGGTAAATAGCCAAGTAATGAAAGAGTACTTTGGGGTGGAGTAGGAGAACCAGAGCCCTTTATACCCCTCCATCAATGGCTTTGCAACTCTAATATGTGACCACGTCTCTTTGGATACAAACTTCCTTCGGTGGTGATCACTTTTTCCTTTCCACAAAGCAACGTCAAACTCATTCTCGTTTCTAATCAGCTTTTGCTTCCTCACTTCCGCCTCCACAAAATTTAAGAAATCTTGTCGGTGCTTTCGCTTCCGATTCATATCCATCACCTCTCCCACTGTACTAGATAAGGGGATCCCCAAATCAATACAACCTCTCTCCCCGAGCTTCTCATAGAGGCACCCTAGTGGGCTCCAATAGTCAAACCAGAAGGAGGTGGACCTACCGTTGTTAACCTCAACGCGATGAAACCGTTTTGCTTTATCTCGGTATTTCAAAAGTTTCTTCCAAATCCATGATCCACACGATGTGTTGTCTTTGACAGCCCAAAAAGAACCATTTCGAATTAGATATCTCTTCACCCAATCCACCCATAACGAGCCTTTTGCGGATAGAATACGCCATATCAACTTCAGAACACTTACTTTGTTTGCTTCTTCTATTGAACGTAAGCCTAACCCTCCTTCACATTTTGGGGTGCACACATCTGACCACGCCACTTTAGCTTTTCTCGGGTTTAAAGATGGTCCCGACCACAAGAAAGCTGAGCACATTTTATCTATTTCTTGAATGCAAGCTTTAGGCAATCGAAAAGCAGCAATCCAGAAATTTGTAAGACTGAAAATTACCGAGCTTATTAGTTGTAACCTTCCAGCAAAGGAGAGAGAACGAGCTGTCCATGAACTTATCTGAGATCGAATTTTTTCTAGGAGTGGAGCGTAATCCGATGCAGTCATCTTTTTCGTCATCAGCGGAAGTCCTAAGTACCGAACCGGTAAAGAACCATGTTCGAAAGGGAATTGTTGGAGGATTTCTTCCTGAGTAACCCTGGAAATACCTGCCATATATAGAGTAGATTTTTCGAGACTTATCTTTAGGCCCGAGTGAATTGCAAAATCATCGAACACCTCGAGAGCACCCTGTATGGATTTCTTTTCCCCTTTCACAAAAACCATCAGATCGTCCGCAAAACAGAGATGGGTTAACTTCATATGCTTACAATTCGGGTGGAATCCAATCAAATTATCACTCGCTGCCTTGTCTATCTTTCGGGAGAGAACATTCATACAAATCACAAACAAGTAGGGACTTAGAGAGCAGCCTTGTCGCAGTCCTCTTTCGCTGCCAAAATAACCTGCTAATTCACCATTCACTTGCACTGAGAAAGAGGCTGTAGTTACGCAAACCTTTATCCAGTTAATGTATTCCTCTGGGAAATCAAGCGCTCGTAGCGTATTCAGCAGGAACCCCCACTGAACTGAGTCAAAGGCTTTTGATATGTCAATTTTCATCGCACAACGAGGTGATATAGATTCTTTATGATAGTCCTTTATAATTTCCGTGGCTAGGAGAAGGTTTTCCATCAACAATCTGTCTTTAACAAAGGCTGATTGATTCGGAGAAATGAACTTTGGGAGAATTACCTTGAGCCGGTTAGCCAGAATCTTCGATATTACTTTATAAAGAACATTGCAGCAAGATATCGGTCTATAATCTTTCATGACTTTAGCTTCTTTCTTCTTTGGGATCAGAGCTAATATCGTGGAGTTCACTCCTTTGGGTAAGAACCCTTTCTTGAAAAAAGATTGGATAGCTACCACAAAATCATTACCCACTATCGACCACGTCTCCTTGAAAAATTCACATGTGAAACCATCCGGACCTGGAGATTTGTTTCCTGGCATTGAAAATAATACTTTTCTCACCTCCTCCGCCGATACTTCCTGTGTGAGCATTATCTTATCACCCTCATCGCATCTAAAATAAAGCAGATCTTCCAGCTCTTCCCGAGACCATTCGACATAATCTATCGGTTTAGTAGATAGAAAATCCTTGAAATACCTCTCCGCTTCAGCCTTTATATGATCATGATCAGAAGCTCTTTGTCCATCTTCGCATTGAATCTCTTTGATATTATTGCGGACCTCTCGGATTTTTGCCGCAGTATAGAAAGCTTTATTATTTCGATCCCCCGTTTTCATCCAGTGAAGCTTTGCTTTCTGCCTTAGGTACCCTTCCTCAATATCTGCTAATCGCAGCCACTTCTCATATGCGCCAGCCTCTAACTCCACAGATTGTGAAGTCGGATTCGTCATTGTTGCAGTCTGCAATTCACAAAGAGTGTTGTAAGCCGTTTTTGTTTTTTTCGAAATATCAGCCAATAGATGTTTTCCCATCTGTCGCAAATGCGGTTTCAGTCCCTTCAGTTTCTTTGACAATCTATGTATGGCAGAGGTAGAGTGGTAAAGAGGTGGAGACAGATTCCAGACCTTTCCGACTTCTTCTTGGTAGCCTGAGTATGTAGTAATGGTGTTTGTAAACTTGAAAGGCCTTTTGACCCTCCCCTCCTTCTCTGAAACATAAAACCGACAACGCAAATGATCTGAACAACCACCCGACTCGAAAACACAGTAAGACTGATCATATTTCTGGATCCATTGTTTACTCACTAACACCCTGTCTAGTTTCTTACAAATTACTCCCTCCTGTCTTTTGTTACACCATGTGAAATGCTCACCTTGGTAACTCAAGTCTGTTAGCTCACAATGACGGACTATCTCCTGAAAATCTCTCATCCCTGGTGGAAGTGATGGAGATGATTCATATAGGGAGTGGTCCTCTCCCTCTAAAATCTCATTAAAATCTCCACAGATTAGCCAAGCTTTACCTTGAAACAGAGGGGAATCATGGTGAAACCGTATATCATTCCAAAGTATCTTACGTTCCTCTGCAGAGTTTGACGCATAAACAAATGAGATAAAAAAATCATCCTTTCTTCCTTCTATATAGATCGAGCACGTAATAAGTTGTAAAGTCTTATAAAGAGGAGTGACACGCACGTTGTTTCTCCAAACTAGCCATAGTCTTCCTAAGCGATGTTCTTCATAATTAGAGATGAAAGACCAATCCTTAAAAACTGATTTAACAATTTCATCCGACCGTCGTTCTTTCACCTTTGTTTCTATCAAACAGCCAAAATCAAACTTGCTGTGATTTATCCAGTCTCTAACAACTCCATGCTTTTCCTTCTTGTTGAAACCGCGAATGTTCCAAAAGAACCCCGACATTAATTAAGTTTTTGTGAGGCACGTGTCTTCAGAAGGCTAGGATTTGGGGGCCTAGCGTGCTGCGTCGATAGAAATTTATGTCCTTCTTTAGATGCTCTGGGAAGAGACTGGCGTATCATTCCCTCTGTAACCCCCTTATGTTCAGACTTAGTCCCAACCTCACACTTTTGTGTGATTTGACCCTCGTTTCCCGTCTCGTCCGTATGTTCTTGTGTCGTCTCCTCTTTGTTCATTTCTCCCCCGTTAATATTTATGTCTTCTCCCTTTTCACCCTTGTCGCTTAGACATGAGAAAGAGTTGGAGATGATGGAAACTTCCCCATAACGTAGCTCTTTACTTTTTTCGGGGCTTCTTCCTACCTTGGTTGGTGTATGCCATTCTTTCGCGTCTCCATCTGTTGTGGCCTCCCCCTCAACTACCTTCACGTTCTCACTGGCATCATGTTCTTGCGTTGTTTCCGTAAGGACATGAGCTTTAGAGATACTACTTGATTCCACCATTACATCTTGCTTTTCCCCTGTTTCTTGCACTGTTTCCTCTGTAATGTTAATTTTTCCAAGGTCTGTTGCCGTTTGTACTACTCCTGCATCTCTCTTTTTTCCGGCCAAGCAATCCGTATGTAAGTGACCCCATTTAGAACACTCAGTGCATCTCGGAGGTAACCAAGGGTAAACAAACTCCACAATCGTATCCCCTCCTTTTTCAGATTTAAAGGAAAAAAACTTTGGTAGCTTCTTCGTTAAATCTACTTCTACAAAAACTTTCGCCTCCTCAAAAGATTTGCATGCTTCTGTATCCGGGTGCAGTTTCTTAGGTGTTCCCAATGGACTGGTTATTGTCACATTGATTGATAAAAACGTTCGGAACAGGCTAAGCACAATTCAGAGTGGGGGTGACATGAAGTATGAGAACGGGCTTCGATATTGGTTCTCAACAAGAAGAAACTAATAAAGCTAATGGAGTTCTTCCTTTGAGTTTTCTTTAAAAAATTTTACATTTATTTGTAACAAACGTTTATTTTTCTTTTGAATATAATTTAACATTAATTCAAAAAAAAAAAAAAAAAAAAGTAAACTGTTGTTAGTTACATTTCAAAAGTTTGTCATAGATTAATGACAAGAGTTTTGATCTAAACTTGTTCGATTATTTTGTTTTTGTGTTGTAGGGAATTTACTATGGCCCGTCAGCAGGTAATGGAACACGCTATGTTGGACTTAGAAATGTGATAATAGCTGGAGTGGAGGACATTGAGGGAGAGACTGTTGCAAATGTGAAAATATGCTACAAGAAGAAGACTTCATTTATCAATGTGTCTGTTTGTCGTATGTTTCTCCGAGTACCGCTCAATTGTGACGATGCCTCTCAGGTCATAGAGCCAACTGGTCTGCTTGTTGACTTCTGTGTCCCGCGCTTATCTATCAACTAAACAAAAGCTTGGTGGATCTTGGTAAGTATCTGGCTATCTGGAGCACTATATATGCTAGTTGTGGAACTTGTTTGTGGTCCTATAATAAGAATGTTTTATCAGACTTATTTTCTGTAAGTTAAGAAGTTAAGTATCTTAAAAACCATATGCTTGTTGTGTAACTCGTTTGTGGTCTGAAATTAAGATTGTTTTATGTGACTTTTATCTGTGAGTTAAGAAGTTGATCGCTACTTTCTAAAGATAAATTTAGGATCGATCTGGTACATGTGTGTATGTACGTACATACGATTAATTTTAAATATTAAGATGTATATTTGATCATACTTAATTAAACTCAACTAATTAAATAGTAATTTAAATTTAAAAGAAAAATTAAATGATATGTAGAAAGCAAACCAAAAAAAATAAAGAAGCAATTTTGGTTATGGTGTAACCTTCTAGATGGAGAGATCTCATTTAATTTTTTTTTTCTTTCTTTTACTATGCACAGATCTCATTTTGCTGTTATATATATAATTTTTAACTAACAAAAGATACTTTTTATTTTGTCGTAGGATATGATTTGCTCATTTGTGTTTGTTTTTGTTTCATGAATTAATTAAAAGCAAATTTTAAATATTAATTGTATTGTATATATTTTGGAAAAATAAAAAAGTAATTGATAAGAGATGGAAAGATGTCATTTTGATAAGATAATTTTGATATGAATTGGTTCATCAGCTAAAATCATCAACAATTTGAGCTTTATATCTTATATGTTTCTTACCTCTAGATTAAAACTCTTTCTTTCATCCAAAACAATCACTTTACTTGATACGACCATGAAGAGTCTCTCATTTCTTGCAATTCTATCTCTCTTAGCTATAATACTTTCCTTAGCCATTGCTTCTGACCCAAGCCCCCTTCAAGACTTTTGTATCGGTGTCAACACTCCAATAAATGCTCGTATATACATGTTTACTTCGTAATAGTTTTTACACTCATCTCTTTCATTGATTTCTTAGTTCTTATATTCTCTTTTTATTTTTGTTAATATTTTCAGTGTTTGTAAACGGAAAGTTCTGCAAGGATCCGAAGCTCGCCACAGCAAATGACTTCTATTTCTCAGGACTTGACAAAGCAAGAAGTACTAAATCTAGTCCTGTTGGGTCTAATGTAACAACCGTTAATGTTGATCAGATTCCAGGGTTAAACACTCTTGGAATCTCACTTGTTCGTATTGATTATGGAGTTAATGGACAAAACCCACCTCACACGCACCCACGTGCTACAGAGATCTTGCTTGTACAAGAAGGAACTCTTTTTGCTGGTTTTTTCTCTTCATTTCCTGAAAATCACCTTTATAACAAAACACTCAACAAAGGTGATGTGTTTGTGTTTCCAGAGGGACTCATCCATTTCCAAGTGAACATTGGAAAACATCCCGCAGTTGCATTCGCTGCTCTAAGCAGCCAAAACCCAGGTGTCATAATTATTGGTAATACCTTGTTTGGGTCTAACCCACCATTAGATCCGAATATTCTTGCAAAAGCGTTTCAATTGGATCCTAAGGTGATCATGGATGTACAGAACAAATTCTGATAATGAAATGAAAAATATTGTGCTTTTAATTGCTTTCATTTTTTTTCTACCTTTCTTTGTAACAAAGATCATGCATGTATCATTCGTTCATCAATAAGACAATAATGTGACAAGATGTTGTTCATTGGTTTTTTTACCTTTTCATTTAGTTGTGATGAAACACCCTCAGACTTAGTTGTGAATATTGTGATGTTTTTTTCTTAGGGCATCTTAGTTAACGATTATTTAAGGAGCAATTAAACCAATTTGAAAAAGAAAAAAAAAATAAACCAATGCTCGACTCAACTGATCAACAAGATATGCAATTGAAATATCATCAAAACCAGCACGTATAAGATCATGACAAGTTGAGAAAATAAAATCATTAAACAATCACATATATACCATTTCAAACTTCAAGTGAATCATTTGAAAATATTTTAACTTTATAATTTTTTTTTTCTTTTCAATAGAAATAATACCACCATAAACATGGGGGTGTTGACACTTAAGAGAACACGATTAAAACAATTTTCAAAACCGTTTCAAACTTCTATAGTTCAGACAATGTCGCATTTTTGGATTTTTAAGTGTATATGTATATGGACTGATTCAGAACCTAAATTCATCTATAAATTGAGCTCTATGTCTCATATGTTTCTATAACCTAAAACCATATCTAAGAAACAATAAAAATCTTTCTTTTATCAAAATATATGTCAATGAAGAGTCTCTCCTTTCTTGCAATTCTATCTCTTTTGGCTTTAACACTTCCATTGGCCATTGCTTCTGACCCAAGCCCCCTTCAAGATTTTTGCGTCGGCGTCAACACCCCAGCAAATGGTGGTACGTACATAATAACTTCATAATCATTTAACTTTTACGCTCATGTTTCATTGATTTCTCATATCATATATTCTTATATCTGGTTATTATGTTCAGTGTTTGTGAACGGAAAGTTCTGCAAAGACCCAAAGCTCGTAACCGCGGATGACTTCTTTCTCACGGGTCTTAATAAACCAAGAACCGTTACTAATGCAGCCGGATCAAATGTGACAGCCGTCAATGTTAACCAGATTCCAGGGTTAAACACCCTTGGAATCTCACTTGTCCGTATTGATTATGGAGTTAATGGACAGAACCCACCTCACACCCACCCACGTGCGACCGAGATCTTGGTTGTCCATGAAGGAACACTTCTTGTAGGGTTTGTCTCATCAAACCAAGACGGAAACCGTCTCTTTACCAAAACGCTAAACATGGGTGATGTATTTGTGTTTCCAGAGGGACTCATTCATTTCCAATTCAATGTGGGAAAATCTCAAGCGGTAGCATTCGCTGCATTGAGCAGCCAAAACCCTGGTGTTATCACTATTGCCAACACTGTGTTTGGATCTAACCCACCAATAGATTCGAATGTTCTTGCAAGAGCATTCCAGTTGAACCCTAAGGTGATCATGGATCTACAGGCCAAGTTCTGAGCATGCTTTTAATTGCTTTCATTTGTTTTACCTTGTTTTTGAATAAGCATCATGTATTATTTATCTCCTTTCACCAGTAACGTGACATGGTATTGGTCATTGTCTTTCCCTTTTCAACTTTTTTCAATGAATTATTTTATATTTTATATTTTCAAGAATAGATTAATGCTTACACACAACGGCAAACACGTTATAAAAAGACCAAGAAAACTCTATACAAATCGATCCCTTTACTTTAACAAGCCACCATAAGAAACCATCTTCTTTTGCGATGAAATTTCTTATCACAAAACTGACTCGGCATCGAACACAGTCATGTAGAAACCACCTCCTAAGGGCATCTTTATCGGTGCATTTTTGAATTTAGATCTTAAGACATATATAATAATATAATAATGGTAAAAAACATAATCAATAATGGTAATATAATAATAGTACACGGAAAGTTGTCGCGAGAATTAGGGATTTTTTTCCTTTCCCAAATTTGAACCCAATCACAGCTAGCCACATGTTTCTAAGATCTGAGGCAAAAATATCTTGCTGAGGATCTGTTTCTCACATTTCCTCCTCTCTTTTCATTATTTTACAATTTTTTAATTCTACGATTTTGGGTAAACATATGCCTATAAGGGTATAGTCAAAATGCAAGTATTTCCATTTTCTAATGCGAGATATTCTAGCAAAAGAATCAGCCTTAAGGTTTGGGTTTGAGCTTAATGGATTTACAAAGATTGTGGGTTACCAACTCAAAAGCAATTGACATTTAGCTAGTGGAAGAACTTATACATCTTAATTATATATTAACATTGAATCTTTTTTATTTTCTGATGTTGGGATATTCTAACAAGAGATTAGGCTTAAGGTTTGTACTTTTGTAGTTGAGGTAAATTTAATGGAGGCGACTTAGATAAGATTTTAAAGCGGAGAAATTCGATGTAAAAAGAGGTTAATTTCTCTTCGTGGAAGAGAACATTTTTGTCCAATCTCGAGGTCTTAAGCATGAATATGATCTAAAGAAATTCAAAACAAAATACTATTAACTTATTAAGCAAAAAGCTTTTGCGTTTATATAAAAGAAAATAAAGAAATATGTGAACGACAATATTTTTATTGTTTTCAAATTTATAAATAACTCTCATTATTGAATTTTAGATAAATTTGATAATTATGTTATCGTTTGGCTTTAAATATGACTAGGTAAGTATCTTGTGCCATGCATAAAATTCCATATTTTAATTATTACAATATTTTAGTGTACTTACAGATTATATAGTGGTTAAGTTTTATTTCATAATATATTTTAAATACATTTTAAAAAATAAATTAGATTATTTTTTGAATTACTAAATCACCAGATTAGTTTAATTGGTTTGAATGTGTGATTGTGAGTGAAAAGTTTTTAAAAAAAAATTATAAATATATATATATATATACATATTTATAAACACATATATAGATATAGTACAATTAATGTTTTTATAAATATACTTATTATAAGTTATATATAATGTATTCATATAGTAAAATTGATTTTTAAGTACTTAAAGAAAGTATTATATAATTTTACAAATTTAATATATTAATATAATAAAATTTATTTTAAGTATTTAAGAAAAGTATATTATATGGTGAGAGTGAAACATTATTTATCTATTGTAATATATATTTTTAATTTATTTTTTCCAGATTTTTTTATTACATGATCATTAAAATTAAATAAATAATTACAAAACTAATTATTTTATTTCTTTTTAAAATTTAATAATAGTTAAATATAATAATGCTTAAAACGATATGTTTAGTTTTTTATTGGATTAGAGTTTTTTTCTTTATTTTAATTTAACTTTTTAACACAAAATTCAATTATTTGGTCATTATAAGTTTTTCTTACATTTAAAAAAAAATAATCCTTAAAGGGGACAAAAATATATAAACAATTACCTAATATCTGTATTTTAGATTTCTAAATGTAATAATAGGAAACATAATAAAATGCTACAGATAATATGTATTAATGGACTTGAGTTTTAGTAGTATTTATATACAATAGAGATGTAATGGATCAATAGATCTCATTGAACAAGTTTTCTAACCATCAAAAGCAAGTCACAACCTAAATATATACATACATAGAGAGAAAGAGAGAATGGAACGAAGAATCTTGTACAGTTTGGTAGTGATGGTTATGTACTTGGTCAGTTTAGGGTTTATTGTGGGAATGTGCTCAGATTCAGAGTCACTTGTCATGGACGAAACTTATGTGTCGTCGTCATCATCATTACCATTATCGTCTGAAAATAATTTTGCTCCGAACAAGGGTGAGTTAACCATCTCTTTTTTTTTTTTTTTTTTTTTTTTTTTTAAACCAATCTTCTCATTGATGAATATTATCTCTCTAAGACCATTCATCATCCTCTTATGAGGGTTTTTAACATGAATTAATAATTTAATTTTAAAATATCCTATTTAATATGTCTATGCAAAAACACAAATCTCTACTGTTCAAAGATACTCCTTAGATTTTTCTCATTTTTTATTATTTTCAAATTTTAAGACACTCTTTCTATTTTGTGCAATAGAAATGCTCTAACTATTGATTCGTCTATTTTCGTAATGTAGTGGTAGCGCGGACTATCTCTGGACATGAATGGCAATTAGTTGTGACTCGAGCCTTAAATCCTGTAATTGTTATGTTTATGAACCAGTTGTGCATCCCATGCAAACAACAACACGAGATAGTTAACTTATTGGCCTCGGAAGTTGCCGGGAAGTTCGATTTTTACTTACTAGACACTAGTGTTGATCAAGATATCGCAGTACGGTACGAGATCACCAGCGTGCCAAGCTACTTTGTCTTTAAAGACGGCAACGAAATGGGTAACATGACTGGAGTTAAATCTTACGCGGTATTAAGGGAAGTTGTCAGGAAATATTCGGGGGTTTGAGAGTTGTCTAAACAGATCTTTTATAATTATTCAGGACTGTATCTTGAATTCTAAACTGTTTCTGTTTCCATCAAAATCCGTCGTAAATCACATGATAGTTAAGGCATAAATATACTTCGGTCTTTTGAACAGTTGGCTACAAATTAGTTTTACTTCTAAGACATTCGTATACAAATGATATTTCATCCCAACACATCATCTAAGTGCATATGCTATTTTGATCAAACAGACAATATTTGATACACATACAAATGCTGCATTCAAATGCATAAACAAATATAACACCTAATAGTCTAATACCAAACAAAAGTCTATATGTTTTATTGCTGGGCCATGGGCTTGGCCATGTTTGACTAAGTTATAAGACCATACGCAGTGGCACACTTCTCTCTCGGGTGTGACCATTTTAAAAATGGAAAATAATAGATTTAGAGGTGTTGAGACAAAATAAGGGTGTAAACTAACATCAGGGTGTTAGTCACACGTGGCAAAATCTATCTCTCTCTCTCCTTTCTTTTTCTCCACTAACCAAATCTCTCTCTCTCTTAAAAAAAATAATACTCCCTCCATATCCATTTAAGTGTCGTTTTAACTGTAATTCCCTAAATTAAGAAAACATGAATAATGACACTTCTATCCTCACAAAAATTGACAAATTACAATCTCACATTCTTCTCCTCCGACAAAAACAATGACGAACCAAAAAAAAAGCTTTAGTGAGAAACATCTTCAATGGCGTTCTTTCCCTTCTTCTTCTTCATCGTCTTCCTCACTTCACTATCATCATCTTTTCTTCCTCTTTCAGTATTCTCAGCAACAGTAGTCGAAGATCTCGCTAATCTCAGTCCACCTCCTGATTTCGACACCACTATTGCCAACAACTGTCTTCGTGATCCGTTGCTCCGTTACTGCAACAAGATTGTACAATTAGGGTTTGGGTTTCCATCAATTATTACTCCTGGTGGCATGAGCGTCTCTTTGGCGGTCAGAAATTGGAGGAAGAGGAAGACGGAGATTGAGCTGACGAAGTTCACGAACCAAAAGCAGAGTTTGCTTTGGTGAGTTTTTGTAACTTTTTCCCCAAATTTTTGTTGAAATTGGGTTTATTGTTTCATTTTAACATTTTCACATTTTCACATTGAGTATCAAAACTTGGAGGGAAACAAAAATTAACCAAATCAGATGATTAAAACTTGGAGGCAACTTAATTCGACTTTTACATTTTTCATCTCCTTCTAATTTTTCATTTTCACAAGCTCTCTCTGAATCAGCTCCTTCTAAGTTCATTTTTCAACTCCATGGCAACATTTGATTAAAACAAGATCATTTTCTGTTCATCTTCCATGGCTAATGAAAATCATTCTTTTGATTTAAACTCAGATCTTGGAGAAGATACTAACTCAGATCATGGAACAAATGAAGAACCCTCTGATGGGGAAGAAGGTACTTATGTCTACTACTAAGCTCTTCTACTCTGATGTCTTGATCCCTTGTTGATTCATTGAGCTGTTTTCTGATTAGATTTTTGAGATTTTGCTCGTTAGAGAGCTCATGTCTCATTAAGTCTCTCTCTGTACTCATAAACTTCTCGTTTCTTCTGCATACTCAATTGAATTCGTAGACACCTTTAGAAAACAAAATGAAGAACATATGATCTACTTGTTTTTGAATCATCTTGATGGATATTGAATTTTGAATCATCAACGAATGTCAAGCTTAATTCGTTGTTGTGATTTTGTGTTTGTAGGTATTGTCAAGCTTAATGGAGTACACTTTTTATCTGTTGGAATTGCAGATATATTGGCTGCAGCGCATGCTATCTTCCAGACTCATAATGTAAGAGACTTGATCATGCATATATCTATTTCTTCCAGCCATGGTAGTTTCCTTTTTCTGAATGTTTGGTTCTTTAGCTACACACCTAATGCCCATCTTATTATCACACTTGCATATGGAGTTATGGACTGCAATGTGAAATGGACTTTTTTCTTCTTTGAATGTTCAGGCTAGAGATGACACATTTGATGAGCTTTTACCCGAAGGGTCTCAACTTGTCCCTTTTTCAGAAGACGCCTCTGCCTCAAGCTTCGAGGGCCTTGATTTTTTGGTGGTTCATAATGGTGTTATCACTAATTATGAGGTTCTTTAACTTCTCTGGTTTTTTAACTTCTCTTGTCTTATGTATCAAAAAGAGTCTTTTTTTTAATAAAAAGAACTCATTTTGATTCTGTTTTTGTTGTTAGGTATTGAAAGAAACGTTAGTGAGGCATGGATGTACTTTTGATTCGGATACAGATACTGAGGTTATACCAAAGCTTGCTAAGTTTGTCTTTGATAAAGCTAATGAAGAAGGTAACTAATAATGCTGATGTGAGATTTAAAGTTAGTGTTGTTTTAATTTAGCTAGTATGCTCATATTTTCAGTCTCTCCGACAAAAAAACCAAAGCAAACCAAAACTTTTTTTTCTGGCTATAGTTAGGTTTAGCTTGTTTTGAGTCTTGATGATGGTGAATTAGGTGTTTTTGTGTCTATGTTTATTTGTTAGCTCAGATTCGAGGAAATTGATGATAAGGATTTGAGATTTTGTTTTATGGGTAAATGGTGTCTGCTAACATGTTACTTTTGCTTTGTTAGGACCTGATCTTCTCAGAATTGCAAGTTGTTGTTTATGATGCTACTCCTTATGGTTTGCAATCGATCATGTCAATTAACTTTGCATCTCTGGACTTCTTATCAGGTTCAACTTTGCATCTCTGGACTTCTTCATCTGACCAAAGCTTCATCGGAGGATTACTCTTTGTTTCTTCATCTTCTTCTACTCTTTGTTTATGGATGTTTTGCTGTTTTGACCTTGAGTTCATATCAAAATTTTCAGAATTTCAAAATTTTCAGAATTTCTTGACAGCAATTATAAGACTGTTTTGTTGTTTCGTGAAAGAGAATTTGACAGCAATTAGTTGTTTACGGAGACTGAGTGGGAAAAGCTGGAGAAGAAGAAGTGAGAGATATCGGGTTTAGAGTTAGTTGTGATTAAGGGTAATATAGGTATAATAAAGCAAATTAACTAGAAACGACATTTAATCAAAAACTAAAAGGTGTGTCTAATACGACACTTAAATAGATATAGAGGGAGTAATAAATATATTATTAACATCTCTTAAAGAGATGTGCCAATGTGTATGCTCTAAGTTACAAGTAAGAGCTATATTTTTATTTTTTATTTTTTCATAAAAAGAGCCATATGTTTTTGATGAAGAAGTTAATTAGATTTTATGTAGAAAATCATTCAAGAATCAGCAGAGGAAGATATCAAATAGACAAATAGAAATATAATAAGATAAAGCTAGCTTCTTATGGTTATGTACATATGACCAGAAAAATCTTAAATGAGAACAAAATATGGGTCAAAATATAGAGCAAAAAATATATAAATTATCTTCTTCTCTTGTTTCTTGATAGGCTTCTTCTATATCCTCTGTACATAAAATCTATATTATTTTCTAGAATTTTCTTACCAAAAAAATAAAAAAGGTTATTAGTAGGGTGAAATCCTAAGATGGAAGCCTTTTGGTGCAAAAACTCTTGGAAACACCATTAATTCATCCCCTCCTAGTTCCTCCCATCTGCCATTATAATTAATTCAACTAAGTTAAACACTTCTCAACCCAATCCACAATAACTCCAAAATTAGAACATCACCAAGAACACACCTGTATCTGGTAACAAAGTAATGGAGAAAGCTCGAGATCTCGACAATCCCTAGTTCCTTGCCAGGACAAAGCCTTGTCCCTCCTCCAAACACAAAGCATGAGTTCTGTGACTCCAAGCTCTTCTTCTGCGATTCACAAATTCAATAAAACCCTTGATTAGATTAGAAGGTTTCAGACAAAGAGAAAAAGAGGAAACTGAGAACCATACTAATAGTCCATGCGTTTCAAATTAATTATAGTTTTAAAAGTTCTGATACAAATGAAATTTGTTACTAGAAGATCGTTTTATAAGTCTCTATAATATTGTAATTTAGTTTAAAATATTACATTGAAAGTATAAAACGGTATATTATGAAATTACTATATGTTAAACTAAAATAATATTTATTATGGAATCTACTAAAGACAATACTTACCATCCATCTCCATGGATTAAAGATCAATGGGTCTTCATAAAGATTTGCATCATAGTTAATTTCCCTTGTGTATACGTAAATTCTCCATCCTTTTGGGATTAAATAACCTGCAATTATTAAAGATTCATGATCAGAATACTAAAATCAATTAAAGAACACACAAAAAAGGTTTATATTCTTGTCGAAATTATTGAAGTGAAATACCCATGGATGGCTCACACTAAAGAGGATGCTTTCGTAGCTGGATTTGGTTGGTATTCATAATACACTCTAAATCATTGATATACTTAAGGTCCACCACATGCTCACATTATTTCACTCTTTTTCATAAATTTAAAAATTATAAATTTTTTTAATAAACACGAAAAAGGAATTGTAATAAAATAGATATTAAAATAATATATGTACGTACCGTTGATTTCCAAGTCACGAGTAGTTTTCCTTAGGACCCCATTAACGATCGTTGCCAATCTTGATGTCTCAAAAATTACCTGTAATATATAAATTAGTAATGGTTAAGTAATTGCTAATGAGTAATGCTTAGTTATTGTAAGTACAACATTAATGTTCAATACTCACAGCTCGAGTGAACTTCATTGACTTCACATCCTCAAGACCAAGTGGTTCGTCTGGTCGTTTTCTTTCTCTTAAAGCCAAATGCTCTCTCTACAATTCCAACACAACCCAAAATCAAATAACTAAACCAGATTAAACCGGATTGAATCGTAAAAATTGGTTATGTTCTTTTCTTATAGGGACATACTCTGAGTTCTTGAAGAGCTTTTGGGTGATCATGAAGATACTTAAGAGCCATCATTGAGGTCGTAGAGACAGTTTCATAACCTGAATACAAAATTGTCACGACTTGGTCTCTTATCTCTTCATCGGTTAATAAGTATCGGTTATCTTCCTTCTTCATCAAGTAACCTAACATATCTGTGAATGTTTCTCCAGAATCTCTACGTTCTTGCATCAGCTCTCTTAGCAATCTATCAATGTTCTTTCTTGCCTGAAAAGAAACCGAGAAAAGTTCAGTTTCTGTAATTTCACCTCATTTAGATTTTCTTATCAAGGCTGAATCGAGTATTTTACTTGGATTCCACAACGATAATTTGTGCCAGGGAGATCGATAGGAACCGATAAAGTTCCAACAACAAGCTTGAAGAACGCAGTTTTGAATTCTTCAACGAATGGTTTTCTTAAATTCTCAGCGATTTGTGTCAGTGAAGATAAAAATGCCATCTGCGCACGAAAAGCCACCCCAAAAAAATAGTATTACACAAAATATACATAAATAAACAAAACATTCTGACAAATATTCTCGGATATAAACAAAGACAAACATTCTCAATTATTTACTATTATACCCATCCATATAAGATTATCAGTGTGTTTATCAGTCTTTATCAGAAACTGTAACTAGATGGGTACAGAGGAATCAATTGATAAAGTCATAAAACAAAACCATCAAAGGTAAATTGATGTTTTAATGAATACTTTTTTGTTTCAAGTATACAAAAAGCTATGCAGAAGTTATTCTTTTACTAATTATCTGTATAATAAATTATTTTAACCATTGGTTATAAAAAAATTAAATTTCATTGATTAGTTTTGTAATATAATTTATTATACAGCTAAAATGTAATTAAAAAGAAACTGAGAAAGTTAAAAATGTAAAAAAAAAAGGTAAAACAAACATACATGTTTGGTCTTATCCTGGATATCAATATCTTCAAGATCATTCCACTGACCAAGATAGCTTCTCATGAAGTGATCAACTTTAGGCAAGATGTGATCTCTCATCATGGTCGGGCTTATAAGAGAGAGAAGCGAGCCTCTCATAAGCCGGTGGCTCGAACCATGAACCGCAGCCATGTTACAAGTCCCAAGAATGTCAAGCATCGATTGTGGGTAACCAGGAACCAAACCTTTTGATTCATTCTTTAAAATGTATCTGTTTACTTCTGAGTCCATTGAGACTAACGTTGGACAACCTAGAAGATGAGATTTAAAGAAACTCCCATATCTGTTGAATCTCAAGTTAGTTTTTTGTGGAAGAGAAAAAACAAAATCTTGATTTGATTGTTTTGAGTATTTTCTTACCGGAGTCTTTGGTTTCTCATGAAGTTAGGACCTTGTTTTAGGAACTCGGTGGTTTCGCCGAAGATTGGCCAGCCCATGGTTCCAGGAGGTAGACCATTTTTTGTATATCGCATCTGATTCCAACGGAGAAGAGCAGAACAGAGCGAGACGAGGATAACAAGAAGAACCATCATCACCATCACTGTTCCTATCTCACTCTATTTTTCTTCTTTATTTCTCTGTTCTGTGCTCTGTTTCTGAAACAGATCACTCTGTTTTGTTCTCTTGTTTTCTCTGTTCTGTCCTCTGTTTTGAAACAGACCAGAGAGAGAGAGAGAGAGAGGAATGTGGTTGAGACTAGGAAGGTGTGTTTGTAAGTGTTTATATAGAAAGCTAAGTCAAGTGCAGCATGCTCAGAGGAGAGAGTGAGAATGATAATGAACTTAGGGTACCATAGAAAAAATATTAAAGATTTACACCAACTCTGTCTATATTTCTTATTCTAAGTATTTGGGAAAACATGACACATTTGTCACTTTTATTGTCTCATAGCATGAAAATATGCATGATAGTGACCAAGGAGTTATTTCAAAGCATAATATATTTTTGAAAATTTTAATATGAATTCTTAGCCATTTGTATTAGTATTGAGATATGTCATGGCATACATTCAAACACTGTAATATGCTTGTGTTGTGTGAATTGTCGACGGTTATTTTTTGTTTTTATTAATTACTTTTATTTTGTTAAAGATTTTATTAATTACTGATTTCAGTAAAACAAATGATTGATCGTACACATTGTTAGAGAATAGAATACTATAGTAGAAATGCGATTAGCGGAGGAAAATTTTGAATAAATTGAATTAGGAGTGGTTCATACTATTGAAGAGTGTTTAGCCTGAAAATACTCAAAATAGTATATTTATAATTATTTTAAATACAAAAGTAGCTATAGAAGATTACATTAGTTTTATTTTTAACTAGATTAGCACCCGCGTATACGCGGGTTTAAAATAAAGAATTTATAATCCATATAAAAAAATATATTAAAAACCGCGTACGTGGGTTTATAACTAAAAATTTTATAACCCGTATAAAAAAATAGAATTAGATATTCTGTAAACTATTTATAATTACTTAATTAAATTTTTTCTTTTTGTTTATTAATCATTTTAATATATTTTTAATTATATAGTTTTTTATAATCAATCATGTTTTAAAATTTTATATCTTCATCTAGTGAAATCAATCTTTACGCATCAACCTCCTCAACGTCGGCAAAAGAATTTATAACTTACCCAAACGTGTAGAAGCATACGAAAATGTCACATTTAGATCAAAACATCTATTATAACACAATAGTCATATCAAACGTCTCTAAATCCTCGCATCCACAAAAATATTAGTACACTAATCATAAATAATCACATCAAAAGTAATCCAATGAAATAAATCATAGGTCGAGTATCCACCTACTCGTTAACAAAATAGTTCGACACCAATTATTGAAACATATAAACCAATACCAAAATAATTAGGTTTTGATCAAAACTTACCTTATCATACAACAACAGCTTCTAGATCAATCAGTTGAAATATCACTGAAATCTTCATGCATCGATACATATGATTTGTTCCACATCCTCCAAATTCACAACCATAATAAAAAAATATAATTAAAATTTCTATAAAATTATAGTAACAGTTATAAAACGCAATAAATCCATATGAGCTGATACGAAGACCTATCAAGGTATATATAAGAAACTGAGAGTCGGTCAAAATTATAGGGTTTTTTTCATTAATTCGACAATATATTTAAATATATATATATATATATATATATTTACCCGTAATTATTGTTGGAATTTTAAAAAAAAATTCACTTTTTAATCTTTTTATATTTATAAAATTACTTAAATTTTTATAACTTTCTTATAATTATCTATAAAATTATAATTGTTTTTATTTTATAATTAGTAAAAGACATGTGTCAAATCTATAATTAATTTTTATATTTTTAAAATTATTAAAATTTTTATAACTTTCTTATAATTATCTATAAAATTATAATTGTTTTTATTTTATAATTAGTAATCGACATGTGTCAAAATCTCGGATCGTTGAAATTGATACGTATCACAATCTAGCGAGTTGCTAACTTTATTTTTTTTTGTAATTATCTTTTTATATTTTTAAAATTATTTAAATTTTTATAAATTTCTTATAATTATCTATAAAATTATAATTGTTTTTATTTTATAATTAGTAATAGACACGTGTCACGATCCAGCAAGTTGCTAACTTCGAAAACCCAACTTTATATAATAAAATGTGTGAGATTGTACAAAAAATTTAAGAGTTCTAGAACTTTTTTAAAATTTGATATTAAAAAAAATTGTAAGTAGAATTATATATATATATATATATATTTATATAGCTACACATTAATTAAAAAAAATACACCTTGGTTGGTAACTCAATCAAAAGACAGGCACATGGACATGGACACCTTATATAACGATTTCATCAAAACTATGAAATTCAATAAAATACTATATATCTTTTTTTCTTCAAATCAAATTCAATAACAAAGAAAGCTCACGTGTATGTTCTAATTAAGTTCTAACAAATAAATATATTCTTTTGCACAAAAAAAAACATGACACGAAACAAAACCATTGGGGGCTAAGACTTTGTCACGAGGGTGTCAACGACAAATATTAGAATGGGGCATGGCAGCTGCACGCCTGCACCACATTGACAATTCGTCTTAAGATATCGACTTGACCCACTCACGAAGGCGCATAGAAGTCTTCCAAACACATGGTTCAATATTTTCAATTCTGAGTCTCTGATTTAATGTATGTATCAGGTCTCTTGCTTAAATGTTTGTAAGGTCCTATAAGATTTGACTATTAATAAAATAGAAATTTCAGAAGAAAAAAAATGTCAACACATCTAAAATAAGAAAATTAGTAATAGCGAATAAATAAATTCATAAATAACGAAACAAAAAACCAATAACCTACACTTTAATTAGAAGATAAATATTAATATGCATATCAAAAAAAAATATATATATTAATATGCATATATAATATACATATAAATGTACGTATAATTGTTACTTGTGATGATTGAGCGCACGTGTGGGTGTGGCTATTGGTGTATCTACATTCAGCCATTCACACATAAATATTTGTCTCCTGGCACACTTTTTTCTCTGTCTCATCTTTACGTTCTTTCATCTCTTGCTGGTTTTGTTTCATTTTAATTCGGTTAGTTTTTTTTTTTGGTTAATTTAATTCGGTTAGTTGTAACTTGTAAGTGTAACCAGTTTGGTTAATGGATAACTGGACTACAAACCGACTAAAATTAATTTCGATTCATGTTTGATTATGCAACGGTTGGGATTATTCCAACTTTTTAATCCGATTAAAGTAAATTTCAACAAATATTTTGAAAAGATGAACTATTTCGATTTGAGAAAACATAGGCAATAACTAGAAATCCTACTGTATTATATGTGCCGAATCATTATTTTTAAAGTAATTATTTTATAACCTGTACAAAAAAATAAAAACTAACGAGTTAGTCAATTTACAAAAAAATGAAAAATTAAATTGTTCAGAAAAATCAACGTATAAAGTTTACAACTATTAATAAATAGTTTTCATAGCAAAATATATCAAATTGATATACTTGATGCAACTCAATTCTAATATCACATCATGTTATTAACCACAATTATAATCTAACATAATTTGCATGTCATTCTCAGATAATTAATGCATAAATTGGAACCGTTGAGATATTGAATGTGATAGGATAGATCAATCATAAACATATATCATCATAAATCGACTAATGCAAAATAATGAAATTTCTTTTTTAAGAAACATTCATTATGATAAGAATTTCCTATCTTTAGGAAAAAAATGTATATTTTACTAAAAGAAACGACTACGTAGGCTTATGGCCTGCTTATATGACCACCACAATTTAAGATAATAACTAATGTGTCTAGCGAAATTGCTAAAACCTCTATAAAACTGGTCGTAATAGGACTAGTAGACTATTGCCATGTTTGTTTTTGTAGTTGCTAGCAAGATAGTAGTGATTAATTTGTACAACCACTTCGTAATTTAACATTCAGGTAATACGTCACTCGACACTTACTCCAAAAAGTTAGTCGGATGATAAAAGTTTAAATTACACTCTGGTAAAAATTAAAACTCATTTGGTTAATCAACTTGTATATATTATCAAAATATGTGATTTTAATATTTTTGATGTCATGTAAAGTCCAGTTGCGAGAACATTTATAATGAGCCTGATCAGTATTAGGCCCTAATATTAATAGTCCATTAAGCCGACTGATTTCAGCGTAACGCTGTACTGTTAATAGTATAGTGGCATCTTTATTGCACGGCCTCTACTGTTACTATCACTTAAAATCATCTAAAAAAACTAATATTTCAGTTCAATAAAACTAAATAAAGCCACTACAGAAGTTGTAGTCACGAAATTGTACAGAGGTAGTGCGTTTGGCTCCCGAGGTAGTGCGTTTGGCTAATTCGGAATCTCAGGCTTGGGAACAGGCACAGGTGGAGGAAGAGGCTATTGTCCCGAATAGCCAAATACATCATCACACATCCCTTCCACGTTCAAACCCTTTGCAATCCTCTTTTATTAGACATCGGTGCTATGTAGATGGATCATGGAAGGAGACGGACAACTTCGCAGGTTATGGATGGTACTGTACTTCCTCTGATACAGTGGCAACAATGGGAGCGGCCAACCAACGAAGGAGTTTGTCACCCTTACATGCAGAGATGGAGGCCTTGATGTGGGCGATGAGATGCATGATCGGTGCTGGAAATCTACATGTCGCGTTTCTGACTGACTGCTCTGACCTGGTGAAGATGGTGTCTTCTCCAACAGAATGGCCGGCATTCGCAGTTTATCTAGAAGACATCGCCGCCGATAGGGAAGAATTTTCATCTTTTTCTTTATCTTATATCAAGCGAAGCGAGAATGTTCAAGCGGATAAGTTGGCACGACATGTTCGTGTCCTACCGCAATGTGTTACTTATGTAAACCACATTCCGCCCAATTGGCTTTTTTAAGCTAATCTATATATGCAGTTGACAAAAAAAAAAGAAATTGTACAGAGGTATATGTCAGTATGTAATAAAGCCAATATTCGTGGAAATTTATTAGTAAACAACCAAATAGAAGTAGAAAAAAAAAAAAAAAGAGTAATCTTCAATTCAAAATGTTATTCGAAAATTTAAGAGAACAAAAAAATTAAAAACAAATTTAAGAAGAAGAAGAAGAAGAAGAAGAAGAAGTTGGCGTGCAATTTCATCCAATGAGTGATTAATAATTTATTTTTCAAAAATAATACCTTGAAATTAACATTTAATTGATAAATATTTACATTTACGTCATGAAAAATAATATATAATATAGTATCTTATTGTTAACAAAAAAAATATTATTTTGACCAATATACATAAATATAATAAACCTAAATTCAACTTACAAAATACACAACTTTGATACGCAATTTATCTCAAAATTTAAATCAAAATCAAAATAAAACCAATTAATAAAATTGTACGTGTAATATTATACATATCTATGTATATTGCGTTGTCAAGTAACTGTTTACTCTAAGGGGATCTTTTATTTGGTATTAAATATGGACCAACCAAAGTTATCAGTCTACCACTATATCTATCTTCCCTATCCATTGTCGATAAAAAACAAATCACTCCTCACACCACAGAAAAAAAAAAGAAAAAGAAAAAAGTTGAAGACATGAAGTCAATAGTCTTCTTCTTCGTCCTCCTGATCTTTGCCGTCGACGCAACATCGGAAAACATGATAAATGGTTGGTATAATCTCACAGACGTTCATGAGGATGAAGTGATTTGGGGTTCTCTTGAGAGAATGATGAAAAAGCAGTACGTAAGCTATGATGCCTTGCAACGTCAACCGCGTTGTGATTCTACCAAACGTCATTGTACCGGACTCGCTAATAAGCTATACAGCACGTGTACTTTATACGACAGATGCAAACGACCCGTGTAACATATATTACTCCAGATATGTTCTCTATGTTTCATATGTTTGTGTCGTTCTAAGTGTTTGAGAAATGAATATCCTTGTAAACAAAGGTGTTTGTTTGTTGTTTAATTATCAGGTGTTGTTCCTTAATAATTTTCTTTAACGTCAGTGTGATTTAAGTCTTATATAAAATAAAGGGTTACTACTTTGTTATACTAATTGTAACCTACGGTTCTTCATTCATTTCACTGTTCATGTAATTATTCGGATTGCAGGTATATGTAATTTTTATTTGAGAAATTCTTTTAAAATACCATGGTTTTAGTTTTGTTTCCAGAAATACGACAAACATAAAATTATTTGTCAATGATATAGAATTTTAAATTTTTAGTTTGAGTTGATTATTTTACATTTAGAGTATAGTAATTAGGGGGAAGAATTTAGTGTCTACGATTTAAAGTTTAGAGTTTGAAATTGAAAATTTAATTTTAGTTTTGTGGTATTTTTGAAGTAAAAACAAAAACTATGGTATTTTAGAGAAACAAAAAAAAAAAGCTTTATTACAAATTGTTATTAGCTATACTAGGTCTCAGGACCACCGCGATGTCGCGGGGCAAAGTTTTTATACTAAAATTTGTGATACCAATTTATATTATGGTAAAAATATGTGATCATAAGTGAAAATATATTATATATTATATTAGTATAAGAAGATGTAACCTTAAGAGCATATATTATATATTATAGCAATATATTATATCGTTTTAAATAAATGTATTAACAAAATTATAGTAAAAAGAAACACAATTTTCTAAAGATAAAACAATTTTAGTAATACTATATGTATCATTTGGTTTATAGTGTCCCTTTAAATATGAATCATCATGTCCCTTCGAATCATCATGACTTTTCAAACCATCGTGACCTTTCGTACACGAACCATCGTGTCCTTTCGAACACGAACCATATTCGTGTCCTTTCGATCCCGCACTCCTAAATCTATTCAAGTCCTTTCCGGACCATCGTGGTTCCTCCCATAACACACACCCACAAAATGAGTCACATAACCTCTTCCAAAATATCCACGGCCAAGGACCACCGAGAAAGAGGTTGGCTGGAAGTTTGGTGACGACATGTATCTTTTGGTTCATGGTGTCCCTTCGAACCATCGTATCCCTTCGAACCATCGTGTCCTTTCGAACCATCGTGTCCCTTCGATCATGCACTCCTAAATCCATTTAAGTCCTTCTCGGACAATCGTGGTTCTTCCCTCATCCGCCAATAGTCGTCACCGAACTTCCGGCCGACCACTTTCTCGGTGGCCATTAATCGTGAATGTTTTGGGAGAAGTTTTGTGACTCATTTTATGGATGTGGATGTTGTGTCCAACCCATAGGACGTCCACCCTTTATATAGAGATGAAAGAGTGTCTTTTGTAAAGGACACAACCATTCTTTGCACCCTTTCGAATGGTCTAATAATTCTTTTTTCACAAGTTTTTTATCCTTGTAGGTCTTTGTTTAAAAATAGTGTAGAAAGAATAGAATAACGTTGAATGTTGAATTTAAAAATATTTTGATTCATCATAAAAAATATTTGATAGTTTTCTATGGACAAAAACAAATATATAGGATTGCATTTGAAAAAACACAACTTTAAAAACAAAAAGACACAACTGTTTAAATGAAAAGACATATGGTTTACAATGAAAAGTCACAACCGTACGGATTTTTCCGGATTGTTATTATTATATAGATTAATAAAACACTCAAAAACAGAATAGAACATACTAACCTAGACACAATAATAAAAAGATTAGAAATAAATATAGGAATAAAATAATATTATAAAAACGATTAGAAATCAACATGAGACTATGTACTAGTTTACATTAGCTTGCACAAAATACCCGAACCCGAATATCCGAACCGAATCCTATTAGAACTATCCAATCCACATACTAAAAGAGATCCGAACGGTTTTAGAACTGACTCTAACTCGATTGGAATACCTGAATACCCATGTCTAGTTCACAATGAGAATCAAATATACAATATACAGTTTATAAGTTAATACTCAATAAATTTATAAATATTATAAAATAATAAATCTTTTAGTACCAACTCGGGGCAGCATAAAAATGAAAAAAAAATAATTTAAGATAATATTTTCCTTAGAATCCCTATGTTAATGTATGGTTTTATTAATAACATAAATTAATAATAATGTAAGTTTATACACACACACACATATATATATATATATATAATATCAATATATTGTTTTAGTATTCTTTTAAATAAATTTTCGTTAGAATTCATTACTAATTTTTCTGATATTATGTTGTGTTTTAAAATTATTTTATTGTATCAATAGTCTATAATTTTTTCATAACAATAGCCAAAACTTTATGTAAATTTTTAAATTATGAATATTCATTATTTTCATTTCGATAATCGTATAAATGATTCAAATACAACACCAACTGACTTCATACATTAATCATAAATTTAAATTGATGTATATCATTTATATGAATTCATCTATTATTTTTATTATAATATTATCAATACAATATTTTTTCCAAATATAAAAACTTTTCAAAATTTTAAATTTTTTATAATATCCATAATATTAGTTTTATTTTCAACAAATTATTTTTAGCTATACGAAAACACGAGCAAGTTGGATGCAAAAACGACACCATATTGAATTATTGACATTGACGACGACCCCACCGGAGAAATTTCTCCGAAAACTTCATTGCCTGAAAAGTCAGTCAATGGTTGACCCATTGACTCATTCACCACCCATGGCCTTAAACTATACACTCAAATCTCTTATCTTCTTCTCCGCCTTTCTCAATAATTCTCATTTTTCAATTCCGATGATCTGTCACGCTCTTTTACTTTTCTCTGTTCTAGTTTCTGCCGCCGTCTTAAGCGCAGGAGCAACGGCTGCGTATGATCCCACCGATGTTTTTCTCTTCAACTGCGGCGATACTTCCGATCAAACCGATAATATTGGCCGGAACTGGACGGCGGAGAGTCGGAAAATTCTCACGTCGAATTCAGTCAACGCTTCGTTCTCTTCAGATGCGTTGAACCAAGAATCAGGAGTTTCTTTGGTTCCGTACATGAAGGCTCGGATTTTCCGATCTGATTTCACTTACAGTTTTCCAGTTTCTAACGGCTGGAAATTTCTCCGGTTATATTTTTACCCGACCCGTTACGAATCCGGTTTCGACGCCGTTAATTCCTTCTTCGCCGTCAACGTCAACGGTTTCACTCTCTTGAACAACTTCAGCGCCGATTTAACGGTAAAAGCTTCCAAAGAGTCAACTCTAATCAAAGAGTTCATCGTTCCGGTTTACCAGTCTCTCAATCTCACGTTCAAGCCGTCTCCGAATTCCTTAGCTTTCGTCAACGGTATCGAAATTGTCTCCATGCCTGATCGGTTTTACTCAAAAGGAGGATTTGACGACGTGATAACATTAGTCGGCAGCCAATTTGACTTCCCGATAGACAATTTAACGGCTTTCGAGTCCGTTTACCGGTTAAACGTAGGCGGGCAAGTGGTCAGCGAAGTCGGTGATTCGGGAATGTTCCGGCGGTGGCTTCCCGATGATGAGTTTTTACTCGGTAATACTTCGGGAATCATTCCATACGTACCGAATGTAAAGATCAATTACACGGAGAAAACTCCGGCGTATGTCGCGCCGGTAGACGTGTACGCCACCGTTCGCTCGATGGGTAACCCCGACCATCCTAAATTAAACCTGAATTCCAACTTGACATGGCTATTCACAGTTGATGCCGGGTTTACTTACCTCATGAGGCTTCATTTCTGTGAGATTTTGCCGGACGTAGACGCATGGGGCCAACGAGTCTTCACTATCTTCATTGCAAATCAGATTGCAAAGGTTGACATGGACGTGATACACTTTACTGGCGGTTCTCGGATTCCGATGTTTCTAGATTTCACTGTAAATGTGGGTTCTGAAAGTGGGCCGAGACCTCATCTTCGACTTGACTTGCATCCTTATGATGATATTCATCCAAAGTATTACGATGCTATTCTGAATGGTGTTGAGATTCTAAAGCTGAATAATTCTGATGGTAATCTCACTGGACCTAATCCAGATCCTTTAGTATCAACGGACTCAACATCAAACCGTGTAACGCCTCGAAAAGGTAATAAGTCACATGTTTTGGTGATTACACTTGCAGTGGTTGGTTCTGCAATTGTGCTAGCTATGCTTGTTGTTGTCGTCGTCATGTTGTTAATGAAGAAGAGGAAGAAGAAGAGCAACGAGTTTAGTGTACATAACACGAGCAAGCCTTCTACGAACTCGTCATGGGGTCCTCTTCCGCACGGGACAGGTTCCACGCATACAAGATCGGCCTCATCTCTCCCATCGGATCGCTGTCGTCGATTCACCATCATCGAAATCAAATCAGCCACAAACAATTTCGAGGACAAGCTAATCGTTGGAGTAGGTGGGTTTGGTGCTGTCTACAAAGGAAGAATAGACGGGGGAGCCACGCTTGTCGCGGTTAAACGGCTGGAACTTACATCAAACCAAGGTGTTAAAGAGTTCGAAACAGAGCTCGAGATGCTCTCAATGCTCCGTCATCTACATCTCGTCTCTCTAATCGGATACTGCGACGAAGACAACGAGATGATACTTGTCTACGAGTATATGCCACATGGTACACTTAAAGATCATCTCCAAAAGAGGGACAAGGCCAATGATCCACCATTGTCTTGGAAACGTAGACTAGAGATTTGCATTGGAGCAGCGCGTGGACTACAGTATCTCCATACAGGCGCGAAGCACACGATCATACATCGTGACATCAAGACCACAAACATACTTCTTGATGAGAACTTTGTCGCTAAAGTATCTGACTTCGGGTTATCAAAAGTTGGTCCAACTAGTGATTCGCAAGCGCTCGTCTCGACCGTTGTTAAAGGAACGTCTGGTTACTTAGATCCTGAGTACTATCGCCGTCAAGTTGTGACGGAAAAATCTGACGTGTATTCCTTTGGAGTTGTTCTGTTCGAGGTTTTGTGCTGTAGACCGATCCAAATGCAAAGTGCTCCACCGGAACAAAGAGATTTGATCCGATGGGTGAAGTCAAACTACAAAAAAGGAACCGTTGATCAGATCGTTGACCAAGATCTAACGGCTGATATTACTTCAGTATCATTAGAGAAGTTTTGTGAGATAGCCATACGATGTATTCAAGATCGTGGTATCGAACGGCCATCGATGAACGACGTCGTTTGGGCGCTTGAGTTTGCACTTCAGCATCACGAGACTGCTAAGGAGAAGAACAACAACGTGGAGTCTCTGGATCTAATGCCACGTGGTGAGGTAGGTACGACAACGGACGGAGATGATGACTTGTTTACTAGGACTACAGGACACGTGGCGAATTCTTCCACCACCGATGACTCTGTTCCTCTTGTTGGTAATGAAGGGAGTGGATCGAGTTGGGGAGTATTTTCGGAGATCAAAGAACCTAAAGCACGGTAGATTTTGGTGGCTTGATTAACCAAATATTATCGTATTTGTATGTATAATTGTTGAATAGAGTAAACATTATTGTAAGAAAAAAACACATTATTGTATTTAAATATATCATTATGAATTATATTGAGCATGTTTAAAGTACTAATAGTAATTAGCTAATAGCAAATGATGTTAAGAAGTTTAATAGAGTAAAAATATGGTGTTAAGAGATTTGTCTAGTCTATAACTTACAAATGAATATGACATTATAGGATTCTAGGATTCACCAAACCTTAATGACAATTTTAATCTGAACAAATTTTATCGTTACAACTACAAATACATTTTCGAAAGGTTTATAACATGGGTTCATGTATAATTTTGTTTTCTAGGAGTATATATAATTCTATTTTAATTAATATGTTTATTGAGTAAATCAAGATTGTTTAAGATAATACAGTATTTGATCAAACATGATATAATCTTTTTTTTTTTTTTTGTCAAATATATAATCTTTTTTATGAATCGATATTTAGTTGATTAACTGATATCATGTGTAACGATCCCATTAATTGTAATTTAACACGTGACAAGTTTTCACTAGAGATATGTACTAAACTTCACATAGTAAGATACATTACATGTAGATAATAACCGACGACAAATTGTTAATAACTGTTTTAGTTATTATTTTTCTTAAATCATTGTATTTGATAAAAAATCTCATCAATATACAGTATCATTCTTTCTGTTTTCATTTTCTTTCTTTTTTCCGGCATCTCATCAATATCCTTTTTTTTTTTAACTCGGCAAATCAATATCCTTTAAAATATATAATACCTACGTGGTTATATTTAATAATTAAAAAAAAAGGAAATACTCTAGAGTAGAGTATATGTATCTAAATATTTTAAAATCCCAAGACACTATGTTTTTTTAGGTATCTCAATGATAAACTTGGTGCAGGAAGCGGAGAAGAAACAGATCTTGATTCGTGATGGAAAAAAGAAAATTGATTATGACGAAAACACAGAATTAATCGTGAAGATATTCCGAGCATTCACGATTGATGACAGAGATCTTTTGAACCCTTACTATGGCCCTAACTACTACTTTATTAAGGCATGGATAGATGACACCAAGCAATATGGAACAAAAGTGGTAAAGGGTTTCAAAAGCTACTATTTTACAGTTAATCAAACGATGGTGATTCCTTTAGATTTTCCTGCAGAGTATCTTTACTTAGAATTGCTTAGAGGAAATTCGTGGACAGATCCTGGAACATCTAATGGAACTGTTGTGATGGGTCGTGCAAAGATTCCCTTGCCTCCTCCGACCAGCAATGGTGAGATCCCTGGTGATGTCGATCTCGTCGGTTTCAGTAATGATCGATGTCTCGACAAAAAGGGTCGTCTAGAATATTCTATGAAACTTCATAGGTACAGTATGTGGTATTATGAAAATAATCATAACTTCTTTTGATAGGAGTAGGGTTTTTTTTTTTCTTTTTGAGGAATATTTTAAAGATTATTGATCTTAATTACTAAGAGTGGTTGATTTGATATGAGTTACCTCTTAATTTCCCATCTATTCGTTATATATCTATATCTATGTATACTTCTTTGAGATTGGTCAGATCTATTCGTTATATATGTAGAGATGTTTATGAAGCATAATATGCCATTATATCTAATTAAATTCTGTATACTGTTTGATATAGAAGAAAAAAAGTGATTGGTTGGAGCCGCAGACTTTTCTATATTCATCTTTAAGCATTGTGCCAATAGAGAAAGATACATATATTGTTCCATCACATTTTTGTCCAGCAATTTCAGCCACTTACGCTTCGTTGAATCAGACATGAATGGAGTAGTAATTGTCATGGCCTATGCAGACTTAACTAAAACGTGAATAATGGTCCCAATGAACTAGTTGATGTATAACCTCTTCAAAATACAGTCTTTAGTTTCTTTTTGTGTTCGTGTCTCTGTAATTATGTGAAGAGGTTTGTATTAACGGACTAAACCAGTTTTGTCTTGATGTAAATAAGAAGTTCAGTATATAGATCAAAGTTTCGGTTTTGTTCTTGGCTTCTCTTAGAGAAGAGACAATGGTCTTTTGCTCTGTTTCTTCTTTCTCTCCTCAAATATTCAACTGTTTATTCTGATAATATTATGATCTAAACAGTGATACATATAGAAAATCAATTTAACTTCATACATTATTTTTTCTTGTGGAGAAACAAAAATGATTTTAATGTTTTAATCCGTTATGAAGCAACTCAATGAGAACATCCATTTCATGTTTCTTGAGCGAGAAGCCAACCTCCACACCACCATTGCCATCTCTACTCTCCGCTATAGAAACCGCTTCGCCTTGATCAATCGATACAACCACCACTTTCTCCGGTCTTCCCCACCCGAAATCTAACCTGTATACTCCGAACCGGGTCGACCCGGCAACAGCCAGAAGCTGTGATCCTGGTGGAAGAGCCGTAAAAAATCCCAAAGGATCAGGGATCTTCCATGCTATACTCTCGTCCAATGCCTCAACCGAATCACTAACCATGCTTGCAGCAGCCAAAAAGCCTTCTTCACCCATAAAAGTCTCTGCCTTCAACGGCAATTTTAAATAAGTAGAGACGCAATTGCCAAAATAACTCGATGGGACTGGTGGATCCATGAGACTTCGACAATCCACCGCGAATCCATACCCGACCGGTCTATTCGGATCACCGCCTCGAGCTTTGATTAAACATGTTAAAGCGTAAGAGTAAACAATCACAAACGTCGATAAGCGAAGCTCCTTTGGCGATGAGGAAACAGAGGATTCTCTCTTTAGTCTTTCTCTAAGAGTTTGAATATCTTCACGAGTGAGATCTAGATTGTATCGAACGGCATCAGGACTGATCTCCGGCGACCATAAAAGCTTTAAACTCTTGGGATTTTCTGGTTCTTTACCACCGGTGAACAATTTAGCTACTGAGCTCCAAGCGTTTAAGTTTTCTGTATCCAAATCCGGTGGACCTTTTATGACCGTACGATCATAAGTTGGGATTAGATCCGGCGGTAGAGAAGAATCTTGATTTTTACAAATGTGCGCCCAAGATTTGAGAAACATGGTTGTCGTTTTTCCATCTAAAACGGCATGATGTGCGTTAACGCCGATGCAAAACCCTTGGTTTGGAAATAACGTGACTTGAAACGACACGGCGGAGGCAGAGTCGTCGGAGACATGTAACTCAGGGACTAACGGGTGTAACTCGGTGGAGGGAAATGGTTTGTTGCCGCTTAAACGGGAGAAGTCAGCGTTTGACTCGGCTATGGTGAATGAAACGGCGTCGTTTGGGGTGTAGAGGATTCTTGGTTTGGGATCAAGTGGTTCCCAAACGAGTTTGCCGGCGAGTGGGAGATAGTGAGAGAGGGATGAGGTGAGAGAGGTTTTGAGGTTGGGGACGATGACTGAGTCGAAGAAAGGACGAGTTGCGTCGGTGAGTGTGTAGAAGATGACTCGTTTGACGGAGTGGAGTTTGTACCAGCGGATGTCGAAGTAGGTGAGTGGGAGAGTGAGGGACTCGGAAGAGTCAGAGTTTGAAGGGGTGACTCGTGCCACTTCGATGATGTTAAGTGATGAAACCATTTCTTTGGTAACCATGATGTGTGGTGTATGTGAGATACTCATGTGATCATGTGATGATGACACTAAAATATATATATGTGTGAATTGAACGATGGATAGGAATAAAAAAGGAATTCAATTTTGATTCAAATAAGAAGGATAATAACCATATAATAATAAGAAATATCCTTTAACAAAACAAAAGAAAGATTTTTTTTTAAGAAATAAAGAACATAGAAGATAACAAAAGAGAGCTGGTCAATTTATTTTTAGGATTGTAACATGTGTCAAAAATATTTTGTTTTTAAATAATTTAAAAATATATAAAGATAATTATGAGTAAATTATAAATTTTCATATCAAAAATAATTTGACTTTTTAATAACTTTAAAATATATATAAAGATAATTACGAATAAATTATAGTAAAATTGTAAAAAAAATAATTATGAGAAAATTATATAATAAGATTTATTACTAATTTATTTTTAATTTTTAATTTTTAAATTATATATCACCAAACAGAAGATAAATACCCAAGTTTAAAATAACAACAAAGAATATATAACACTAGATCAATTAATCAAAAAACGTTATTATCGTCAAATGATAGTATGTCTTACAAGAAAGTGAGAAACAAGAAATCTTAAAATAAATAATGAGTTTATAGGATTGAATTTTCTCCTACTTGATGAGAAGGTAATTCTTTTATTCTTAAACTACAATGTTCTCCTGTTTATTACGCGTATATGCGGGTTTTAATTTTTTTTCTTTTTCTTACACGAGTTATAAAATTTTTAATTTTAAACCCGCGTATACGCGGGGCCTTATCTAGTGTATATATATAATGTCTGAAAATAAGTTTCAGATATAACTCTACCATAATGCGCAACACATGGTTCTCAAATCTGTTAAAGGATCATCAAAAAAGTTGATCAAACTAATAACGAACTATCTCATTTTGCGCACAAACAGGGGTAAACAAGATAGACTGAGCATCATTACACCAACTTACGTAATTACTACACACAGATTTTATTAGCACACATTATAGAAATACCAAACTTATTTCGCCCATTGTTATTGCAAAAAAGCCAACATAAGGAAGGACAATTCAAATACCACTCAAATGCTTACATTAAAGTCGTCTTAAATTCGGCTAGCTGCTAGTGTTTTACAGCTCTATGAATATATACATGACACTTCATTGATATCTTGCTTTATTTTCTCGAATAGCATGAAAACATATGCTCAATGACCACATATATTGAGTTTTTAAAATATTAAGTTTTTGTACGTCCAATTTAGATTTCTATCAATTTGAGATGTCAAGAGTGGACTAGTAATGACAAGAAAAGGAGCATCACATGCCGTCGATGCCGTGTTATAGCCCTGGGACTTATTATCCGGGATCCGGGATCCAGCCTGATCCGCTCCGAAAAACAGGATATCCGGGTGGGGCGGATCCGGATCCGGATAATGAAATTACGGATCCGGCCGGATCCGGATCCGGATCCGGATACCCTCAAAAACTACAACCGGATATCCGGATCCGGTTTAAATATTTTATTATTATATTTTTAATAATATTTTAATAATATATATATAAATATTATTATTTTTTAATTTTCTTTTTATTATTTTTTTTGAATTTTATTTATTAATATTATTTTTAATAATATTTAATTATTTATTTTATTTTTTATAAATTTCTTTAGTTTTTTCATTTAAATTTTTATATAATAATAATTAAAAAAAAAAAAGACGGATCCGGATATCCGCCGGATATCCGGCTATTTTAACGGATATCCGAATCCCGGATATCCGGAGTAAACGGATCCGGATCCGGATATCAATATGACGGATCCGGCCGGATCCGGATCCGGATCCGGATACCCTCAAAAAGGCCGGATATCCGGATCCGTCCCAGGCCTGCCGTGTTATCAGAAGTTTATTTTTATTTTTATTATACACGGCTAGCTATAATTCTTAGTTAAGATCCTTTTTTTTTTTTAATAGTTAAGATCCTATTTACATTTGTGAATTCGTTATTATGAGTTGGGACGTTGGAAGACTTCACATTTTCTCTAGTTCTATAGATGTTGGACTAAATAGTTGTCACATTTGAAAATTTGAAGGACATAACGAACTTAAAGTTTCAACCTAATACATTAATGTGCTATACTGCTATGTTCGCTATTTTCCCTGACTAGTGGGTAGTATTAATTAATATGGGGATGAGGAGATTCATTATTACAATGGTTCAAAAAAAATTTATAATATTTTTTGTTTATAAAAACTTATATATCATTCCAAACTGGTTCAATTCAACCGGTAAATTTTAAATTATAGTAGTTAACAAACAAAGAAAAAAATCAGTTTTGACCAAAAAGAGAACTATATTGCTCACTAGTCTATTATCGACGCCTAGGTTCTATCAGAATCCTCTTAAATCCACCCAAATAAAATTTTAGGGAGTGGATGTTAAAAAAAAAAAATTTTAGGGAGTGATATTTGAGTCTATTAACCATATTACACAAATTTCGTTTCAACTCATATAGGTTACCTAATAATTCACCTGGGCTCTCTGTAGATCTGTCTCTTTATATATATATACGAGCGTTCAAGGCTTCGAGCACCGTTATTAACTGGATAATTGACTATTATGATACTTTTTTTTTTTTTTTTTTTGGGCTTAAAATGCTTTTTTTTCTAATGACTACTCTGATCCAACACTCGCTCCATTTCTTAAAATAAATTTTGGTCAGTTATAAGAAAACTAAAAAGAAATTCTAGTTATAATTTAACATTCATACAAAAAAAAAAAAAAAAAAAAAGAAATGCTAGTTATATCTATATTGAAATTCTTTATCTAGCTATGAATGTTGTTAGTTTGTGTAATGTACAATACTTTGGATTGCAATTACTGGGATAGTTTACCGAAATCTTTGTAATATTTGGATTGTTGTGCAAAATTTGATATATCTACTATTTTGTGACTCAGGTTTTTATAATTGAGATAATACTAAACCAAAGTCTAAAGTAAAGTGTAATGCGAGATAACTCTAAAAAGAAAGTGTAATATCTTTCGACGGAGTGGAGTTTGTACCAGCGGATGTCGAAGTAGGTGAGTGGGAGAGTGAGGGACTCGGAAGAGTCAGAGTTTGAAGGGGTGACTCGTGCCACTTCGATGATGTTAAGTGACGAAAGCATTTCTTTGGTAACCATGATGTGTGGTGTATGTGAGATACTCATGTGATGATGACACTAAAACATATATGTGTGAATTGAACTATGGTGTATGGATAGGAATGTTTTAAACAAGAAGGATAATAACCATATAATATTAAGAAATATCCTTTAATAAAACAAAAGAAGGATTGTGAAGTGATTGTTTAGAGCCGTAGACTTTTCTATATTCATCTTAAGCATTGTGCCAAAAGAGAAAGATACATATATTGTTCCATCACATTTTTGTCCAGCAATTTCAACCACTTACGCTTCGGTTAATCAGACATGAATGGAGTAGTAATTGTCATGGCCTATGCAAACTTAATAAAACGTGAATAATGGTCCCAATGAACTAGTTGATGTATTTGCTGTGCTGATAACTACATAAATAATATATAGAAGTGTCAGATTTGACAAAGTCTTTTCGTATAACGCGTGAGTTTGTTTTTGTGTCCGAAATTTCTTCGAAACATTGTTTCTTGTTTTGTCAGTCAACGCTTGACCCATTGACTTAAAACTTTAGTTATACACTCATCTCTTATCTTCTTCTCCCTCCATTAACTTTTTAAAAAATTCCGATGATCTGTTACGTTTTCTTTCTTTTCTCTATTCTTGTTTCCGTCACCGATGGGGAAGGAGGAGCTACGGCGGCGTACCATCCCACCGATGTCTTTCTCTTCAACTGCGGCGATACTTCTAACAACGTAGACAACAATGGCCGGAATTGGACGGCGGAAGATCAGAAAATTCTGTCATCGAATTTAGTCAACGCTTCATTCTCTTCAGAAGCGTCATACCCAGGAGTTTCTCGGATTCCGTTCATGAAAGCTCGAATTTTCCGGTCTAATTTCACCTACAGTTTTCCAGTCTCTCCAGGCTGGAAATTCCTTCGGTTATACTTTTACCCGACCCAATACAATTCCGGTTTTGACGCCGTCGATTCCTTCTTCTCCGTCAACGTCAACGGTTTCACTCTCTTGCGAGACTTCAACGCTGATATAATAAAGGGAACTTTAACGGAGTCAAGTTCTCTAATCAAAGAGTTTATCATTCCGGTTTACACTACTCTGAATCTCACCTTTATGCCGTCTAAGAATTCGTTAGCTTTCGTTAACGGCATAGAGATTGTCTCCATGCCTGACCGGATTTACTCAAAGGGAGGATTTGACGACAAGATAACAAACGTCGGTAGCTTCGTTGACTTCGAGATAGATAACTTGACGGCTTTCGAGACCGTTCACCGGTTAAATGTCGGCGGAAAAAATGTCGACGATGTCGGTGATTCAGGAATGTTCCGGCGGTGGCTTTCGGATGATAATTTAGGAAATTCGGGATCCGTTGTGAATGTTCCGGGTGTAAAGATCACCTACACGGAGAAAACTTCGGTGTATGTTGCGCCTTATGATGTATATGCTACTAGTCGCTCAATGGGGAGCTTCAACACCTTTATTAACCTGACAGGTATGTTCTTGACAGTTGATGCCGGGTATAATTACCTTGTGAGGCTACATTTCTGTGAGACTCTTCTCTTCCACAAGTGACTAAACCAGGCCAACGCGTCTTCTCAATCTTTGTCAAAGATCAGATGGCTATGAATGAGACGGACGTGATTCGGTTGAGCGGTGGTCCTCGGATTCCAATGTATCTAGATTTCAATGTGTATGTTGGTTTCGATAGTGGGATGAGAAAACCTGAGCTACGACTTGACTTGCATTCTTTTAAGAACAGTAGTTCAATTTATCATGACGCTTTTCTGAATGGTGTAGAGATTCTCAAGCTGAATGATTCCGACGGTAATCTTTCCAGACCAATTCCAGAACTTCAAGTTTCAACGAACTCAACACCAAACAGTTATAATGAAACGCCACCAATAAAAGGTAAGTCCCATGTTCTTGTGATAATCCTCATAGTCGTTGGTTCTGCAATTGGGCTAGCTACTTTCGTTGTTATCATCATGTTGTTGATGCGTCAGATGAAGAGGAAGAAGAATAACAAAGAAAATAGTGTCATCATGTCCAAGTTACTACTGAAACAATACACTTATGCAGAACTAAAGAAAATTACAAAGTCATTTTCACACACACTTGGGAAAGGAGGGTTTGGGACTGTCTATGGAGGAAACCTTTGTAATGGGTGTAAGGTCGCAGTAAAGGTATTGAAGGATTTGAAGGGAAATGGTGAAGATTTCATCAACGAAGTCACCACCATGAGCCAGACATCTCATGTAAACATTGTTTCTCTGCTAGGTTTTTGCTATGAAGGGTCCAAGAGAGCGATTATATCTGAGTTTTTGGAGAATGGGTCTTTGGATCAATTCATCACGAGAAATAAATCATTGACTCTGGACGTGACAACATTATATGGAATCGCGCTAGGCATCGCTCGAGGATTGGAGTACTTGCACTATGGCTGCAAAACAAGAATTGTGCATTTCGACATTAAACCTCAAAATATTTTGTTAGATGACAATCTTTGTCCTAAAGTCTCAGATTTTGGCCTTGCTAAGCTTTGTGAAAAAAGAGAAAGCATTTTGTCATTGATAGACACAAGAGGAACTATAGGTTACATTGCACCAGAGGTGGTATCAAGAATGTACGGCGGGATCTCCCATAAATCAGATGTGTATAGCTATGGAATGTTGGTCCTCGACATGATCGGAGCAAGAAATAAAGTTGAAACCACAACTTCCAATGGTAGTTCATCTTACTTTCCTGATTGGATCTACAAAGATATTGAAAATGGAGGTCAAACGTGGATAGTTGGAACCAATGAAGAGGAAAAAGAGATTGTTCAAAAAATGATCTTGGTGAGTCTTTGGTGTATTCAACCACGCCCATCAGATCGTCCACCGATGAACAGAATCGTTGAGATGATAGAGGGAAGTTTGGATGCTCTTGCAATGCCCCCTAAGCCTTCTATGCATATTTCCGCAGAGCTTATTCTTGAATCTTCATCATTTTCGGATGGCGAGGATGCTCTTGAAATCTCCCCTAAGCCTTCAATGGAGCAGAGAAACCTTTGATTCTACTACTATTTAGTGCAAAAGTATGTTTTTTTTTTTTTGTTTTTGATGATTATAGAAAGAATTCTCAAAAGATGAAACATTCAGAAAACTTTCTTCTGATCCATTAAAAATAAATATCAAACAGTATACCAACTCCTTAAAATCTTAATTCTAAACAACACATTTTTTTTCGTTTTCCAAATTCTTCACTATTATGTATTTTTAAAAATAATCTAAACTCATATAAAATCTACTATATTCATTATTCAAGATTTTTTTTTCATAAATAACATGCAATATATATGCAATTTGAAATCCATGTGGTGACACAATAATGACGCTAGAATAAATAACTACTCCCTCCGTATTTTATTAATTGTCGTTTTAGAATTTTTATTTCTTTGAATTAGATGTCGTTTTCAAATTTCTATGCAAAATTTATTACTTTTTAATGTTTTATAAACATTATAAAACATTAAAAAGTAATAAATTTTGCATAGAAATTTGAAAACGACATCTAATTCAAAGAAATAAAAATTCTAAAACGACAATTAATAAAATACGGAGGGAGTACATTACAAATCCTAGTGACTACTATTTAATGTCTTACTTGTACGATAGTGATAAAAAATATATGTTGGATAAGTCCCTCCAATGGCACAAAGACTCAACCTACAACTTAAATTGTAAAGCTATGCTCCGCCCTAACATGTCGTATGCACCAAGGAAACATGTTTCCCTGATAAATTATTAAGTTTGTGGACACAGAATCTGCATCTTTTGAGTTCAGTGGCGGACCCAGCCAAAAAAATTCTGGCACATAAGGCATTTAATGGTGGCATTACTAACCATTTTGCCACATTGTTTACTTTATTTAGTCCTAAAATTTGATTTCTTTATATGTTACTGGTGGCACTTGCCACCAACTTTTACACGTGGGTCCGCCCCTGTTTGAGTTCTAATGATTATTTTGTAGTCGAATCGAACTGTTTTAAGCTTAGTGTGTGAGACATTTTAAGCCAAATGGAGGGTTTGAGTTCAGGTTTTAAGTGAAACCACATGATAGGCACGTGACGGGTTGTTACATGGACCGTTAAACTTAGGGAGAAAATCGTAATTGGCTCTGTAAATCGTTAAATGGTTCGACTATAAAAAACAGAGCTCCGATGATCCTTTTGAGTTGTGTGCTTATATCTTCCATTGCTATGAATTGTAAGCTTCAGACTTTGAAGTTTGTGAAATGTTGCTTTTGTGTCGTTACCACTGAGAAGTAGATTACCGTAGTAAAAGTGGTTGTGTCTTGTTTCTTTCGGGTTTGAGATTCATGTTCATTTAAATTGTGAGATTCGAAAGAAAGTAAGTTCAATTCTTGATTCAATTGTATTACAGATTCAAAATCATAAAGTCTTAACCGACTGGTACTAGAGTGCTAGTGTCATGATATCGGAATAATTTTCATGACTCTGAAATGATGACGCATAAGCTATCTAGAAATGTTTATTTTCTGAATATATATTAGCGCAAAATCTATTATGTTTTTGTTGGTTTGATAGAAAGAATGCCGAAATACAAGGAACATTGAGAAACTCAGTATTTTTTTTAATATATTGTTTATCAATCAATATCCAGAAATATAACATATTAACAATTGAATAAAAACCATCTTTCAACATAAACGTAATGAACCATACTTAGGTTCATCCCTGGGGTGAACCTTTAAATTCACCCAACAGATTATAACCAATCGTTTTGCCATGTCACTACTAATATTAGAGAATTTAAAAAAAAAATAAAAAAAATTAAAAAAATTAAAAAAAAAAAACAAAAAGAAAAATCGACGTTTCATAACCTTAACGCCGTCGACGGTAAACACGGTTCTTCTACTTCATATTCTTCGTTAGCCAAAATCAATTTCCATCGATTTTAACTAAACCCTAACTACTCATTTGTCAACCCAAACCGATATCTAATTTCGTTTTAATTATAAAATCTAAACCCTAACCACTCATTTGTCAACCCAAACCGATATCTAATTTCATTTTAATTGTAAAATCTAAACCCTAACCACTCATTTGTCAACTCAAACCGATATCTAATTTCGTTTTAATTGTAAAATCTAAACCCTAACCACTCATTTGTCAACCCAAACCGATATCTAATTTTGTTTTAATTATAAAATCTAAACCCTAACCACTCATTTGTCAACCCAAACCGATATCTAATTTCGTTTTAATTGTAAAATCTAAACCCTAACCACTCATTTGTCGACGGCGTTAAGGTTATGATACGTCGATTTTCCTTTTTGTTTTTTTAATTATGTTTCTTTTTTTTTTTAATTTTTTTTAATTATCTAGTATTAGTAATGACATGGCAAAACGATTGGCTATAATCTGTTGGATGAATTTAAAGGTTCACCCCAGGGGTGAACCTAAGTATTTTCCAAAAGTAATATGTGTTCAAAGAAAAAAACATAAAAGTAATATGACAAAGATTTTAGACTTATAAAATTTTTGTTAAAAAAAACAGAGGGTGATTGGTCGGAGGCTCGGGTCTTATAAAACTTGTAATTTTCATCTTTAGCATTGTGCCAAAAAAAAAAATATTTGTTGTTCCATCAGATAACCTTAAAGTTTGTCTAGCTATATCAGCCACGTATACGTGACGGCTATGTTGAAAATGATCAGCAATTATTGCATCACAAGAATGAATAACTCGTCAAGATATCAAATATATGGCTTAACAAAACGTGAATAATGGTTCCAATGAGCTAGTTCGATGTTGACTGTCTTTTAGTTTGTTTTTGGGGTTAATTTCTTTGTTTGAAACTTCTTGGAAAGGTTGACCCATATAGACTCACTCACTCACTCAATTTGAATTAGTGATAACATACTGATTAAACGTTCTACACTCATCTCTTATCTTCTTCTCCCTCCATTAACTTTTTTCAAAAAATTCCGATGATCTTTTACGTTTTGTTTCTTTTCTCTATTCTCCTTTCTGTCTCCGGCGGAGAAGAAGTACCAACAGCGCCATACAAGCCAGCCGATGTTTTTCTCATCAGCTGCGGTGAAACCTCTTCCACCATCGACGCCGGCGGCCGGATTTGGACGCCGGAGCAGAAGAAAACGCTTCTCTCGAATTCAGAAAACGCCTCGTTCTCTTCATATCCATCAAACACAGAATCAGAAATTCATCAAGCTCCGTACATAACCGCTCGGATTTTCCGATCTGATTTCACGTACAGTTTTCCAGTCTCTCCCGGCTGGAAATTCATCCGGTTACACTTTTACCCGACCCGATATGGACCCGACTTCGATGCCGTCAATTCTTTCTTCTCTGTCAACGTAAATGGTTTCACTCTCTTGAGGAACTTCAGCGCCGCTTTAACGGTGAAAGCTTTCAAAGGAGAGTCAACTCTAATCAAAGAGTTTATCGTTCCGGTTTCCCGGACTTTGAATCTCACGTTCACGTCGTCTAAGAATTCGTTAGCCTTTGTTAACGGCGTAGAGATTGTCTCCATGCCTGACCGGTTTTACTCAAAGGGAGGATTTGACGACATGATAACATTAGTCGGTAGCACCGTTAACTTCGAGATAGATAACTTGACGGCTTTCGAGACCGTTCACCGGCTAAACGTAGGTGGACAAATAGTGGATGAGGTCAGCGATTCGGGAATGTTCCGGCGGTGGCTTTCTGATGAAGAGTCCCTACTCGGTAGTTCGGGAGTCATTCCGGACGTACCAGATATAAAGATCAACTACACGGAGAAAACTCCATTGTATGTTGCGCCACCAGACGTGTACGCAACGTGTCGCATCATGGGGAACCCCGGACACCCAGAGCTAAACCTGAATTTCAACATGACGTGGCTCTTTACAGTCGACGCTGGGTTTAATTACCTTGTGAGGCTTCATTTCTGTGAGACTCTACAGGAAGTGGACAAAGCGGGCCAACTAGTTTTCTCTATCTTCATTGGGAATCAGATTGCAAAGCTTGAGATGGACGTGATATCTTTTACCGGTGGTTCTCGGATTCCAATGTATCTAGATTTCAGTGTATATGTGGGTTCCGAAAGTGGTCCGAGACCTGATCTACGACTTGACTTGTATCCTTTAAAAGAGGTTCGTCCAAAGTATTACGACGTTATTCTGAATGGAGTAGAGATTCTCAAGCTTAACAACTCAGACGGTAATCTCGCCGGACCTAATCCAAATCCTCTATTATCGTCAAACTTAACACCAAACCGTGTAACGCAAGGTAAGTCACATGTTCTGGTGAAAATCTTCGTAGCTGTTGGTTCCACAATTGGGTTGGTGACTTTCATTGTTGTGTTCATTTTGTCGATGCGTCAAATGAAGAGGAAGAATAAGAAGGAAAAAAGTGTTGTCATGTTCAAAGAACTACTGAATTTGTACACTTATGCAGAACTAAAGAGAATTACAAAGTCATTTTCACACACACTTGGGAAAGGAGGATTTGGAACTGTCTATGGAGGAAGCCTTTGTAATGGTCGTAAGGTTGCAGTAAAGGTCTTGAAAGATTTGAAGGGAAATGGTGAAGATTTCATCAACGAAGTCGCAAGCATGAGTCAAACATCTCATGTGAACATTGTTTCTCTTCTTGGTTTTTGCTATGAAGGTTCTAAACGAGCAATTGTGTATGAGTTTTTGGAGAATGGGTCTTTGGATCAGTTCATCTCTAGAAAAAGGTCGTTGACTCAGGATGTCACAACACTATATGGAATCGCGTTAGGCGTTGCTCGGGGATTGGAATACTTGCATTATGGCTGCAAAACAAGAATTGTGCATTTCGATATTAAACCTCAGAATATTTTGTTAGATGGTAATCTTTGTCCTAAAGTCTCGGACTTTGGCCTTGCTAAGCTTTGTGAAAAAAGAGAAAGCATTTTGTCACTGATAGACGCAAGAGGTACTATAGGTTACATTGCACCTGAGGTGTTTTCAAGAATGTATGGAAGAGTCTCCCACAAGTCAGATGTGTATAGCTATGGAATGTTGGTCCTCGAAATGATTGGAGCAAGGAACAAAGAAATAGTGGAAACTATTGATTCTGCCGCTAGTTCAACTTACTTTCCAGATTGGATTTATAAGGATCTTGAAGATGAAGAACAAACATGGATATTTGGTGATGAAATAACCAAAGAAGAAAAAGAGATTGCAAAGAAGATGATTGTGGTAGGACTTTGGTGTATCCAACCTTGTCCATTAGATCGTCCACCAATGAACAGAGTCGTCGAAATGATGGAAGGAAGTTTAGAAGCTCTTGAAATCCCCCCTGAGCCTTCTATGCATATCTCCACTGAGGTTATTCCTGAATCTTTTTCGCTTTCTACTGGTGGAGAAACTGAATAAAGACTCGAAACTTTTATAATTATTAGCATGATCATCTTATACTTGTTGTTTCTGTTGATCAGATAGAAAGAATTGTAAATGATAAAGAATAAATTTTTTGACTGATTCTTGTTTTTTACAGTAAATCTGTAAACTATAAGAGGTGGATATATACAATCATATTTCTAAACAACATATTTGTAATAAAATTTGAAGACTCCAAAACTCTAAACTTTAATAAAAACTGTTGCAAGAGTCTCTCCAATCCAATGACACCAAAGTTCTACTAGTCAACTTTAAATGTTGAACAAATGTTGGTGTTAGACCTATTTGGGTCATTAGCACGAGATGGGAGAAGTAAAGCCTATGAATGGGAAATAAATTCTCTAATTAACTGTTGGTGTTTCACGTATGTTAGAGAATTTTGAAGGCCAAAAATAAATATCTTGGAGTAAACTTGTTATGGATGTATCAGATGTTATACAATTGATTGGTGGGAGCCGTAGACTTTTCTATATTCATCTTAAGCATTGTGCCAAAAGAGAAAAATACATATATTGTTCCATCACATTTTTGTCCAGCAATTTCAACCACTTACCCTTCATTGCAACATACATACATGTATGGAGTAGTAATTGTCATGGCCTAATTAGCAGACTTAACAAAACGTGAATAATGGTCCCAATGAGCTAGTTGATGTAATTGCTGTGCTGAATATATTATTGGTTTACAGAAACTTATAATCTAGAGAAGTGAAGATATCTAATTGGGTTTAAGGCAGCAAGTATCAAATTTGACGGTCTTCTCTTTAACGCGTGAGTTTGTTTCAACGATCTACCTAAAACACTAAAGGTATACAACCAAAATACATTAATTAATTCAATCGTTCTTTCATTTTTTCTTCTTCTCTTGCCTTAACTAAAGTTCTATCCCAAATTTTTTAATACATTAATTAATCTTTGAACCAGAGCTTGTATCTACGAATTTCCATGGCTAGAAATAAAATCTTTTTTTGACAGAAACACTAGAATCCTTACAATTCTCTATCGAAACCTTAACATTCTTATAGAGCTAAGAAAACCTTAAAAAAGTTTGTTTTACTGAAAGCGTTTATATTAAAGTATGTTTTACTCTGAATACTATTATTCATAAATATGAAAATCGTAAACCAAAATTGAAATATGGTGGACTGAACTATGTTAGTAAAATACATATAAAATACTTTTTTTCTAAAGATTATATTAAGTAATATTTAATATTGTGGTAAACGTCAATAGTACAATAAATTCTATAAATTAATAGTATCCCATAAACTGATGTTAACATCGTTATATTAATATTTTATTTATTCAAACTGACATTTTGACTTAACTCAATAAATTAATATAACACTATAGTTTCGATAATATTAATTTATAAAAGTTCAATTTTACACAAGTTTGGAGAAAAAGTTTTTATTTTTCTTGACAAAGCAGAAAAGTCTTTTTTTTTTTTTTTTGAGACATCGAAAAAAAGTCTTTTAAAAATGGAAAAAGTAATAGTTTATGCGGTTAACAACTACAGTGTGACGTGTTAAGTCTTTGACTCTTGACCTTAACTTAAATTATTATATTTCATTTAATAAAATAGTTTTTCTGAAGAAAATTATTCTGTATTCCCAAATTTACCACGATTGTGGAGAAAACAAAATCACCAATTCGATTTTTTTCATGGCTACAAACTAAAGATCTTTCGACATAACTACTAGATTCCGTAAGTTCTATATCTATCGAAACCTTCCTGAAAATAAGAAAAACCCAAAACAAAAGTTGAGATTTATTTTTTTTTATATCTTTTCAGATGGGCAACAAGAAACTGTTGACTGGTGGGTCAAGCAAAGGTTATGGTAGTGGTAGTAGTTACAGAGATCCTCTGTTACAGAATCAGGTCTGTTCCATTTAACCTTTCTTTTGTTTCTCACTTCTCTTGTTTGATGATTCTTGCTTTTGTAAAGTTTCTTGATCGATGTAAAGTTTCGACCTTTAACTCACCCAGTTTGTGGAACTTTGAGGCAATTTATCAGAAATTTTGTAATTTGATTCATTGTTATTAGAAGAATTATGGTGACGGATTCAATTCGAAGTGTTTGGTTAGTTTTTGAAGCATATGGTTCTCACTTGACAAGTGATCATCTAATTGGAGCTATTTGATTGTTAAAGTTTGATTCTTTGACTTTGATTTGCCATATTATGAGTTCCCTTGTTTCAGTAGAAACCATGTTTACAAAAATTTATAATTGTTAGTTTGTTTATTTGGTCTTCTTTACTGTTTTTGCAGGAGAAACCGAAAGCGAATGGAAGCGAAAATGATCAAAATGATCTCGAGAATGGTGTTGTTGAGGTATTTGTTTGAGCTGTTTTACATAAACTTTTCATATATAGAAGTGATGTTATTTTTATTTGGTTTTTCAGGCAGCAAATGTCGGATTTGGCAGAGTCTTTGCGTTGGTGAGTGATATTCTTTGTTATAAAAAAGCGTATAACATTGACATTCTTGTGTAAAGATACATCAATACTCGAGTATAATGGTTGCAGGCAAAGCCCGATGCGGGAAAGCTAGTGATTGGTACCATTGCTTTGTTGATAGGTTCAACGACTAATCTCCTCGTTGTATGTCTCATCTCTTGATCTCTGAAGTGGAATAGTCTTATTATACTGTTGAGAGATTCATATTTATTATTAGAACTAAGAAAGCCAAACTTTTTATGTTATGCAGCCAAAGTTTGGTGGGATGATTATAGACATTGTATCCAGAGATGTCAAGACGCCTGAGCAGCAAAAGGAATCCTTGATTGCTGTTAGAAACGCCGTAGTAATCATTTTGCTTATCGTTGTTATTGGGTAATCACATCTTCACAAAATTTCATTAGTCCTTGCTTGATCTTTAGAGTTTTGGTTTTGTCTAACTCTTACTTATTCTTCTATTTCTGGGTTTCTTTAGATCGATATGCACGGCTTTGCGAGCGTGGCTGTTTAACTCTGCCAGCGAAAGAGTTGTGGCTCGACTGAGAAAGGATTTGTTCAAACACTTAATGCATCAGGTAAAACACTTTTCAAGATTCTAATGATTTGCTTTATTCTTGTGGTTAGTCTTTCATGCATTGTTTGTGACTTTTAAAGTCTAATGAACTACTCTACAAGAACTTGATCGACTTTTCATCAGAGAAAGAAGTTGAAAAAATGTTTTTTTTTTTGTTGTTCTCTGCTAACAGGAAATAGCGTTTTATGATGTCACAAAAACCGGAGAACTCTTAAGTAGATTATCTGAAGACACCCAAATCATAAAAAATGCTGCTACTACAAATCTTTCTGAAGCTCTTCGTAATGTAACAACAGCGCTTATTGGAGTTGGTTTCATGTTTACATCATCTTGGAAATTAACATGTAAGAAGCTTCTCTTATCTTTTTTCGGATTTTGTACTAATATATTGAATATACAAACTGACTTATCTTCTTGTTCATCGATCATGCTTTTAGTGTTGGCACTAGTAGTAGTTCCGGTAATTTCGATTGCTGTGAAACAGTTTGGTCGCTATCTGCGTGAACTTTCACACACAACTCAAGCTGCAGCTGCTGTTGCTGCATCAATTGCTGAGGTTTTAACTCTGACCTTTTTCATACAGTGCTTATGGATGTTTATTTTTTCAGTTCATTATATTTTAGATTAATTGGATCAATATTTACTATTTTAGGAATCTTTTGGTGCAATCCGAACTGTTAGATCTTTTGCAAAAGAAAGCTATATGGTGTCACAATATTCCGAGAAAGTCGATGAGACTCTGAGGCTAGGACTCAAACAAGCTGTAAGGTTTTGTGGAATAAATCATCTCATAAAATTAAACTTTTTGATTTTTTGATGTGTCTTTGAGAGGATATATATATATATATTTTAGGTACTTGTCGGATTGTTCTTCGGTGGACTAAATGCAGCTTTCACGTTATCTGTTATTACGGTTGTTAGTTATGGAGCATACTTAACAATATATGGTTCCATGACAGTTGGAGCACTCACTTCCTTCATTCTTTATAGCCTCACAGGTTTCATTTGCGTTCCTTGTTTCTCGATATGGAATTTTTGAACGAATGATTGTATTAAACTAAGATATTGTTTTGGCAGTTGGTTCATCGGTATCTTCTTTATCGAGTTTGTACACAACTGCAATGAAAGCTGCGGGTGCTAGTAGACGGGTTTTTCAGATCTTGGACCGTGTTTCTAGCATGCCAAGTTCAGGGGATAAGTGTCCAGTCGGGTGAGATTTCCTCTCATACTCCTTGATAAAATTTATATATCATAAGAACAGTATCGGTTTATATCCCGGAAATATTATGGTTGCAGTAATCCTGATGGAGATGTGGAATTAAATGATGTCTGGTTTGCTTATCCTTCTCGCCCTAGTCACACGATACTCAAGGTAACACTATATCTTTGTTTGTACTTTGTTTATATATCACTGCTTAGATCATAATAATATCAGAAGAAACATGTATTCTTCATATTATAAACATTTAGCATATCTGAAAGTTTGGTAGGTTTGGTTTTTTGTAATTTTATTACTCCAGAGTTACAAATATAGCAGACTGTTGAACCATGACTTTATATTTCTGAAATGATAACTGTATTCATAAAGCTGGTACAATTTTAACTATCGCGTAAACACTCAAAATTTGCAGGGAATATCGTTGAGGTTGACACCAGGTTCAAAAGTTGCACTTGTAGGACCAAGTGGTGGAGGAAAAGTAAGTTCAGATCATACGGTTTTCAATTTGGATTTATCGGTATATAAAGTTCGAATTTCTTAGAAAGAATTTTGAATGAAATTGCAGTTTTAGTCGATTTTATTTCCAATTCTCGGTTTTGGTTACAGAGTGAAACTGAGTCAGTTTATTTTATCTATAGTTCAGTTTTTGGATCGATTTTATCGATATATATACGAGTCAGTTTGGATCGGATGAGCCGGATTAGGCACCCTCATAATGAGAGCAACTTCTCGCAAGGTCCATTTGATTTTTTTCATATCTTTCATTTGCTATACGCAGACGACCATAGCCAATTTGATTGAGAGATTCTATGATCCTCTCAAGGGAAAGATCTTGCTTAATGGAGTTTCTTTGATGGAAATATCCCATCAGTACCTTCACAAACAGGTAAATATTCATTTTCTTGAATAATTCATGTTTATGCATATTTGGTAGAACCCCAAATCTTGACTTTTTCTTATCCCGGATTGTGTTCATTTTAGATCAGCATTGTAAGCCAGGAACCAATTCTTTTCAACTGTTCAGTGGAAGAGAACATTGCGTATGGATTTGACGGTGAAGCTACTCCTTCCGTTATAGAAAATGCAGCGGTAAGCACATCACAAGTCTCTTTCTTTCTCCATTTTTGTTGTGCTCATTGATGTGTAGGGCTATTCAATATGGATAAACCAAACCAATCCAAAAACCGAATTAGACCAGAAAACCGGAACTTAACTTTCTCTGAAGAATGGATATGTTTGATTAAGAACCCAACCTGAACCGAAACCAAAACCAATCCATACCGTATTTCTCTAAAACCCAAACCAAAACTAAGGGATTGAACATGCACTCTAAAATGAAATGTTGTGACAGAAAATGGCGAATGCACACGAGTTCATAGAAGCATTCCCGGATAAGTACAAAACTGTTGTTGGAGAACGCGGATTACGGCTCTCAGGAGGGCAGAAGCAAAGAATTGCAATCGCGAGGGCGCTTCTAACAAACCCGAGTGTTTTGCTCCTTGATGAAGCAACAAGTGCACTCGATGCCGAAAGCGAATATCTTGTTCAGGTAATAAAAGAAAACTTTGAAATCAAACTCAAAAGACTAAAAATCAAAAACAACTTAAACATATCCTAATGTTCTAAACCTCTTTGCAGGATGCGATGGACTCGTTGATGGCGGGAAGAACAGTGTTGGTGATAGCTCATAGGTTATCAACGGTTAAGACCGCAGACTGCGTGGCAGTTATATCAGATGGTGAAGTGGCTGAGAAAGGCACTCATGATGAGCTTCTCAGTCTTAATGGAATCTACACTAATCTTGTCAAGAGGCAGCTTCAGAGTTCTTCTGCTGTTACCAACTTGTGAGATAATATCATTCTTCTGACAACAACAACAACAAGAAGAAGAAGAAATCATAGATATGATTCGAAGACTCCATTTGTATAATTTGACTCTGACTATAGCTTCAGAGTTCTTTGTCTATGAAAACTGAAACCTTCAATGTGAGCTGGAGGGTTCTCTTGACATAATATTGTAATGATACATTTCATTCCAATTATCAAATAAAAATAGAGAGTGAGACAATGGAACAGCAGTAATATTCCTCTAATTTTAATTTGTTGAACTTTCATTTTTGAGAAATTCGTAACTAGTCAATTTTTTAGTGAAAAAAATGTAATAAAAATTTCAAAAGTACATTTTTGTTATAAAAAAAATCTCAATTTTGTTTTGGATGAAATAAAATCCAGCTACTGTTGATTTTTCTATTAAATCATAAATTTTTAATGACTTTGTCAATATAAGGATATTGTTAAGTCGTGAAACGGAATAAACAGACTGGTTTATGTTTCTATTAGAAATTCCGTAAAACCAAAACGACGTCGTATTCTTAATCCAACAAAAACCTCAATTTCAATTTTTTTAATGTGTCCTTTTTTTTTTTTTTTTGGTCCTTATAACACTTTTATCTGCACATTTCTAAATGGATGTCGTGGTGATCAGTGTTGGGCCAAGGTCTATAGTGGCTAAGGTGAATTTTAAAAATGTTGCTTTTGGTACATTCTATTTTTTTAAAAAAAACAATATAAAATTATAAAGATTACACCTTTGGTTAGTGAACACTAGATTAATCAACACACACACAACACAATTTGGTTTTGTTGTCATACTTTTAAGAATCACGGGAAAACACCTTTATTTATGTCTTGTCAAATTAATCGTTTTTCAAATGGATAAATCGCAGAAAAAGCTTTTTTTTTTTTTTGTCATCATTTAGGGCACAACTGGTCGGTTCATTAACCTAATTCCTACAAATTGTAGGGTCGGGGACTCGATCCCTGGTGAGATGGTGTCTATCTTCTGTGGATGTGCCACTAGACCAAGAACACTTCACATAGCAGAAAAAACTATCCAGCAGAATTGCACATTTGTCAAACACTCTACAAAAATGGCTATCTTGCGTAAAAAGCTCTAGTATTTTCTATTAAAGGAAAAGACAAATTTTCATCTTACAAAATTGAATCTTCTTTGTCCAATCTTAAAGTCCAAATGGAAGACGGAAGAAATCTCCTTTCCAATCCTAAACGTTACACTTACTTTTCCTTTTCTCTAGACGAATTTTAGTTATTTGCTTAAAGAATTTATATTCCATTGAAAATTATGCTAAAAGAATTTATATTCCATTGAAAATTATCCTCAAAATTATTATATATTTTTGAAAAAAATGGATTTGTTTTTTCTTTTTTTTCTCGCCGAATGGATTTGTTTTTATTATTAGGAAATTTAACGGATTTTCATCTAATATTACATAGTGTTAACTGTTAGTTCATCGGTAACTCTTTTTAAGAAATATATCTGATCTGAGAAGATGTATGAGTTTATTTTCATAACTTTTTAGTTGTTTAAAAAAAATATATCAATGTAGAAGTTTAGTACTTTAGTTTGTAGAAGATGAAATATTTCTATGCTCAAATATTTATGAAATAAAATACTTTAGATTTGGTTCGCATTAGATATACATAAGTAGATTTAGTTTTAAACTTTTAAAATATTTTAAATTTAGAAAAGAAAATACTTGCTGTAAATTTTTTTTTTATTTGAATAAGTTTAACATTCTTAATTGATTTATATCTGTTTTTCCCTTTTTTTTTAGTAATGTAATAAATGTTACTCAAAAACAATTATGTCTCTGTTTCATCAATACCATTTCTTTATTTAAATGACAAAAAAAATATATTTTAAAATTTATGAAAAATAAAAAAACGCCTAAATATTATTAAATAATATCTTCTTGGGAAAAAGAATATCTTCTCAGACTTAACGTCATATTCAAAAGTAAAAACAATCCAAAATCCAGCATCTGACAAAAATGACAAAATCCATAGTAAAGACATACAATCCAAATTTGTTATGAACTCTACTTTCGTGGATGACCTCTCTACCATTCGTCAATTGCGTCATATCTTACATCCGAAACAAAATAGAACCTAGATTTTCTAAAATATACAAAAGATATACATTACACAAATATATTATATATATATGGGTATATATATAGAGATAGATCTATAGAGATGCCAGGTGAATTATTAGGTAATCTTATATGAGTTTGGAACGAAATTTGTGTAACAAACTAAACTGTTATAATTAATAGATTCAAAAGATCCTTAGATTCAAATATCACTTCATAAAATTTTATTTGGGTGGATTTAAGAGGATTTTGATAGAACCTATGTGTTGATAATAGAATAGTGAGCAGTGATATATAGTTTTCTCTTTTTTGGTCTGGAATTGATATACAATTTTTACTTTCTTTGTTAACTAAAATATATATATATATATATATATATATATATTATTAAATTTACCGGCTGAACAAGTTTGAAATATATATATATATATATATATATATAGTTTTTATAATCAAAGAAATATTATAAACTTTTTTTGGAATCATATTAATAATGAATCTCCTCATCCCCATATTAATTAATACTACCCATACTAGTCAGGGAAAATAGCAAACAAAGCACATTACGGCTTCGTGCTAATTTTGAAAAACAAAATGTACATATTTGGTTGAAACTTAACTTATGTCCTTAAATTTTTCAAATGTGACAACTATTTAGTCTAACATCTATAGAACTAGAGAAAATGTGAAATCTTCCAACGTCCTAACTCCCAACTCATAAAAACGAGAATTCACAAATGTAAATACTAAATAGAATCTTAACTATTAAAAAAAAAGGGATCTTACCAAGAATTATAGCCATGTATAATTTGTATCCAACGCATATTTATGCAATACCAAACTTTTTTTTTTTAAATAACATGTATGTACGAAACTTTGATTTGAGTGATTGAACATCTCTCTTTGCAATGTCCAAAATTTAATAAGTCGATATTACAAACTTTGATAACTTGGTCTATACCACATATCGATTCCTTTTTTAAACTCGTAATTTACTAAATCACTATATTTGGCATTTGGCTAGTCAAAATAGTGTCATGTTTTAAGATCATTAGAAAACTCAGTTTATACGTTACTTGATAGCTACACTCATTTTGGAGAGATAATCGGGTGGTAAAAATCCAAAATACTCTCTGATTTAAAAAAGAAAAAAAACTTTTGATAACTCGGCATCGACGGCATGTGATGCTCCTTTTCTTTTCACAGAACAAAAGGTTAGGCGGGTGCTTTAAGTAGGCTACGATAATACGATGTGGAGGGAGAGAGAGACAGGATGGTTTATGTACACATTACGACTAGGAAAGATCCATTAATGTGCTACGAAAAGTAACAAAATCCTTTTATAATTACTAGTCCACTCTTGACATCTCAAATTGATAGAAATCCAAATTGGACGTACAAAAACTTGAGTATTTTAAAAACTCAATATATACTGTATATGGTCATTGAGCATACGTTTTCATGCTATTGGAGAAAATAAAGCAAGATATCAATGAAAAATGTCATGTATATATTCATAGATCGAGCTGTAAAACACTAGCAGCTAGCGGAATATAATCGACTTTAATGTAAGCATTTGAATGGTATTTGAATTGTCCTTCCTTATGTTGGCTTTTTTGCAATAACAATGGGCGAAATAAGTTTGGTATTTCTATAATGTGTGCTAATAAAATCTGTGTGTAGTAATTACGTAAGTTGGTGTAATGATGCTCAGTCTATCTTGTTACCCCTGTTTGTGCGCAAAATGAGATATTTGGTTATTAGTTTGATCGACTTTTTTGATGATCCTTTAACAGATTTGAGAACCATGTGTTGCGCATTATAACCAGTAAAATATATCAACTTTTTTAAAATAAATGATAGAAAACAAAAAACATTTTTTTCTTCCCAGAAAAAACTTTCACATGCCAAACATAATTTAGAAAAAATAAAAATAACAATTAAAAGAGTTTAATCTAAACAAACTGATCCATTTTGATCTGATTTGAATTGAATTAGTATATTCGAAAAGCAAATCATACCTTAATAAAGTTTAAATAAATTTATTATCTGTATTTTTTTTTAAAAGCGAATCTGAATGTGAAACTAACTATAAAATGAAAAACTAGTTTTAGAACCTAAATTTATTTGAAATTTAAACATATATTTGACTAAAGAAATTAGAAATAAATTTAATGCTCATTCTGAAAACCTTTTACCATTGACCCATTCTTCACTATTATTCTCCTAAAATAAATTTACCAGCTCTCTTTTGTTATCTTTTGTTCTTTTTTTTCTTAATAAAGAAATCCTTCTTTTGTTTTATTAAAGGATATTTCTTATTATTATTATCCTTCTTGTTTGAAACAAAATTGAATTCCTATCCATTTGTTTTTTGTGATAAAAAATTCCTATCCATCGTTCAATTCACATATATTATATATATATATATATATATATATATATTTAAGTATCATTATCGCATGAGTATCTCAAAGACACAACACATGGTTACCAAAAAAATGGTTTCATCACTTAACATCATCGAAGTGGCACGAGTCACCCCTTCAAACTCTGACTCGTCCGAGTCCCTCACTCTCCCTCTCACCTTCTTCGACATCCTCTGGTACAAACTCCACTCCGTCGAACGAGTCATCTTCTACAAACTCACCGACGCAACTCGTCCTTTCTTCGACTCAGTCATCGTCCCCAACCTCAAAACCTCTCTCTCCTCATCCCTCTCTCACTATCTCCCACTCGCCGGCAAACTCGTTTGGGAACCACTTGATCCCAAACCAAAAATCGTCTACACTCCAAACGACGCCGTTTCATTCACCATCGCCGAGTCAAACGCCGACTTCTCCCGTTTAAGCGGTAACAAACCATTCCCCTCCACCGAGTTATATCCGTTAGTCCCCGAGTTACGTGTCTCCGACGACTCTGCCTCCGCCGTGTCGTTTCAAGTCACGTTATTTCCAAACCAAGGGTTTTGTATCGGCGTTAACGCACATCATGCCGTTTTAGATGGAAAAACGACAACCATGTTTCTCAAATCTTGGGCGTACACATGTAAAAATCAAGATTCTTCTCTACCGCAGGATCTAATCCCAACTTATGATCGTACGGTCATAAAAGGTCCAAAGGATTTAGATACAGAGGTCTTAAACGCTTGGAGCTCAGCAGCCAAAATGTTCACCGGTGGTAAAGAACCAGAAAATCCTAAGAGTTTAAAGCTTATACCGTCGCCGGAGATCAGTCCTGACGTCGTTCGATACACTCTCGATCTCACTCCTGAAGATATCCAAACTCTTAGAGAAAGACTCAAGAGAGAATCCTCTGTTTCCTCATCACCAAAGGAGCTTCGTGTATCGACGTTTGTGATTGTTTACTCTTACGCTTTAACATGTTTAATAAAAGCTCGAGGCGGTGATCCGAATAGACCAGTCGGGTACGGATTCGCGGTGGATTGTCGAAGTCTCATGGATCCACCGGTTCCATCGAGTTATTTTGGTAATTGTGTCTCTGCTTCTTTTAAATTGCCGTTAAAGGCAGAGACTTTTATGGGTGAAGAAGGGTTTTTGGCTGCTGCAAGAATGGTTAGTGATTCGGTTGAGGCATTGGATGAGAGTGTAGCATGGAAGATCCCTGAGCTTTTGGGAGCTTTTACGGCTCTTCCACCAGGATCACAGGTTCTGTCTATTGCCGGGTCGACCCGGTTCGGAGTATACGGGTTGGATTTCGGGTGGGGAAAACCGGAGAAAGTGGTGGTTGTATCGATTGACCAAGGCGAAGCGATTTCCATAGCGGAGAGTAGAGATGGAAATGGTGGTGTGGAGGTTGGCTTCTCGCTCAAGAAACATGAAATGGATGTTCTCATTGAGTTGCTTCATAACGGATTAAAAAATTAAAATTATTTTTCTTTCTCCACAAGAATAAAATAGTGTAAGAAATTAAATTGATTTTCTATATGGATAATGGGAAATAGTAATTTTTCTATTGTCAAAGTTGAAAGCTCCTTCATATGTGGTGTAGTATGTTTGGTTTGAGTGTTCTGATTCTCGGTATGGGTAAGTCCTATACGCCTCATGCAAAACAAAATTTCTGATTTTCTGTTGAAAATACCATAATGTGGAACACATAAGGGCAATAGTTAAATTTTCAACGTAGAATTCAAATTTTTAGGTTTGGATTAACTATTTTAGTTTTAGATTTAGAGTATAGTTTTTAGGGGATAAGGTTTAGTGTTTTTTTTTTTGTCAACATTTGGGCCACTGGCCGGCCCATTAGCCTAATTTCTACAATTAAATTGTAGAGTCGGGGACTCGATCCCTGGTGTGATGTGTCTGTCTTCTGTGGACTTATCATTTGCCACTAGACCAAGATCACTTCACGATAAGGTTTAGTGTTTATGATTTAAAGTTTGAATTTGAAGGTTGAAAGTTTAGTTTTAGTTTTGTGCTATTTTTGGAAAATATATATTTTAGTGGTATTTTTTGAAAAATAAGATTAATAATCATATTTTTTCATGTTGAAGGCAATAATTTATTTTGTTTTCTATCAACAAATATCTCTGATTGGAGACAATTTTTTTTTTTTTTTCTGTACTCGTCTATTCAAGATTCTGGACCCATTTTGAATCTAGTGACAGGCCTGTCCCTAGGAATGTACTATTTTATTATGAAACGAATTAGAGCTACAATTTTAGACGTCAATAATATCAATAACAGTAAAATAAACAAGGTAAATTATTTTGTTTTTTACACCAAAATTAAAAAGCATCCCAAATTTAATGTATATACTACATAACTACCTATAAGAAAATGTAGCTCAACTTATGTATGGAAAATAACTCGGTAATATTCATACAAAACACAAATATGTATACAAAAAGTTGTTTACTGATGATCCATATTGGTGGATAGCTATAAGAGGCAATTCAACAGACAAATATGTACACACTGTTTTGTTGCTATTCGATAAACAGAGCCAGCAAATCAATGACAAATTCTATCAAAACAAATGAATGTCTAAGAAAAAATATTTTTTTTCAAATTAACTCATATTTTCACTTTTAATGCAAATTTTAGAAACTTTTCTATGTTTATTGACTTGTTGTATTCTATAGTTTCTTTTATTATTAGTTTTTAAATTTATATAGATAATAAATAATAGTATTGTTTTTAGGAAATTTTGTTTTTTAATCTGTATATAAAAACTTTAAACATCAATTAGTATGATATATATACTATAAGAAAACATATACATTGACGACGGATAGGTAGAGGCAGTAAATTCAACACATTAATTATCATAAGTACAGATATATGTCAATTGTCAAAGGCACTCAATAATTCATGTAGAACTTTAAATGTGCAAACAGAAAAAAACTTTATTTTCCATTACTAAAGAGAGAAGTAGTTTTTTTAACCGAATCTCAAAATATTAGATGAGTACGTCATATGCTGTGTGAAAGCTTAATATTTTTCAGATCTTTTTTTGGTTAAAGGATCTATATTTTTCAGATATTAAAAAAAAATTATTTTATGATCAATGATTTATAATAGGGTTTAATCATTTTTCCGTTTTTCGGTTAAGTTTTGGTTTAAATTTTCGGGTTTTCAAATTTATTGGTTTATGAATATTAGTATGCAAAAAGTGAAACATAATATAGTATGGATAATTTGAAGTTGGTTTCGGTTTATATTAAAAATATATGGACATTTTTGAAAATAGTTTTTTCCGGCTTTTAATTTTTTCCGACTATAGTTCTTTTAGTGTGTCCCCATTTACAAAAATTATCTATTTTAGCTGTCTATGTTTAAAATATTTTTACTAAATCATAAAAGTTTATAAAGTTTTATAAGGTTTATAAGGTACTCATAGATAATAACTCCTACTTGTAGATTCCATTCAAGTATTCATAAAGTTTTATAAGGTATTTATAAGGTTTTAAAACGTATTTAAAAATGTATTTATAAGGTTTTATAAGATATTTATAAAGTATTTATAAGATTTTACGTACGTATAAAAGATAGTTTGTATATGATTTTATAATGTTACATATGTATTTGGATATATCTCAGTTTTTTTTACTTATATTTGATTAAATTTAGAGAGATTGACATTTAGAAAAAATAATATTAAGAAAACGGTATTTCTAACAATTTATAAAAAAATATTATGTATGAAGATTATAAAATATTTTTTATTTGTAAGCGATGTTTAGAATTTAGAAAACATTGTTTTATTTATTATTTATTATTTTTAACACAACTAATCATATATATTAGAAAGAGTTGAACAAATCAGAGCGTAATAACTCTGAGATACAAAAGGGTACAACTGAATGAAATACAAAGTCATCGTGTTCAAATCTTTGTGCTTTAGCTAATATATCTGCAAGTTTATTGACCGTTCTCGGAGACCAGACAAAGTCAATAGCTTCAAACTTTCGAGCCCATTCCTTAATTTCAGCTATCCAATTTCAGCTATCCAAATCGCTGAACCCTTCCGATAATAATATTAATTTCATTGTTTTATTAATATTATATTTTAGATCCAAAATTAATGCCGATGTTTATGATTTATTTTCGAAAATAAATCATAAAATTACAAAATATAAAGGATTGAAATTTTATATTTAAATGTTTTATGTTTCGTTATTAATAGTGATTTTTTTTTATGTTTTAAATTCACCCACTCTGGTGTACAAAGTTACGGTAAGTTTGCAAGTAGAATATTAGTAAATATATTTTCAATCAAATTACAGTATGTTAAACAATGAGATTTACTTTCCTACCAAAAAAAAAAAAAAAAACAAGAAGATTTACTTTATGTTAAATATAAATACGCTTGCATATCGATTTAGTCACGTAAATGTGAAAATGCAAAAATGTTTTTAGTAAAATTCATGGGTTAATTACAATCAAACATTTGTAGCATTTATTGCAAAAACATTTTTTTTTGGTGAATACAATTTTACATTTATACAAAAAAAAAAAAAAAAAAAAAAAATTCATGGGTTACTTCTATATACACGTAATAAATTTGGCATTGTTGATGTTCAATTAATTTAATATGTAATATATACGATACATGATCAAACTTACACTCTAAAACTAAACTAATGAGCAGCTAGGTATAACCGTATAACCATATGGCAAACATGAATTAATTAACACAATGTTCATTTAGGTAGTATGGCAAGGATCTTCTATATTATTAGGCCAAAAATGACAATGAACTGCCTCCAAGTTGTTCACGGATACTAAGAAATATAAACTTGAAAACTAGTGTATTTGATGTCCAAAATATTCTCAATTTTCACAGTTCACACAATTATTCACCACAAGCTTTGTAAGGCTTAGCTTTCAGTAATAATATAAAAACCAACACATTAAAAAATTTCAAAATTAGAAATTTTGATTCTTCCTTTCAAATACACTTCTTCAATAAATTTGAATGATGAAAATTTTAGAATGTATATTGAAGTAGATATACCCAAAAGTACATTGAGAAATAGGATTTTCTAAGATCCTTATGAAGATAAAAACTTGATAACAAATAAAGTATAGACTTTAACAAAAGAAAATGTACAAATTTGGGAGATAATAATTACTTAAATTAAATATTATAATAAAATATTTTATAATTATTTCATTTTTATAAATAATAAATCTATTATTTACATATTATTTGTTCACTATTTTTGAAGTGAAATATAAAGTATCAGTGATGAGTTTGCTGCAAATCCACTTAGATTAATCATTAATTAGCCAGCTCAATCGTATAATGCTCCATAAACTTCTTTTTCATGCATCTTGCAGAACAAAATATATCTCCAAAAAACGACAGGACGGATGAGAATTGACAGCGAGAATGACAAACGTTACAAATTGGCCGAGTTATACGATTGTTGAAAATCACAAAAACTCGTGATGAATCATCTTCACCTTTTTGTTTCATCCATGTAAAATCTCCGAGCGTACATTTTATATGATAAGTAAGGCCACAATGTTCACATGAATAAAACCATTTGTCTGAATCTAATTCTTCCTCGCATATCTCACACCAAAGTTGTTCACTTGTTTTTTCTCCGTAACATAGAAACAAAAAATGATCTATGTCGTTTTTGTGTTTGACCATCTTTGGCAAAATAGAACATTTAATATCTAAAAAATATCCACAATCTTCACAACTTAAAACCATAGTTGCCTTATCTCCACAACCATTACAAATTTTGTCTTCTGTTGAGTAGTTTATGTATAACAAATGAAGCTGATGACTTTCATGAGAAAAAGAATCTGAAATAGAACCACATCGCACATCCAGAAAAATATTATCATCGTCACTTTTGTAATGAAAACCTTGAAAAACATATTGACAAGCATCGCAAATAAATATTGTGGTACTCAAATGAGGTGTTGTGTTTAAAGTAACCAATGTCTTGTAGAAGGAATCTATCTTTTTTGTTGGGAGAAAAGCACATTTTTTATGAAGGAAGAAATCATCACATTTCATGCAACTGTAGAACGGACTAAAAAATATGGGATTCAAACATGCTTTACACCACATGCATTTATCATTTGCATCACTGATCTCTTCTTTGAGCTTTAAAGTATGATCTACGTGACCAGAATGCTTTATTACTCCTTCCTCGATCATTTCATACGATTTAACCTCTAAACTTTTATCTGATATGCCTTCAAGTTCAATTCCATCCCAAATCCCAAACCTTGTGGCACATCTCAAATGAATGGCAAGATCGGGACATTTCAAACAAGAATAAGCCCCAAACATCCAACTCATCTCTTTATGACACACTCCACATTTCCAATCTCTTGTATCTAGGAAATTATTGTAATAAATACGGTGATCATGCCGATTAATCTTTATGATGCGTGGCATATAAATACAATTTTTATGGATCATGAAATTGCATGGAAGACATACATAAGGATTTGGGTCGTCATCCATTCCACAAGCATTACAAACAAAACTTCGTTGCGTCATAAGAGTGAGTGAATGCTCATGAGCCTTAGGATGAACAAGAGTGAAAGGTGGTGGATTCTTTGCACAATTGATATCCACGCTGAAATTGCAAATATAACAGTGATAAAACACATTATAAAGTTTGTTTCCACACAAACAACATTTTTCATTGGTGTACTTGGAAACATGGGTGAGACGCTTGAGAATATGTTTAGGATGACAAGAGTAATTGATCTCCGGTGTTGATTCCGCACAATCTTTGTGAAAGCTCAAATCACATAAATTACATGCATAAGGGAACCGGTCATCAGACAATCCGCATAGATGACAAGTAAACATAACCATCTTTGGAACAAGATATAAACAATGCTCGTGAGTCTTTAGATCTTCAATTGTTATTATAACTTCTTTTTTTGCGCATATCAAATCGATTGCAAAATCACATATTGAACAATAGTAGTACAATTTTGGCAAGTTACCTCTACAAACTTTGCATTCTCCATATACAACTTCATTTTCTGCAACCGCCTTAATGTGCAAAGAATGTTGGGGATGATAGTAGTTGTTAATCTTTAGATCGGAATTTGCGCACTCTTTATGAAAAAAGAGTCCAGAATGAAAGCAACGATAACCATCACTATGGTAGTCTTTACGAAGATTGCAGCCTACACATTTTAGCCCACGTGATGGAAGTAGTCTATACAATTTTTTGAGTATTTCCATTGATGAAAGAAATATTGTTTTACTTTAAAAATCTTGTATAAAAAAAAATATTTTATAAAGTTCTATAACTTTCTTATGGTTTTTATGTAATGATGAGAGCTATCGATAAATGTATACCTATTTATAAAAAAATATGATATATAATCATTATATATAATTATTCTTTGTTTACACGAACATGATACTCAAAGAATAATGCTTGTCTTAGTTTGGAGATAAATACTCATCAACGAATAAATTCTTAACTAACTATATGATATGTAACCTTTTTTGTCAGAAAAGAAAGGAAAGTACACCAAATTTTTCTTAAGAATTATACACTTAAGTTATTCTTTGTTTAACTATGAAGGCACTCAACCTTACCAAAAAAAAAAAACTATGAAGGCACTCAAAATACAACATCATTTTAACAAGAATTTTACATGGTTAAGTCTCGAGAAGAATGAAAGTTTTTAACACTATAAACATCAAAGGGAATTTATTGGTCTGTTTACTTTAATTGACATAGATTTCCAATCAAATTTTTTCAGTTTTTGAGCAATGATTTTATTAAAATCAGTTTTTTGTTGATGAATATTAAATATTAGTTAAATTCCCATTTATTCAATACAATATTTGATTTGTCTCTGGATTTTAACAAGAATTTTCTTTTATATTTCATTTTAACATATTTCAAAAAAAAGTAAGTTAACACTACAACAATAAATTTTAAAAAGAGGACGCCGTAAACTTGATTGTTGTGAACGGGAACTTCGTCATATCTTCTACCATTGGCATAAGAGAATACTCTCCGCAAAAAAAGATGGCCTGCCATTAATTCTAGAATGTAAATAATCAAGGGGAGATTCGAGCACCAAATACAATCTCCAACGAGATCAAAGTTGGAGCAAAGTGAGATCATATGATCTTTAATCATGTGTACCTAACAATAACATTGTAGATGATATAAAAATATCGAAAGAGGATGGGCTTATGTTGACTTTCATAATTTTAATGATGTATCTAGTCTCGGCTCATCTCTCCCTCACAAAATGGTACCATTATATAAAACAAACGACTTTCTTGTGTTATCATGGTTACAAGAATTTACAAATGATATAATATGAAGTTTTTGATAAATGACATAATATTTCTATAGTTTTATTTTTATATTTTCATCCCAATACTCTTTTTTTTTCCACGACCACTGCATCATACAATTCTTGTTGAATTTTCCAAGTCCAACTAATTCAATATTCCAATAGTATGATATTGTCCGCTTTGGGCTAAGCCCGCACAGATTTGTTTTTGGGCTCCTTCCCAAAAGGCCTCATACTAGTTGGAGTTGGACTTGTCTTATATATCACACTGTTACTTTCTAATCTTCCGATGTGGGACGTTGGTTTGACTCCAACAATCTCCCCTTCAAACCAAGGACCATATGCAGATCTTAACACGCCTCTTCGAGATGCTTAACTCCATCTCGAACACGATCCCTCACTCGGACCGACAATAAGCCCCTTTCTCGGGCCCCCATTACTCGGGTTGAGGTATGTCCGCATCCACTTTTTTTCAAGGTCCACCAGATTCTTAACCTTGGGCTCTGATACCATGTTGAATTTTTCAAGTCCAACTAATTCAATATTCCAATAGTATGATATTGTCCGCTTTGGGCCAAGCCCAAACAGATTTGTTTTTGGGCTCCTTCCCAAAAGGCCTCATACTAGTTGGAGTTGGACTTGTCTTATATATCACACCGTTACTTTCTAATCTTCCGATGTGGGACGTTGGTTTGACTCCAACAATTCTCTGGGTCTAGCCATATCATTATACGACCATCAGTTCTCTTCGCAACTGACAAATAATTCTCCTAATTAATTCCACAAGTGTATTTGTCTCAAATCTTTCATTTTCTTCTCTAGCCACACACAACAATTGGCATGCATTGTACAAACACGACTTGGCTCACAAAATTAATCCTCCAAATTACTTTAATTGTTTCTCGAAACCTCATTATAGGATTCATAAAGTTTTAGCCCAAAAAAAAAAAAAAAAAGGATTCATAAAGCTTGGTCGACATAAAAGATGCTTAAAATAATATTTTTATAAAAAAGCTTCACTTGTAAGCTAAAGGAATCTTACTAGACCGACGAGTCAAAGTAAACGATAGTGATTTTTCAAGCTACATATGTCACTTGACTTTTTAAGTGCGCTACAGTAATGGAGACCTCTACGTTCTAATTATTTATCGTAACTTGGGTTTTTTTTCCACGAATAGTTTGAAATTCATACAAAGTTGAGGTAGTTTCATTGAGCTCTCACACTTTACATCGAACTTTCTTTCATTTGCCTTAAGATGAAAGGGAGGCTTTTCTTGGGACAAAACCTGATATGGGTGATGTTATTACTATTGGGGCAGCTACATGGATACAATAGTTGCATTCAGAAAGAAAGGATGGCTTTGTTAGAGCTCAAGAAATATCTGGTCAGAGAGAGTATAGAAGAGACCTCCGACTATGTTTTCGCTACTTGGACTAATGATACAAAGAGCAATTGCTGCCGATGGAAGGGTGTCGAGTGCAATAATACAAGCAGGCGGGTTATCGGGCTTTCCATTGCTACCCTAAATCTCAAAGAGAGTTCTCTCCTAAATCTTTCTTTGCTGCATCCCTTTGAAGAAGTTCGAAGTCTGGACTTATCCAAGAACTTATTCAGTGGCTTGTTTGATGATGTTGAAGGTATTTATCATGCTTTACTTCAGTTTTAACTCTGTTTTTCTTCATTTGAACTTAAGTTCAGTTTAGAATTGATGCAAAATCAATTGTTAACGTCGTGTATAATAATCTGAGCCTATAAATTTTTGCATTACTGATGCGAAATACAGTTTTTGTATCGATTTTAGAATGATGCTAGAGTCTTTTATAGCGATGTTTAACAAAACTGACGCTAAGAGACCATACACGATGCTAAAACTGAATTTTAGAGACAGTTACAAAAACGATGCAAAATATTTTTAGCGTCGGCAGTTTTAGCTAGGCATGAGACTTATTATTCGGTATCTAGGATCCGGAATCTGATCATATCCAAAAAATAGGATATCCAGACAAGACGGATCGGATCTGGATAATAGAAAAAACTAAAACCAGATATCCGATCCAGAAATAATATTTTAATTATTTGTATTAATTTTTTTTTTCAGATTTTATATAACAATATTATTTTTAATAAATTTTTTAAATAATATTTATTTTTTTTAAAAAAAAAATGTAAGATTTACTTATTATATTAAGATAAAAAAAACAATAATTAAAAAAAATCTGCATCCAAATATCCGGTGATTTTAACGGATATCCGGCCGATGACTAGTTTTAGCGTCGTTAAAATTCTAGCATCCTTTAAAAACTGATGCCAAGTACATCATTTAGTGAACTTCTGTATATTTTTTCCCTGTACATGTTGAGCTTGTACTTCTCTATAAAACCTAGTGGGACTAAATCTTAGTACGTTGTTGCAAACACTTAGATGTTTATACCTTCTGATATTATGACTGTGAGGTTATTGAAACAAAGAAATCTTTAACCTTTAAAGAGCTTCTTAGATCTAGTTTATTTGATTTTCTTTATCATACGTTTTTTAATGGAGAAATGAAATACAGAGAATATGCAGAGCAATATATAAGGAAGTAGTATAGTTGAGTTTATCTTAAGTTAAGCTTGGTCCCCAGTCCCCACTTATTCTTGAAGATACCCTTCTTCATTTAGAACCTCTTTCCTTTTTTTTTCTCAAATTGTTCAAACTCCTTCTGCTTAGGAGGCTTCGATCTCCTTAATGTGTCAACCAACATTCTACAACGGTTTCTCTGTTTTGGCATTTAATTTGTGATGTTTGTGTGCTATATTGGATGTTTCAATCGCATCATACAGTCACTTACATTCTTTTCCCACGTGCATAGAGCTCAGTTGCACATTCAAATTTGTAGTAAGAGATTGGAGTGAACCATGTTATCATTATATGCTGAGTGCAAGACTCTGGTTTGCAGGTTATAAAAGCCTTAAAAGACTAAAAAAACTGGAGATTCTTGATTTCTCTCTAAATGGATTCAACAACAGCATCTTTCCATTTCTTAATGCTGCTACATCACTTAAGACTCTTTTTCTTCGGGATAACTACATGGACGGCCCTTTTCCTCATAATGGTATGTTTATCTAGATGATCTAGTATGGCCTATTTAGTTATAGTATATCTTTCGATAGATAGTTATTAATTATCATTAGAACTTTTATGTCTTAATTTTTGCACTTTCTTTCAGCACTTAGGGACTTAACGAACTTGGAAGTATTGGACCTGAGAAGATGCAGATTTAACGGCTCCATGCCAGTACAAGGTAATTTGTCCTTAATCGATTTAACGGTCGGGTTATTTAAAGATGTTTACCTTCGTGTTGTTTTTTCTTGTGGGGTTATCAGCGCTATGGAAACTTAAAGCTTTGGATCTAAGTGGCAATAAATTTTCTGGCTCAATGGACCTTCAAGGCAAGTTTACTCATAATATGTCACTTTTTGATAAATATTTTTATGGTTAAGTCAGTGACTAAAGCGTCCATTTGATTAATGTAGAGATTTGCAAAATGAAGAATATGGAAGAGCTAGATCTCAGTAAAAACAAACTAGTAGGTCAGTTTCCGTTATGTTTAACTAGCTTGAGTGGACTCCGAGTTCTTGATCTCTCAAGGAACCAGTTAACTGGGAAACTACCAACTGCTATCTCTAGCCTTAACTCGCTTGAGTACTTGTCGCTGTTTGATAATAACTTCAAAGGCACCTTCTCATTTGGTTTGCTCACCAATTTCTCAAAGCTTAGGGTGTTGAAACTTGGCTCACAATCCAACTCACTTCAAGTAGAGTCTGAAAGTTCTTGGAAGCCGAAATTTCAGTTGAGTTCTATTGCACTACGTTCTTGTAACTTGGAGAAGGTTCCTCATTTTCTCCTACACCAAAAGGACTTGCGTCAAGTTGATCTCTCTGGAAATAATATTTTTGGAAGCTTCCCTTCTTGGTTGTTGGCAAACAAAACTAAACTCCAACTTTTGTTTCTACAGAATAATTCGTTTACGAGCTTTCAGTTGCCGAAAAACTCTGCTGATAATCTGATTTTTCTGGATGTCTCAATCAATGAGTTCACTCATCTGCTTCCGGAGAACATTGGATGGATACTTCCTCATTTACGGTATATGGATATATCAGAGAACAAGTTTCAAGGAAATGTGCCGTCTTCTCTAGGTAACATGAAAAGCATTGAACTTCTGGATATATCTCACAACAATTTTCATGGAAAGCTACCAAAAGCTTTTGTAAACGGTTGTTATTCTCTGAAAGTCTTGAAGCTTTCACATAATAAACTAAGTGGCGAGATTTTACCAGAATCAGCAAACTTTACTGGCATATTCGAGATCTCTATGGATAACAATCAGTTTACAGGAAATATTGGACAAGGTTTGCGAAGTTTGAGATCTTTGGATAGACTTGACATTTCAAGAAACAAGCTCACAGGTGTTATCCCAAGTTGGTTTGATGAACTTCCACAACTAGGTACATTACGGATTTCAAACAACTTGTTGGAAGGTGAAATACCAACATCGTTGTTCAACATGTCCGGTCTTCGGCTACTAGATCTTTCTGCAAACATTTTATCTGGGAAGATACCTCCACACATGAATTCTGGGAATGAGGCTATATTACTCCTACAAGACAATAACTTATCAGGAGCTATTCCAGACACGTTGCTAGCAAAGGTTGCAGTACTTGATTTGAGGAATAACATATTATCTGGGAATGTTCCAGAGTTCATCAACACTCAAAGCATCCGTATTCTTCTTCTGCGGGGGAATAATTTAAGAGGTCGTATTCCTGAACATGTTTGTGGCCTAAGAAAGATCCACCTTCTGGATCTTGCTAACAACAGATTGAATGGTTCTATACCACCATGTCTTTGCAATTCATCCTTTGGTTCGGGGAAAGAAGATATGTTTTATTCTTATGATAACAACTTTATATACAGTCTTCTTGACTTCCAAGGTAGTTATGATATGGAACAAGATTCCACTTCAATGAAAAATGAGAGACCTCTGCTCAAGCCAGATCTGTTTAGTATGGATTTGATGGAAGCCACTAGGATGAAAATTGAGTTTGCAACAAAGCACAGATATGATGCTTACATGGGTAAAAATCTCAAATATCTGTTTGGACTTGATCTATCTGGAAATGAGCTAAGCGGTGAGATCCCAATAGAGTTAGGAGGTCTTATGGAACTACAAGCTCTCAATCTTTCTCACAACAACTTAGTAGGTGTGATACCAGAAAGCTTTTCAAGTATGAAGAATGTAGAAAGCCTTGATCTTTCTTTCAATAGACTTCAAGGAAGGATCCCACCAAAGCTAACAGAGTTGTGCAGCCTAGCTGTCTTCAATGTCTCATTCAACAATTTATCAGGAGTCATTCCACAAGGAAGACAGTTTAACACATTTGATAAACAAAGCTACCTAGGTAATCATCTATTATGTGGACAACCAACCAACCGGATTTGCGACAGTATTAACTTTCAAGAACAAGATTACGGAGTGGAAGCTGATGAATCAACAATCGAATTGGTATCTTTCTGCTGGAGTTGTGTTGCTGCTTATGTGACAGTACTTCTTGGAATACTTGCATCTCTCTCTTTTGATTCTCCTTGGAGCAGATCTTGGTTTTACATCGTTGATGCTTTCATCCACAAGGTGAGGAACTTCTTGTGGTAATCTACTCTCGGTGCCAAAATCCTTTAATTTTCTTCATCTGTTGAAGTTAGCACTCAGCTTGTGTTTGGTTCCTCTGAACTGTTTTTGAATAAATGTATGCATCAAACATATTACTGTTGAATAAAAAATAGTATTTTAACATAAAAAAGAAAAATAATTTACATAATCTATATAGTTTCTAGCCCAAAAAAAAAGAAAGAAAAAGAAATCTATATATATAGTTTCTTAATATGTTTGCAAAATACTCAACCTATAAATAAATTGAAACAGATGGACTAACAGATGGAGAAATAAAGAAATAAGAACCAAAATTAATCAATATATACAACAAAACTAACCACATTAATTGTTTTACAACTTATGCATGAAATATTTATATAACTTATGTAACTGTCAATTAAATTTCTAAAAAAAAAGAGAAGTAACGTCAATTTAACATTGAAACTCATGCATTAAATCTTGACCCAAAAAAAAAAAAAAACTCATGCATTAAATATTCATAATTACCAGATAAAAATTTCACTTATGCAACAGTCCAGAAAAAAAAAATCGAACTACATGTAACTGTCAATTAAACTTGCAAAAAAAAAAAACAAAAAAAAGGTAACGTCAATTTTACATTGAACTGTTGTCCTCTAGATATCATGATTTTTGTTTTGTTTCCAAAAATACCACTAAATCTTTGGTTTGTATTGATTATTGTATATTTAGGATATAGTATTTAGGAGGTAGAGTTTAGTATTTAGAATTTAGAGTTTAGAGTTTGAAAATTAAAAATTTAATTTTAGTTTTGTGGTATTTTTGTTCTAAAAATAAAAATGATGGTATTTTAGAGAATTGCCCATATATGTATATACATTTACTTGAAGTCTTGGATTGAAATTAGCTTTCTTGTGGACATGTGGACTAGGATTAGCACTCGGATTTCGTTTTCATTTCTTTGTGAATCCTCTCAAACTGTTCATTTTTCTTTGTTCGAGTTGTATTTAAAATTTTGGTTGGCTTGCCTGCATGGATTTCTTCTATTGTAGCATCTCACGGGAAAAAGATTTATGTCACACAATAAGAGATGATATAAGTAATCTTTGTAGCATATTTCAAGTCGACTCAAATGCTTTTAATCCAAAAATATTGGGAAAATAACAGAATTTAGAACATGTTAAGTTTTGAAAAATAAAATGTTGGGGTTGCAATACAATTAATGTTTACATCTCAAAAGAACAATCACCGATACCTTTCTTGCAGAGAATTGAAATACCAATGATCTTATTATGGATAGAGACTAAGATTATGTTTATTTGGTGTTGAAATACCAATGACACTATTATGAATGAAGATTACTATGCATGTTCTGTTTCTATTGTTATAAATAGTTACCATTTCATTGTCGGCATCATATGCTATTTATTACCAAATATTCAATAATTTTGTTTAATACAACTTTACTCTGCCAAAATCTTACCATCGTAATGGCAAAATGAATTACCAAAACTTATAAAAATTGCTTTGAACGAAAGAGACGTTTAGAAAATGAGCAAAAAAGAAATCGCACATTGAGTACTTTGTTGGGGTTAGGACTTAGGACTGTAATAAAAATAGTTTCTTACTATTGATATAACCTTAGTATCTTGTATACTAGATGTTAATGTTTGATATACATATTTCATTTTTCTATAAATTATATTTTTTTATTTGATGGCTTGTGTTTTCTAGTCTTTGTTATCCTTCTACCAACTCTTAAACACTGGACTAAACATACAAGAAACTTTTAACACCTTGACTTAAAAAAAGAAAAATGTAAGACTAAATCAAATATAGGAAAAGTAAACTTAATATTAAATATCAAACTAGGTGAATAACACTTGACAACAAAAAAAACTAGGTGAATAACACCTTTTTATTTTATTAAGCGTAAACCTTTAATCCGTATACATTCATTACTTTTAATTGTTACAACGATAAACACTCGTCGTAACTAGATTTAGTTTTTAAACTTGGCCTCAAGGTCTTTAACAACATTGATATCTAACTGAAACGCCTGAGCCAGAATCTCTGGATTGATCGGAGGTGTTGACCCAAACACAGTATCTGCGATCGTGATAACACCAGCGTTTTGGCTGCTCAGTCCAGCAAAGGCCACCGCGGGGGTCTTTCCGACATTCACTTGAAAATGGATCATTCCTATGGGGAACACGAATACGTCTCCCGGGTGCAACATTTTCGCGAATAGACGGTTATTGTCTTGGTTGGAAGAGACAAACCCGACATATAACGTTCCCTCGATGAGAACAAGGATCTCAGTTCCACGAGGGTGCGTGTGAGGCGGGTTTTGTCCATATGGCGCATAATCTATGCGGACCAAGGATATTCCCATAGTGTTTAGTCCTGGAATCTGCTCCACATTGACCGTTGTCACGTTGGATTTGACATCATTATTAGTGTCTCCTGCCTCGTTGAGGCCTGAGAAGAAGAAATCTTCTGCCTTCGCTTGCATCGGATCTTTACAGAACTTACCATTCACAAAAACTGCAAGTAGAGAAATATTGATTCGAAAAACCTTTTATTACAACTTCGAATTTAATCATAATAAAGGAGAACAATAATTATTAGAGAGTTAAAGAAACCATGTTTTTATACGCACCACCATTTTTGGGGTCATCAATGGCTACACAGAAGTCTTGAAGTGGACTTGGATCATAAGCTTTGGCAAAGGAAATGACCAAAGCCGATATGGTGATTAGGATGAGACACTTGGAAACCCTCATTTTCAAACAAAAGATTGCTAATGCTTTGTTAAGACTTTTTATATATGTGTGTGTGTTGTTTTGTGAGTTATGAAGCATTTGAGATCAGTATTTATAGGACTAGCCCGTGTGTTATATTTGACGTGGTCCAAGGTTATACTATACATTTGTCTTTGGCATGTTTCAAAGTGGCAGTTCAAAAACGTTTAATAAGTACTCTATCGTCAACTTACTCTATCACTAGTCATTTGCCCGCGCTACGCGCGGGAGTTGTATCGTCAATTTAATTTATTTTGTTATGTTTGATTAGTTATATAAGGAATGTTAATATGGGTTACCCGACCCGACCCGCCCCGAACCCGTTTATAACCCGCCCATTTAGAACCCGATCTTAAAACCCGTTTGAAACCCGATAGCTATTAGGGTAACCCGAATAAAACCCGTTTTGTCTTTTTTTTTTTCTAAAAATTTTTATTTGTAAAATCCATATTTAAAGGCTTAAAAACAAATTTAAAACCAATTTTACTTAGTTAAAACTTCTAGTTAAATGTAAAAAAAAAAAAAAAATTAGACAAAAAAAAAGAAAAAAAAAACCCATCGAGTACCCGAAATCCGAATGGGTAACCCGAAATCGACCCGAACCCGTTTAAAATCCACCCATTTATAACCCGCAAAATTTTAAACAAAATGGGCGGGTTTTGGGTATACAATATGAACCGGCTTTTTGGATACCCGACGGGTTAAAACCCATTTTAACATCCCTAGTTATATTATCTCTTTACATATTATCTAATTTATTTATTTTTATTTATTGGTAAAGAAATATTGTTTTATTGTTACTTTTTCATACTTATTTTTAAAATGAGAATTTACGTTTTGTCCCAATTTATATCTTTTATGTTTAAAAATTTTGTAAGACATAAATTAGATAGATTTTATATTCTCAAAATTTCTTGTTTTTGTTTTATTTCTGTTATCTAATTTATTTATTTTTATTTATTGGTAAAGATAAATTGCATATTATTTTAATGAATATATATTCATAATAAAAAATTCACTTTAAAAATACAATATATTATTTATAAATTAGTTAATATAATCAAAAATTAGTAAATTTTTTATTTTGTATATCAATTATGTTTTTTAGTTTTATAATATAAAATATAAGAAAAGACTTGTCATATTTCTTTTTAAAAAGTTTGTTTACATATGTATAAATTTTAAAATTAAATGATAAAATGTATAAATAAAATTTTGAATTAAATAGTTACATGATTAGAATGATGAGGTGACTTAAGGAGAAGAGAGTAAAACCTATTATAATATTACATATGAGAAAAAACTTTTCATATTTCTTTTTTAAAAACTTACATCTATATGAATTTTAAAATTAAATAATAAAATAATAAAACCTATTATAATGTTACATAGGAGAAAAAAACCTTTCATATTTCTTTTTTAAAAACTTACATCTATATGAATTTTAAAATTAAATGATAAAATGTATAAATAAATTTTTAAAACTAAATGATGTGGATGATGAGGTGGATGATGAGGTGGCGGCATGAGAAGAGAGAAAAAGTTAACTTTATATATATAGATTACTTAAAATTAGATTTTTGTTTTTTGGGTAATTTAGTTAAAATTAGATTTACACGCGTATATACACGGCACCACGACTGAGAGCTTGTGGTTTAATGCATTTTCATATTGTATAATTTCCTTGTATCACCTTCTAGATTCAAGTCTAGTCAAATCTGTGTTGTGAATTCATGTATAGACATATTTTTAAACTAGAGTAGCAACAGTTTAATAGCCGACGCTAAATGAATGAAACGAGCGGAACTAGTATAGCTTATCTGAATTTTTTGAACGATCAAAATTAATGAACGTATTGAAGTAGAATAATTGTTGAATGGTGATTTAAAATTATTAGCTAAAAGTCTAAAACTATAACATTAGCTAATATTTCTAGTACTATGTGTGAATGTGTGATCAAAACTGTTTTCCTGCAAAATTTGTCAATACATTTGTTTTCAGAAAAAAAGTAACTTTTTTCTTTAGATAATGAAACTAAAATTATATGGTGCGCTACGAGTAATACATTTCAAACATGGTAAATGTAAAGTGGTAGACAAATTATTTTTTCTTCTAAATATCTGTATTCGCGTCATGAATATACGAATGGAGACGAAATACGGTGAGTTTAGTAATAAATAATGTATGGTATATGCACCTCACTGTTCATGCATCCTTTAGTTACAAAAATTTGTATTTTTCTAACCAATAATAAATTCAAGCAGATAAATGAGATTCTGACAGATTTAGTAATGCAACCTTAACTATGGTAAATGCACCTCCCTATTTGCGATGACTTTTTTTTTTCTTTTGAAATTTGATTTGACTTGTTTATCACTATTTTTTCCTAACATTTTTTATATTTGTAAATTAAACAAAATTATTATTACTTGTCAATAGTTACAAAGCCGCCATCCAAAAATTACCAAAAAACAAAAAACAAAAAAAAAAAATCTTTCATTACAAAAATTTCATTTTTCTCACCAACAAATAATTGAGGCAGATATATGAGATATTTTGGCATATTTGTGACAGATTTAGACAAATCAATCACATGCAAGAATGCGATGGCTAAAGCACAACTTATGTCATACTTGCTCACAATATTTACGGTAGACCATGCAAGTCTCTGTAAAGACGAAAGCAGATTTATGACAAATTTATATTATGTTTTCTAGACGTATTTTAGATCGACTTTCAACATGCTTCTATGGAGGATACTTATGTAACTTATCAATGACTACGTCAAATTTACCGAAAACATACTAACAAAAAAAAAAACAAATATCCAAAACTTGCTTAACCTGCTTTGATAAGCATATTTACAACAAACACGAACAAGTCTTCTATGTAAATAACTGCCTTGATAGAATGGTATAATTAAAATATTTTTAAAAGTATAGGTTGTTTGGGTTAGAAAAGGTTTAGGTGCATTATCTTGGTCGTCTTCAAAATTCATTGGTCTTTCTAGATTAATAGTTTCTCTTTTATAAACGTAAAGACTAATTCAATGTAGAAAAAGTAATTTTAATACTTAGATATTAAACTACGCGAAAAATATAAAGTAATTTTATAAAATATTTAACTCGAATTTTGCATTGTTTAGTCGGTTAAATTTGTTTTTCGGTGGATAACCTTGTTACTTTGGAATCGGCGGTGAATACAAGATATATAAAAGACTCGTCCACTGGAGAGTGCTTCGTCCCGGGTTAATGCTCTTCTCAGTTTTCGTCGTTACACTGGAATGAGTTAACTTCGTATTTGTACCACTATGTCATGGTCAAGCTAAGTAGGCCTTCTAAAAGACAAGAAAATGCTTTCTTTCGTTTTTTTTTTTTTTTTTTTTTTTTTTTTATAAAGGACGAGAATATGTTTGTTTTCCCGAAGTTTTTTTAACCCTTTAGCCAGATCAGGATAACTGAATTACCAAAATTTATAAACATTGCTTTGAACAAAAGAAACGTTTAGAAAATTAGCCAAAAAAAAAAAAAAAAAAATCACACATTGAGTACTTATTTTGGGTTATGATAACAAAAATAGTTTCTTATTGTCGATATAGTATCTTGTATACTAGATATTTGCCGGCGCGGTTGTTACTGTTTGATAAAAATATTTCATTTTTCTATATATATTTGATGGCTTGTGTTCCCTAGTCTTTGTTATCCTTCTAAGTTCTAACAACTCCTAAACACTGGACTAAATATCCAAGCAAAATTTAATACCTTGACTTAATAAAAAAAAATGCAAGATTGAGTCAAATATAGGAAAAGTAAACTTAACTGTATTAAATATCAAACTAGGTGAACATAACACCTTTTTATTTTATTAAGCGTAAACCGTATTACATCATTACTTAACTGTGACAATGATAAACACTCGTCGTAACTAGATTTAGTTTTTAAACTTGGCCTCAAGGTCTTTGACAACATTAACATCTAGCTGAAACGCTTGAGCCAGAATCTCTGGATTAATCGGAGGTGTTGACCCAAACACAGTATCTGCGATCGTGATAACACCAGCGTTTTGGCTGCTCAGTCCAGCAAAGGCCACCGCGGGGGTCTTTCCGACATTCACTTGAAAATGGATCATTCCTATGGGGAACACGAATACGTCTCCCGGGTGCAACATTTTCGCGAATAGACGGTTATTGTCTTGGTTGGAAGAGACAAACCCGACATATAACGTTCCCTCGAGAAGGACAAGGATCTCAGTTCCACGAGGGTGCGTGTGAGGCGGGTTTTGTCCGTATGGCGCATAATCTATGCGGACCAAGGATATTCCCATAGTGTTTAGTCCTGGAATCTGCTCTACATTGACCGTTGTCACGTTGGATTTGACATCATTATTAGTGTCTCCTGCCTCGTTGAGGCCTGAGAAGAAGAAATCTTCTGCCTTCGCTTGCTTCGGATCTTTACAGAACTTACCATTCACAAAAACTGCAAGTAGAGAAATATTGATTCGAAAAACCTTTTATTATAACTTCGAATTTAATCATAATAAAAAAGAATAGTAATTAGTAGAGAGTTAAAGAAATCATGTTTTATACGCACCACCATTTTTGGGGTCATCAATGGCTACACAGAAGTCTTGGAGTGGACTTGGATCATAAGCTTTAGCAAACGAAATGACCACAGCCGATATGGTGATTAGGATGAGACACTTGGAAACCCTCATTTTCAAACAAAAGGTTGCTAATGCTTTGTTAAGACTTTTTATATATGTGTGTGTGTGTTGTTTGTGAGTTATGAAGCATTTGAGATCAGTATTTATAGGACTAGCCCGTGTGTTATATTTGACGTGGTCCAAGGTTATATACTCTACATTTGTCTTTCGCATGTTTCAAAGTGGCAGTTCAAAAACGTTTAATAAGTCTATCGTCAACTTACTCTATCATTACTTAAAATTAGAAGTTTTGTTTTTGATAATTAAGTTAAAATTAGGTTTACACGCGTATATAATACACAGCACCACGACTGAGAGCATGTGGTTTATTGAATTGTAGTATTGTGTAATTTCCTTGTATCACCTTCTAGATTCAAGTCTAGTTTAATCTGTGTGTGTGAATTCTTGGTCAAAAATATATATAGACTTCACAGCATGTATATGCATACTTTAGGCTAGAGTACGTAGTAGCAGTTTAATAGCCGACGGTAAATGTATGAAACGAGCGAAACTAGTATAGTTTATCTGAATTTTTGGAACGAACAAAATGAACGCAGTAAAATAATTGTTGAATGGTGATTTCAAATCATGATAATAGCTAAAAGTCTAAAACTATAACATTAGCAAGCATTTGTAGTTGTCATTAATTACAAACTCGCCATCCTAGCTAAAAAAAAAAAAAAAAACAACCTTTTTACAAATTTTTTTTATGTTTCTAACCTATAATAAATATTAGCAGATTTATGAGATATTTTTGCATTCTGACAGATTTAGTAATGCAATCTTAATTCTATTGTAAATAAAATTAAATTATTACTAGTTGTCATTGACTCATTAGTTACAAAGGCGCCATTAGAAAATTACAAAAAACCAACATTTCTACAAAAATTTCATTTTTCTCACCAATAAAAATTCAAGCAGATATAGTTTTTTTTTTTTTTTGCTATGCGAGATATATATATATATATGTGAGATATTTTGGCATATTTGTGACAGATTTAAACAAATCAATCACATGCAAGAATGCGATGACTAATTAAAGCACAACTTATGTCATACTTGCTCAATATATTTACGGTAGACCATGCAAGTCTGTTAAAATAGACGAAAGCATATTTATGACAAATTTATGTCATGTTTTCTAGATGTATCTTAGATAGACTTTCAACATGCTTGCTTGGAGGGTACTTAATGTAAGTTATCTATGACTACGTCAAATTTACCGAAAACTTATTAACAAAATTGAAAGAGAAAATTTTTTACCGAAAGCTTGCTTAACCTGCTTTGATAAAGCATATTTACAACAAACACGAACAAGTCTTCTATGTAAATAACTACCTTGATAGAATGGTATAATTAAATATTTTTAAAGTATAGGTTGTTTGGTTTAGAAAAGGTTTAGGTGCATTATCTTGGTCGTCTTCAAAATTCATTGGTCTTTCAAAAATAGTTTCTCGTTTATAAACGTAAAGACTAATTCAATGTAGGAAAAGTAATTTTAATACTATTAAAAATTACACGAAAAATATAAAGTAATTTTATAAACTATTTAACTTGAATTTTTGTTTTTTTTGTTTTTGCTAAGAAGGTAAATTTTTCATTAAAATGAAAACAGTTTAGAAATACAATCAAAGATTATAAACCTATTACAAATGGTCACATGACAAAAAAAAAAAAAACATGGAAGCATAGTTAAAAACCAGATTTCGAAAACAATGGGAATATGATGAAGCGATAGACGATTTTGCTGTTCTAACCGTATTTGTTACTGTCGGAGAAGGGCAACTTCCAATTGCAAACGCCGAGTCGCTATAACCTCTTAGCTCTAGAAGCCTTTCAAAGGAGGTCCGAGGCTGGACCGTCAATGGCATAGGACTAACTAAACACCCTTGATCACATACTCCTCTCGCGTCATGTGAGAGCGTTTAGTCGAACAATCCATGAGCTTTCCCCGAAACAGAACCTCACAAACTAGATTATGCGAATGGTGCTAGCTCCCTCTACCAAGTTCATTGCCCGAAGTCGGCTAGTGCAGAGCAATATAAAGCAATCCTAGCCACACCATTCGCCTCCAGCCTTACTAACTCCTCTAAAGCACAAAGCATTCACAACCAAAGGCGAGAACTCAAGGTAACCTACTTCTACTCTAAGCACCATCAACGAACAGACACAAACAAAACCAGGACAGGAAGCTAAATCACCGAATTTTGCATTATTTAGTCGGTTAAATTTGTTTTTTCGGTGGATAACCTTGTTAATTTGGAATAGGCGGTGAATACAAGATAAAAGATTCAAACCCTTTCTCAAAAAAAAAACGAGATAAAAGACTCGTCCACTGGCGAATGCTCCGTCCCGGGTTAATGCTCTTCTCAGATTTTCGTCGTTACACTGGAATGAGTTAACTTCGTATTTGTACCACTAACATAGTCAAGTAGGCCTTCTTAAGGACAAGAAAATGCTTTTTTTTTTTTTGGATAAAGGACAAGAATATGTTTGTTTTCCCGAAGTTTTTTTAACGCTTTTTAGCCAGATCAGGATAACTGAATTACCAAAACTTATAAGCATTGCTTTGAACAAAAGAAACGTTTAGAAAATTAGCAAAAACAAATTATCGCACATTGATTACTTTGTTTTGGTTAGGACTGTAAAAGAAAAAAAGTTTCTTATTGTTGATATAATATCTTGTATATTATATATACTAGACGTTTGCCGGCGGCGGGGATCTTATTGTTTGATATAAATATTTCATTTTTCTATATATTATATTTTTTTTTATTTGATGGCTTGTGTTTCCTAGTCTTTATTATCCTTCTAACAACTCTTAAACACTGGACTAAATATCCAAGAAACTTTTAACACCTTGACTTAAAAATAAAAGAGTAAGACTGAATCAAATATTAGTAAAAGTAAACTTAATATTAAATATCAAACTAGGTGAACCAACACCTTTTTATTTTATTAAGCGCAAATCTTTAATCCGTATAACATCATTACTTTTAATTGTTACAACGATAAACAATCGTCGTGACTAGATTTAGTTTTTAAACTTCGCCTCAAGGTCTTTGACAACATTGACATCTAACTGAAACGCCTGAGCCAAAATCTCTGGATTAATCGGAGGTGTTGACCCAAAGACAGTATCTGCGATTGTGATAACACCAGCGTTCTGGCTACTCAGTCCAGCAAAGGCCACCGCGGGGGTCTTTCCGACATTCACTTGAAAATGGATCATTCCTATGGGGAAAACGAATACGTCTCCGGGGTGCAACATTTTCGCGAATAGACGGTTATTGTCTTGGTTGGAAGAGACAAACCCGACATATAACGTTCCCTCGAGGAGGACAAGGATCTCAGTTCCACGAGGGTGCGTGTGAGGCGGGTTTTGTCCATATGGCGCATAATCTATGCGGACCAAGGATATTCCCATAGTGTTTAGTCCTGGAATCTGCTCTACATTGACCGTTGTCACGTTGGATTTGACATCATTATTAGTGTCTCCTGCCTTGTTGAGGCCTGAGAAGAAGAAATCTTCTGCCTTCGCTTGCTTCGGATCTTTACAGAACTTACCATTCACAAAAACTGCAAATAGAAATATTAATTAGAAAAAATCTTTTATTACAACTGCAAATTTAATCATAATAAAGGAGAATAGTAATTAGTACTTAGTAGAGAGTTAAAGAAACCATGTTTTTATACTCACCACCATTTTTGGGGTCATCAATGGCTACACAGAAGTCTTGGAGTGGACTTGGATCATAAGCCTTGGCAAAGGAAATGACCAAAGCCGATATGGTGATTAGGATGAGACACTTGGAAACCCTCATTTTCAAACAAAAGGTTGCTAATACTTTGTTATGAGACTTTTTATATATGTGTGTGTGTGTTTTGTTTGTGAGTTATGAAGCATTTGAGATCAGTATTTATAGTACTCGCCCGTGTGTTATATTTGACGTGGTCCAAGGTTATACTCTACATTTGTCTTTCGTATGTTTCAAAGTGGCAGTTCAAAAACGTTTAATAAGTCTATCGTCAACTTACTCTATCATTACTTAAAATTAGATTTTTTTTTTTTTTGGATAATTTAGTTCAAATTACATTTACACGCGTATATATACACAGCACCACGATTGAGAGCTCGTGGTTTATTGAATTGTAACATTGTGTAATTTCCTTCTATCACCTTCTAGATTCAAGTCTTGGCTAATCTGTGTGAATTCTTGGTCAAAATATATATATACACTTCACAGCATGTATATGTATAATTTAGGCTAGAGTAGTAGCAGTTTAATAGCCGACGGTAAATGTATGAAACGAGCGGAATTACTAGTATAGTTTATCTGAATTTTTGGAACGAGCAAAATGAACGCAGTAGAATAATTGTTTTTTGATAGGAGTAGAATAATTGTTGATTAGTGATTTAAAATTGATAATAGCTAAAAGTCTGAAACTATAACATTAGCTAACATTTCTTGTTGTCATTAATTACAAAGCCATCCTAAAACTAGAAAAAAAAAAACAAAAAATAAACAACCTTTAAATTACAATTTTTTTATGTTTCTAACCAATAATAAATTTTAAGCAGATTTATTAGATATTTTCGCATTTCTGACAGATTTAGTAATGCAATCTTAATTCTATTGTAAATAAAATTTAAATTAGTACTAGTTGTAATTGACTCATTAGTTACAAAGCCACCATCTGAAAATTACAAAAAACCAACATATTCAATTATAAATTCAAGCAGATATATGAGATATTTTGGCATATTTGTGACAGATTTGGATTTTGGACAAATCAATCGCATGCAAGAATGCGATGAGTAAAGCACAACTTATGTCATACTTGCTCAATATATTTACGGTAGACCATCCAAGTCTGTTAAGACGAAAGCATATTTATGACAAATTTATATCATGTAATTCTAGATGTATCTTAGATAGACTTTCAACATGCTTGCTTGGAGCCTGGAGGATACTTAATCTATCTATGACTACGTCAAATTTACCGAAAACTTATTAACAAAGAGAATGATAAATACCGAACACTTGCTTAATTAACCTGCGTTGATAAGCATATTTACAACAAACACGAACAAGTCTTATTTATCAAAAAAAAAACACGAACAAGTCTTTTATGTAAATAACTGCCTTGATAGAACGGTATAATTAAAATATTTTTGAAGTATAGGTTGTTTGGGTTAGAAAAGGTTTAGGTGTCGTCTTCAAAATTAATTGGTCTTTCTAGTATAGTTTCTCTTTTATAAACGTAAAGACTAATTCAATGTAGGAAAAGTAATTTTAATAATATAGATATCAAATCACGCGAAAAAACATCATTTAGTTGGTAAATATCCCATTCTTGAACCACTGCCACAAGAACAAAAAAGTAGTGTGACCAAAATTCCAACATGCATGTATGTGAGGAGGTGTCGTAAAATTAGAACATTTCAATTTGTGTGTATCTTTTTTCAACAAGACACCCTTTATAAAACTCTCCATCAAAATGATACTATGATTATGTCCATTTCGTATTCACTTGGGTTTTTGGCTTTGTTTTAAAAGACTTGTTTGTTTAGCCAAATAGATTAGAGTTATCGAGGTGAATTTTTTTTCAGTGTTGAAAGTTTTTCCTTACAGTTTTCCCTTCATATATAACTATTAATATTTACATTTTAAATTAAAAAAAAAAAAACTCTGTTATGTTAGATGTGATTTAATTAGTAGCATATTGATGCATTCTATGGAAGTTAATATATTTCTTCTTATTTCATGGCTTGTTCTCTCTAACCTTATTTGATTTTATTTAAAGACCTGATTTAGATATCCATGGAAAGCGATATCATGAAGACCTGACTTACCCCTGACCAAAAAAAAAAAAAAAAAAGAAGACCTGACTTACTAAATTGACTAGTGCTTTTAAGAAAAAAATATCTAAGATAACCTACTACATTTTTTATGTAGTTACAATAACTCTTTTAATTTTTTTCTAACTTATATAATTTATTTTGGACTTATATTTTCCTATAACACCCTAATTAAAGATATAAGTCAGATTAATTGTAATTAACTATTATTTTAGAATTTCAAATGTATTAAAACTAGATTTATGTAACATTAATAAATAAATATATTTCTTACACCAAACCTTTTTATCATTAAAATTAGATGTAGCCACGACAACTTAAAGTTTAAACTATATTTTTTCTTGCATAATTTTGTTGCCATTTAAGTTATCAAGTTATCAACATTTTCTTGCTTTAAAAAAAAAAAAAAAAAAAAAAAAATCATTTTCTTGCTTTGTCGCCAGCTTTAGTGGTTTTGGTTGTTGTAATCATCTGCGGTATGAATCATTTGTTCGCTGCAAACATAAAATTTGTCAATGTATACTTTCGCATGAAAATGAAAGTTTATGTGTTAAATCTGAATTTTTGTTTATTGATGATATGTTTTTGTACGGTGATATAATTAGTGTATAAATTTAAGATATCGTCTAATTTAAAGTTTGAATTACCCAGTGTCAAAAATTTTGAAAAACAAAATGTCTTATTAGTTATTACAATGTGTCAACGAACTATATAAATCTTTCTTTCGGCATTTAAGCGTAAACTAAACAAATCAACATGAACAAGTTTGGAAATTAACAAATCACGAAATGTGTTGCTAAGAAAAAGGCCCCATAAGAGGTATAGTGTTATGGAGAAGTGGATATAAAATTTTATCCTTCTAACAACTCTTTAAGACTTTATCAAGTATCCACTATAAGAGAAGTAAATTTTCTTTTTAAATATTAAATTAGGTGAACCAAATCATTTTTATTTTACTAAGCATAACATTTTCATAGTATTACATTATTGTTTAACTGTGACAATGAGAAACACTCTTAACAGACATAGACTCAATTCTTGGATGCAAATTTGGCCTCAAGGTCTTTGACGACATTGACATCTAATTGAAACGCCTGAGCCAGAACTTCTGGATAAATGGGAGGCTTCGATCCAAACACAGTGTTTGCAATTGTGATGACACCAGCGTTCTGACTACTCAGTCCCGCAAAGGCAACCGCAGGTGTCTTCCCAATATTCACTTGAAAATGGATCATCCCTATAGGGAACACGAACACATCGCCGGGGTGCAAGATTTTGGCGAATAGACGGTTGTTGTCTTGATTAGAAGAGACAAACCCAACATATAACGTACCCTCGATTAGGACAAGGATCTCAGTGGCACGCGGGTGCGTGTGAGGCGGGTTTTGGCCATATGGTGCATAGTCTATACGAACCAAAGATATTCCCATAATGTTTAGCCCTGGAATTTGATCAACATTCACCGTTGTGACGTTGGATTTGACATTATTATTGGTGCTTCCGGCTACATTGAGACCTGAGTAGAAGAAGTCTTCCGCCTTCACTTGCTTCGGATCTTTACAAAACTTACCATTCACAAAAACTGCAAGTAGAAATATTTTTGCGAAAAGTATATATCACAACTTCGAATTTAGCCCTAATAAAGGAGATTAGTAAGTAGAAAATTAAGGAAACATAATCTTTTATTCATACCACCATTGTTGAGGTTACCAACGGCCACACAGAAATCTTGGAGTGGACTTGGATCATAAGCAGTGGACAAGGGAATGACCAGTGCCAAGATGATAATATGGACGATAGAGTGTGAAACCTTCATTTTCAAATAGAAGGTTATGCCAATGCGATTTTAAGATTTGCTATTTGTTTGTGTTTTATTTGTGAAGCATGAGTGCTTACTATTTATAGAGTAAGAACGTATGTCATGTTTGACGTCGTCCAAAGTCATTTGTAATCAAAGTGGCAGTTAGAATGTTTAACAAGTCTATCGTTGATTTGTCTATTAATTAATTAGGATTGTTTGCATGAGATCCACCACCGAGTGTCATAGGAAAAAATTATGCTTGGAAAAAATAGTTGAATAAGCAGTAGGTAAATGAACAGATTAAGTGGAACGTGACAAACAAATTCAGAGATATACTTAATTAAATGGTTTTACACTACAAGAAATATGAGCATTCGCAGCAGTCCTTTGTAGCGCTAATTTATGAACTGCTACTAAAAGTATCAAAATCGGATGACAAGTATTTCGCAGCACTATATTAACGCTAGGATATAGTTTTCATTAAGCGGGAACTTAACTCAATATTGTAACGGGTAAATGTATAATTTTGGAGGCAAAACAATTGGGTTTTTTCCCCAAAACCAAAAAAGTCTCGATTTCTCAAGTGTGGAAGTCTTATCTTTTACACATAGCTCCAAAAAAAAAAGAAAAAAACGCTTTCTCCAAAATTTCAATTCAATCTCAAAGTGTTTGATTCCTTTGTGAAATCTGAATACCCATTGCATGAACTCTCAATTCCCATTGAAGAAATCTCGATTATCAACACCACAATCTCCATCGATTCTCCACTATCCGTCTCTGTATTTCTCCTTCTTTCTCTGCGGTTGTTTCTCAGATCCGCCACCGTCTCTCTCCTCCGTCGCCATATCTCTCCGCCGCTGCCGTCTCTCTCCGTCTCTATCTCTCTTCGACTCCGTCTCTGTATCTGTCTCAATAGCTCAGGCGATCTCAGTCTCATCAGCCTCGAACTCAGTAGCTTCTCTGTCTCAATAGATCCGTTCTCTCCTTGTCTGTCTCAGTAGCTTCGAAACCAGCTGATCTCATCCACCTGAAAGGTATACGACATTCAATTGGGTAATTTTAGTTCTTGACTATTTACTAGTTCTTAATTTTAGTTACGAACTAATCAATCTTCTCAAAGATACTAATTTTTAGGAATTGATGTTTCTTTGTAAGTCATTGAAGTTCCCAATCTGATTTTGTGTCTGTAATATCTGGGTTTATAAATTTCAATGCTTCTACGAACCCAATGCTCGTTGCCACCATCCATGCCTTGCTCGTGGAACTCATCTCAAGCTGTTTGAACAATTCACAAGAAACTGCTTTGTTTTGATTTTGTTTTTAGCTTTGAAGTTTGTGGAATTTGCTAATGAAAGATAATGAGAATTAGCTGTTTATTACTTTACTCATGCTCTTGTTCTTATGTACGATATCATAATTGGTATTGTCGTTTTTGATATGGGAACATATTGTCTTTTTTCTTTTTGGATGTTAGTCAATAATTGAGTTTTCTAAGTTGCAACGTTTCATGAGTTGTGATGTTTCGGTCTGTGTTGTTTCACTCACGAGTCACTATGTATGAAGAGACACAAGTCACTGTATTGTTGTGTCTATTTGTTTTCCATATATAAACCAAAGTTAGTATTGATGTAAATAACAAGTGTCGGTGAATACTCAAGAATGGCTCCATTTCGCATCCTAAGTTTCGATATTGAGTGTGCAGGTCGTAAAGGACATTTTCCAGAGGCTAAGCATGATCCTGTAATACAGGTTAGCTTGTCTTTGCTATTATTTAATATCTCTATCTTGTTACCTTTGGTCTGATCTCACTTGAAATAACGTTCTCTTTTCTAGGTAGCCAACCATGTATTGGAATTTGTACTTTTGTACTGTGAATTTAGTTTTGAGCTCTATTTTACCCATTGCTGTTGTTCTCTAAAGTTTGTTATTTTAAATAGGTTATGAGCATAAAGGCTGTGGGGATTGCGATCAAGTTAACATTAGAGGGGATAAGCCAGATTTGGTATCCATAGACTTGGTTTTTTGTCATGGTTGCATCAATCTGTGTGGTTATGCAAAAATGATTTACCTCAACAAGGTAAGAAGAACTTGTACTTATATGTGTGTGTGAGCACTTTGGCCGATGATTAATACAAATATGTATTGTTTTGCCAGGTGCTGGACACATTCAACGCAGCAATTGTTTCTCCAATCTACTATATGATGTTCACAACCCTCACAATTGTTGCTAGTGCGATCATGTTCAAGGTAGATAGACTTTTAACTAGATAATGAATGTTGAAGAGCAATGATCTTGTTTCAAGATGTGAATAAATGAGTTTGTTTACAGGACTGGTATGGGCAAAGCATAGATAGCATAGCCTCTGAGATTTGTGGATTCATCACTGTGCTTACAGGAACAGTTATACTACATGCGACGAGAGAAGAGGAAGAAGGTTCGTCAGGAAGAATGAGATGGCAGGATTCAGGGAAGAGCTTTGATGAAAAAGAACATCTGGCAAGTTTGTACAGTCCTGAGTATTAGTAGGAAGGTGAAAAGATGAAACCTTGTCCCTAAAAAGTAAACTTCCTTTAGACCGTGTTTGTGCTGAACTGAAAGGAGGTAGGGGTCTGAATCAGTAAAATAAGCTTTAGTATATAGTTTTCATTGTATAAATCTTTGTCACATATGTACTCTTATCATTTGTATAAATAAATAAAACGTTTCCAACAATTTTCAATCAACAATCTCACAAATATAAATTAATAATACACAAAACAAAATTAAAACGACTAATAAAATGAATTTTATTCATAATTACTCTTATATGTTCGATAATGGATAGTTTGTTAATAATATACTATCAAATAATTTGAAACTACAAAATAAAATCATGGAACACAAATTTATTTTAAAAAAACATATATATTTATTTTATTTGTGTATATATATATATAACACAAATTAATATATATATATATGTAATCAACAATGGAATATACAAGTAATTAATGTATCATATAATTAAAAAAAAAGCTATACTAATGTCTAATCTGTTCATAATTTATAAATAAATAAATTAATATATTTTTTAAAGAAATTTTAAGTGAAAAATTTTAATGTTTTTATTTTATTTTATTTTGTTAATTGAAAATAGTGAAATATATTTAAAGATTGAACCCTATACCCTATACCCTAAACCCTAACCATTAACCCTAAACCCTAAACCCTAAATTAAAGTTAAAATAATAATTAAATTAAATCTTTAAACTCTAAATTGAAGTTTAAACTATAAAACATAAATACTTGAGTAAAAAAATCTAAACCCCAAAGTTTAAACCCTAAACCCTAAACTATGCCCTAGTGTTTATGAACATATAAGTTAGATAGTTGGAATACTAACTTATATTAATTGTTCTTAATTTTAAAATTTTATACTTATAAGAAAAAATATTCTAAAAATTGAAATACATATATTGTATTTTTAAAGAAATAATTTATATTTTTTTCATTAATAAAAAAATTTATATGATAATTTTATGATTTTTTCATTACTAGCCAATGAGAACTCACCTCCCACATTGTGGGACGAATCCTGCACCGTTAGATCGCGCCGACTTTGATCTGAGCCGTCCTTTTTTATTGTTGACGCGATTAATATACACCCTTGATCTGTATCGCTGATTTGATCTGAGCCGTTCATGTTCTTAGCCAATGAGCATTAACCTCCAGGATTGAACTGTGACTTATTCTCCAGCATTGATGAATTAAATCCAACGGTTAAGATTTTCTCCTTCTTTTTTGCTTTTTGGTTAAAACTTTTTTTTCCTTTTGCCTCTTCTCCTCGTATGCTTTTCTTTAGTTCTTACATCTTATGGGAAAATCAAAGGTCCCAAAATCAAACTGTTCTTAGAAATCAAACTCTCATCCACAAATTCTCTTTGACTGTTCCTGTTGTCTCCGTTCATCTTTGCCGCAACTCGGTCACCGGAAAATCCATGTGTTACGCTTACATCAACTTCAATTCACCTTACACCGGTAAACAAGACTTCGTCCTTTTTAATCGTTTCGTTTCTTCGCTTTAATCTCCGATTTTGGTTTCAACCTTTAGGGATTTTGATTTCGGACTCTCTCATGTTCTTCATTCGTTTGTTTTCCCCTTTATTCTCATGTCAACCCCTCAATTCTTGTTCGAACCCTAGAAATTTCCTTCTGCGATTGTCTCTAATTAACGTCTTGCGACTGATTAATAATCACTTCTGATGAAGCCTTCTTTGATGTTTCTTGTTGATTCTTTGGATTAGCATCGAATGCTATGGCTTGCTTAAACCATACTGATTTGAAGGGGAAGGCTATGCGAATAATGTGGTCTCAGAGGGATCTTTCGTATCGTCGTCGTACTGGATTTGGTAATCTATACGTTAAGAATCTCGACAGCTCGATCACTAGCATTTGCTTAGAGCGAATGTTTTCCCCCTTTGGAGCCATACTTTCTTGCAAAGTCGCTGAAGAGAATGGCCACAGTAAAGGTTTCGGATTTGTTCAATTTAATACAGAGCAATCTGCTGTAGCTGCTCGCTCTGCTCTCCATGGCTCTATGGTTGATGGCAAGAGACTGTAAGTTAAACTTACTGATGAATGACTGTTTATTTACTTGGCTGCACGACTGTAATTAAGTTAACTTAGCTGCTTGTTCTTTCTTAAGGTTTGTAGCCAAGTTTATCAACAAGAATGAAAGAGTTAGCTATGGCAGGACAACAAGATTTCTCAATGGACAACCAATTGGTAACTTGACTTCTTCTTCTGAACCTAGCTAGTACTTGGTACATTGTCATTAGACCAGAGTTTTCTGATTTTATAACTTTCCTTTTATGATTAGGATCGAAGAAATTGTTTGTTGGAAGGGCACTGAGAAAAAATGAAAGGAAGGAGATGCTGAATCGATTTGCTTGTGTCTCTCTTAGTTAAATATGTATGTCTGCTTATGTTATTTCAGTTTCTTGATTTCAGGTTGTTCATGTTTGAACACTGTCAAGAACGATGACAAGCTTGAGTTCAGCAAGATACTTGAGGCATGGCAATTGTTATTGGTCTCTGCATATCCGTTGTGACTCTATGAAGAAATAGAGAGTTCACACAAAGCCAAAGGCTCTAAGGTGATCTGCTGATGGAATGGCGTTGGCTGTTAAATGGTATGAGTTGGAGATCTACTAGAGCTGCCTCATTTTCTTTATGACTTGGTTGGTGATTCAAGCCTTTGTATCTTTTGGGTATTTGATAGAATGATTCTAATGTAAAATGTATGTTTTATAAATTTAATGTAATATTAATTTTATTTATGAATCAATTTGCAATTTATATTTTATGCAATATAGGTTTCAAATATTTGAAATATAGCATATAGTAATATAATAATATACATTACAGCATCATTAAAAACTATCATGAAACAATATCCACCAGCGTATATAATGTGTTATCATTAAATATTGCATAGCTCAAAAAAATTGCTATATAAACATACATAATAGCAAAAACAAAGCGCTAGTTAAAATTATTTACTAGCGAACATCTAGCGCTATAATACGTTACTATACTGTAGCGCGTAAAAACTGCTACGGTAGGGGGGGGGGGGTCTACTGTAGCTCCTCATTATACAACGTTTATAGTTTCGCTACGAAATCTCTTTAGTAGCAGTTTTTGTGTGTTACCGATGTCCATATTTCTTGTAGTGTTATAACTTCGCGAACATCAATTTTTTTTTTAAATTATTTTGTATAACTAAATAATTTTTTTCTTTTAACAAAAAAAAAACGTTATTTTTTGATAAAAGGTTTGCTTAATTTTTTTAACCTTTCAAATGAATAAAATAATTTTCTTTTGCAATAATTGTTTGGATAGATATAACTAATTTCTACAATACCTCCAAGCTTTTTAAAAAAAAGTAAGAAGATAAAATCATAAATGATACATCTCAAACATAGCAAATTTAGGGCGTTTGTTTAAACAAAAATCATTTTCTTTTCAAGTCCATACTTTTTGTTAGCAACACGAATTGGCAGCTTTAATATTCATAAACTCTGATAAAATTTGTAATTACATTTTATTTAATAATTTTTATACTTTGAAATAAATTAAAAATTCAGAAGTTTTTTTTGTTAATTACAGATATATGACGTTACGAAATGATTAATTACAAAGTTACGAAATGGTTTTTTCCAATATGGGAAAATGTCTTACAAAATCAACCATTTCAATCTGTTCACGTTACGAAATGGTTTTTTTCCAATATGAGCGAATGTCTTACAAAAATCAACCATATTTCAATCTGTTTGTATAATCTTCTTTCAACCATGCAGTACGCTTTATATATAAAAAAAAACTCATGCTTCCATGAAGCTGAGACTTGATTATGTACACCCATTTCGTATCAATCGCATGATTCACTTGTTTTAAAAAGCTGAAATCTTTTTGTAAATCGTATTCAACTGAGGTTTTTTTAATCCTTGCCACAACTCTTAAGAGATGATTAGGTATTCTGTATCCATGGAAATTTAATATACCGACATTACTAGAATGTAAGATTAAATCTATATAGGAAAAGTAAAGTTGATATTAGAATATATAAATATATAGATATTATTAGGTGAATTTTACACACAAAAAAAAAAAAAATTATTAGGTGAACATCATTATTTTAAAACTTTCGTTTGACATAGCATTTTCTTAGTATTACAATATTATTATTTTTTACGGCACAAGTATCGAGTATTACATTATTCATTAAGTTGTAGAATGATAGACACTCTTAAACGACTTACATTCAGTTCATATGGACCCAAACTTGGCCTGAAGTTCTCTGACAGCATTTACATCCAACTGGAACGCCCTCGCTAGAAGCTCTGGATAAATCGGAGGGTTTGACCCGAACACAGCATTTGCAATTGTAATAACACCAGCATTCTGACTACTCAATCCCGCAAAAGCAACTGCTGGGATTTTCCCGATATTTATCTGAAAATGGATCATTCCTATAGGGAAAACAAAAACATCGCCCGGGTGCAATACTTTTGCGAATAAACGGTTGTTGTCTTGATTAGAGGATACAAAGCCAACGTATAATGTTCCTTCAATAAGGACAAGTATCTCTGAGCCACGAGGGTGCGTGTGAGGCGGATTTTGGCCATGTGGCGCGTAGTCTATGCGAACCAATGATATTCCCATAGTGTTTAGCCCCGGGATCTGATCAACATTAACAGTTGTCACGTTGGAGCCAACTTGATTATCGGTGTTCCCGGGTATGTTGAGGCCCGAGAAGAAAAAATCTTTTGCATTGACTTGCATCGGGTCTTTGCAGAACTTACCATTAACAAAAACTGCATGTAGAAATATAGTTTCAAAGAGTGTATATTTTACAACATTTAATCATAAGGAGAATTACTAAAGTAGAGAGATAAATAAACTAAAGTTTCTTTTCGTACCACCCTTTAGGTCATCAATAGCGACACAGAAGTCTTGGAGTGGACTTGGATCATAAGCATTGGCCAAGGAAATGATGAAAGCAATTATAGCAATAGGGATGAGAGATTGAGAAACCCTCATTTTTTCAAACAGAAGGTTATGCTAATGCTCGCTCTAAATTTGTTATGCATGTGTTCTTATTGAATCGTTAGTGCTTTAAACATTTATAGGACTGGAACATAAGTCATATCTGACATGGAATGTTGATAAGTAGATGTCAAAGAACAAAGACCAGTAGTTGGAATTCCTTTTAGGAAGATTGGCCAAATTGTTGATGAGTAGATGTCAAAGAAGGTAAAGCCATAACGTTAGGAAAGAGTCCTCGTGAATTAATTTTATCTATTATATGAAATAAGTTTGGCATTATATGGAAGACACGATCAAACGTGTCATAGTGAGAATTAAAGGATGAAAATACTGCCAGTGGATATGCACTAATTGTCTGAACCAAAGAAATATAAACTATAAATTATTAAGTATAAATTACAGGTTCTTAATTGTCCCATGCATAGACATATGGTTTCTTATCTGCGAGTTCTGAACCCTAATTGAGAACTCTGGTCATTTTCTATGTAGTGTTCTAACTGGTTAGTCAAAGATAAATTCTAATTTCTTAAAGTATACTTCCTCTTTTTCAAAATGTAAGATGTTTTAGAATTTTCACACATATTAAGAAACCATATTTAAAATGCATTATTTTTTGTGATTTACAATTTTCAACAACTCTAAACCAATAATATTTAGTTATCTTTCTTGAATTCAATAATTTGTCATTAATTATACATAGAAAATAGAGAACATCTTATATTTTGAAACAAAAAAAAATATAAAACATCTTACATTTTGAAACAGATGGAGTATCAAACATTTGAATTTTGACCGACTAAAAGAAGGTGCATGTAAGTTATATAAATAGCTTAACAGAAATTGAAAATTCTTTTTCATCACCACATTTTTGTTTGGCAATTCTCTAAAATATCATAGTTTTTGTTTTTAGAACAAAAATACCATAAAACTAAAACTAATTTTCAAACTCTAACTCTAAATCATAAACACTAAACTATACCCCCTAAATAATATACCCTAAAAGTAAAATAATCAACGCAAACTAAAAATTTATAATTCTACACCATTAAGAAATAATTTTTTGTTTGTGGTAATTTTGGAAACAAAACAAAAACTATGACATTTTGAGGAATTTCTCTTTTTTTTTTACCTCTATTTGGTGCGCACAAATTTATAGAGTATAAGAACATCTTTATTAGTTATACTTAATGTAAGTGTCTTAAACTTTTTTTGATAATTAATTTTATTATAAATTTAATATGAGTGTCTAAAACAAGGAATTTTAATGTCTATAGAAAGACACTTTAATGTCTACTGTCTCTTGGACAGCTACGACCTAAATAATTAACTTTACAAAGAGATATAATCTCAATTTTTCACAGAAAAACAGAAGAAACATGAAAGCCAACCACCACCACCTCCCGGTTTCGGATCATCCGGGTACAAACCGGGCTTCGAGTCGGGTCTTGATATATCTGTTTTACCACTTTCACTCTTCATGTTTAGTGATGTCTTTCGATCTTGTTGGTACTCTGGTATTCTACAGAAAAAGAAAGAAATGTTTTTAAAACTAAACCAATAGGTATACACAACTCGTTCAAAAACCGATTTTTCGGTCCAACCAATCTGGTTCTGACCGAGTAAACCGGTTTGGAATATTAGACAATGACTTACGTGGGAAATGCAAAAGAAGCTACGCTGTTATTACTGGTGTCGGAGCGGTAAGACTTGGTCGGAGAAAGCGGAATTTGTTGTGGTGGATCCGGTTTAGGAGCTTGTTGTGGTGGATCCGGTTTAGGAGCGTTTTTTGGTACAGTCTCTTTGGTTCCAGCGTCTGTCGAAGTGATTTTGTTATCAATGTTGTTGTTGTAGTTGTTGTTGTTGTTGTTGATATACGGAGCTGTATATTCGAAATTGGTGAGTTCTCCAGATTTATACATTTTGGAGAAACTTTGATCTCCCATTTGAATACTGAACAAAGATTCATTCGATTGGATACTCCATTCTTGTTTAGGAGTTATCGTGGTTGCAAAAACCGATGGTGGGATTCGATCCGGTTCATATCCTGGTTTTGTTTCCTGGTCCATTTTTGTATCTGTCTCCAAAGAAAACTATTATATATATCAATGTATGTAATTAGATTTCCAAAAGAAGAGCTCTCATCATCACCTTCGATCAAGTTTAAGCTAAGAGTTTCTTCAAGAACCAAAATGCTAAAAAGAGGAATTTCTTTCTATTTAAAAAAAAAATATGTGGAATAACAAAGCAAAGCTGTGTCGTCATTAATAGTGACTATTTTTTGGTTGGATAACAAACGTAATTAAACTAACTAACTAATCTCCATTAGAGAGTTACTTATCTTATTATAAAGGCAAAGGATTTGGACTTCTGGTATAAGTTTTAAACTGACTACCTAATCTCCATTAGAGAGCTAATTATAAATTAAGGAAAACAATTTGGACTTCAGTTATAAGTTATAACCAAAAAAATGTTTGTAAGAAATTTGGATAAATTCAAAGGCTGAGAGCCTAATTAGGAGCTGTTATTATAATGCATCAATTCTATTCCTAGAGTTCGTTATACTTATTTTTTTCCAACTAGTTATACATATCTTTTTATGATATGAACAGTTATTTAACTTACTCGACGTAGAGAATGATTTGTTCGCTATATATATATATACTAATCAAATCATGTGTTTATCTTGGTAGTTTTCTTGTTCCCAAGTTGTACATTTTTGGGAAATCATAATATCGCATGATTAGTCTTTCATTAATTAATTCTAATTTTGTGCATAAGTCTTCTTGTGAAAATCATTCAACCCACATAACAAATTTGGTATGACTGAGTATATATTACGTAGGAAAAAGTTGAAAATAATATAATTGATCTTATCTACAATAATGCAAAATTTTCTTGGGAGATTTTTAAAAATATACTAAATTTTATAAGAAATTTGAAAACTACACTCAATATTTTGATAATTTGAAAACTACTCTTTTTAAGTTGAAAATGTACTAAAATACCTTTTTTATTTATTTACTTTAAAATTATTTAAATAATATTGTAAATACAATTAAAATTAAAAAAACAAATTCGTCATTAATTTTTAAATATAAAACAAAATTGAAAAATTATTTAATTTGTTTAGAATAATTATTAGAATATAAATTTTGAATATATAAAAATATTTAAACTTATTATTGATAATACTAGTTTAATGTATAATTTATTCAAAATTGGAATAATTCAAAATTATATAATTTATAATTAATAAAATATTCGTTCAAATTTTTTTTTTTTGCTATATTTTTGGTAGATTTATTTAATTTTACATTGATTTATTATTAAAGTCGATTTTTTTAACCATCGACCTATTATTCTCTTCTATTGACTTAATTTTCTTCTCCATCGACTTATTTTAAACAGTTGACTTATATTTTGGTTGGTTAATTTATAACATTGTTGACTTTTTGAACTGTTGACTTGTTTTTTTTTTATTGATTTATAATTTTTTTCTATCGACTTGTTTATTAATGGTAGACTTACTTCCTTATTCGTTGACTTATTAAAAATGTTGATTTTTTGAACTGTGGACTTATATTTTGTTTTTATCGACTAAATTCATTTTCTATCGACTTATATTAAAACTGTCGACTTATATTTTGATTAATTGATTTTTTACATAATCGACTTTTTAAACTGTTGATTTATTTTTCTGATTTGTTGATTTATATTTTTTTTTTCATCGACTTGTTTTTTGTTGGTAGACTTATTTTATTTTATACTGACTTATTAATAAGCTTGATTTTTTGAACTGTTGACTTAAATTTTATTTTTGTCGATTTAATTTTATTCTTTGTTGACTTATATAAAAACAGTAGACTTATATTTTGATTAATTGATTTTTTACATTATCGACTTTTCTCAACTATTGATTTATTTTCTTGTACATCGAGAAACTTATTTTTGGTAATAAAATTTTAATTAATAATTTCTCTTAGAAAGAAATCAAAGTTAAAAAAATCTCGTATTAAAAAAATAAATATAATGAAAAAATTCAAATTTTTTTAAAAAATCATTATCCAAATTATTTAGAGAAATTGGTACAAATGCTCTTTATTCCTTGTCACTTTGCAAAAATACCCCTCTGTAATCTACCCTCTCTAATTTTTGTTGCAGAGACTATTCTACCCTTCAAAGCGACCAACGCCACAACTCAAAGCATCCGAAAGTGGCGATGACGACTCTTCTTACTCTACACGGAGGTCTGCTTCCAGAAGACACCGGAGCTTGAGCCGTTTCTCTCAGCGCATGCCGGATCCAGAAATCGAAGTGAAGCGAATTGGGGTTCGGATGTGAGCGAGGCGGCGAGGAATTCACGGAGAGCGGAGAGATTCCGGTGGTGAGAAGGAAGCTTCTAAAGGATTCGGATTCGCAATTGGAATTGATCCGATGGGGAATGAATCTGGGTATGGGAGTGAACCTGGTTACAGAGGTGATGCTGAGTTTGGTTATGGTGATGAATTCGATGATGATGAAGAAGATGTTAAGCCATTGTTTTGGGAAGGTAACGTTTGTTCGATCTTGAGATTCATGGTTTTTGGAATCTCTAATTCCTTAGCTGATCTTTGCTATAAAGATTTGGTGACTGGTTAGAAAGAAACAAAAATGTGCCTTTGTCTGTGTTCAGATAACATGCTTAGAGGTGTGGTGTATGTTAATATCCATGTGTTAGATGAACAGTCTTCTCCTCTAAGTTAACATCCATGTTTAATTTTGATGCTCTAATTTACTTGGCAGCTTTTTTTGTGTTTTTATGAAACATCAAGAAGTCATGATTGGGTATGTTAATATCCATGTGTTTGGTCTCACAGGAAGACGCCATGTAGTAGTAGTAACTAGATAAGAGACTCAAAAGCTATACAAAGTGAGATTGAAGACTTCTTTGCATACGCAGAGCAGCAACAACAAAGATTCTTTATTGAAAAGTAACAGTTTCTTGATTCTCTTGTTAACGGCTTTTTTTTTTTAAAGTTTGGTCTGATTTTGGGAGTTTATGGTTTGTAGGTACAACTTTGACATCGTGTCGGACAATCCATTGCCAGGGCGTTACGAATGGGTCAAAGTGGTGCCGTGAAATGTTGTTTACTTGTATTGTAAGATGTCGTTTTCGGTGTAAAGTTGTGTGATTTTTAGGAACTTCTGTGTTGGAACAGAGGTGATGAAATTACGCAGAGACTAACTAAGGTGGGTTAAGTTTGTGGGGTTTTAGAGGTAGTGGATAACTTGTTAGTCAAGAATAATGTAATGTTAATCTCTCTTATTTGCAAGATAATAAAGTCTAATTTTACGTTTGACCAAAAAAAAAAAAAGTCTAATTTTACTTGATTAAGTCACACACACACACTCCCAACTTACTTGTAAATCTCTCCATTGTTCTTTGGCTACTTCCATGGCCGTCTGACGGTCTGAGTTTGTGGTTCTGCATCAGATTCACTTTACAAGTCGTAAACTTTGGCTTCAAGTAGCAAACTTAGTCACATGTTTCATCATTGTCTTCTTTACTCTCATTGGGCTTTTCACATGCTCTGTCACACAGGTTGCAGAAATATGCTTAATCTAGATTCAATCTCTCTCTCTTCTTTATTGGCACTTCACTCACTGTCTAGCTTTCTGGACTTTTTTTTTCGAAAGTCCAAGTTGAGCATCTTTCATGGTAAGATTAGGTTTCTTGGTTTATGTAAATATTTCACCTATTTGGATCATTTGCTCATCGGATGAATCAAAACATTTAATAATGATGTCGATTATTTTAGATTCGGAATGTGATGGATATGACTTTACATGGTTTTTACATGGTTTTATATGGTTTTTACATGGTTTTTATATGGTAATTATTGTAAGGTTTTATATGGTTTTTACATGGTTTTTATATGGTAATTATTGTAAGGTTTTATAAGATTATTACATGATTTTTATATGGTAATTATATGGTTTTTATATGGCTTTTACATGGTTTTTACATGATTTTTACATGGTTTTATATGGTTTTTATATGATTTTTACATGGTTTTTATATGGTAATTATTGTAAGGTTTTATATAATTTTTACATGGTTTTTATATGGTTTTTATATGGTTTTCACATGGTTTTTACATGGTTTTTATATGGTAATTATTGTAAGGTTTTATATGGTTTTACATGGTTTTTACATGGTTTTTATATGATAATTATTGTAGGGTTTTATATGGTTTTTACATGGTTTTTATATAGTAATTATTGTAAGGTTTTATATAGTTTTTACATGGTTTTAATATGGTTTTTACATGGTTTTTATATGGTAATTATTGTAAGGTTTTATATGGTTTTTACATGGTTTTTATATGGTTTTATATGGTTTTTACATGGTTTTTATATGGTAATTATTGTAAGATTTTATAAGGTTATTATATGGTTTTTATATGGTAATTATTGTAAGGTTTTATAAGGTTATTATATGGTTTTTATATGGTAATTATTATAAGGTTTTATAAGGTTATTATATGGTTTTTATATGGCTATTATATTGTTTTTATATGATTTTTATACTGTAATTATTTTATGGTTTTATAAAGCTATTATATGGTTTTTACAATGTTTTTATATGGTTTTTATAAAACTAGTTTTCTGCTTCTCGAAAGATTAATTGAAAAACAAATACCAACACATAGATATTAACATACATCTCAGAAGTTCTAATTCAAAAACAAACAAAAACACATATATACATCTTAACAAATTATCCTACTATTTTCAAAACTACAGCACAATTGTTATTGTCTCTTTTGGTTTCATTTATAGATCCCATGCTATATCACTTTTTCTTTTGTGAAATGTGAACCATAGATTTTCCCCTTTTGTCAACACTCTTCTCTGCATCAAGAAGTGAAATAATTTCCCAAAAAATACTATTTCACTTCTTCTTGATAATTCAACTATGGGACCAACGAAGGTTGATTCAAGTTTCTTCATTTGCTCATTTCCTATTTTAGCTTCAACCTTCTTGACGAGGTTGAGATCCGATTGCTGCATTATAATTGCTCCTAATCTTGGCTTATGACCATCATTCTTATGTGTATGAACAACATCCTCTGCGTATTTGTTGCCTTCGCTTACTGTCATGTTCTTCCCAATGTCTGGATATGAATTCATAAGATGGTCTCCAACGAGTTGGGAGGCGAGTTGGATCAGCTCCACCTGGAATTCTGAGAGCAAAGATCAAAGTATCACACTTCACAAACCGTCTCACTAAATTAAGCTTATCCCTTAAAGAATCCAACTCAAGATCATATAACCCATCTTGAATACTCTGGTCACCGTAAACAGACATAAACAATTCAACAATCACAACATAACAGCAAGAGGCTACACAGAAACAAAATGAAAGGAGATAGACTTACACTCTTTGGCAACACAAATCCATCAGGAACTGCAAAACAGAACTTAACACAATAGCTTTCCCACAAGTCTATACGCTTCTCCATAACCGAATTTATCATACCACGAACACATTCAATACCCTAAATGTATAGCTAAAGAGTAAGAAACTTTAACAGAAAAAGAATTAGATAAAAATTTAAACATAAACACTCACATTTGATAACTCTTGTGACCTCTTCTTATCAGACCCACCAAGGATAAAATAGAGGAACTTACCATGATGATGAGAATTCGAACAAACACAGCAACAAAATCAGTGAAAAGGAAGAGAATGTTGTGGCAGTAGAGGTAGTAATCGGATTTGGTGGCGGAGTAATCGAACCAGAGAGTCTCGAGCCACGTGAGGTCATGGATGAACGGCTCAGCTCGGAACCGGAGTTCTTCCATTATCGCTCTTGATCGACTTCTCTAGCTCTCCGAAGATGGTCACTGCCGCTTCTCCTAGCCTCGTCTGAGCTAATTTAATCTTCTGGATCAGATCTGAATCCGATTGTTCCACCGCTGGGATCAAGTCACGGAGCGTCTCGTACATGTCAAGGAACTTGAAGAGCTTCTCCGACGACCGTTTCGTCAGCAGCACCGCACCGGAGAAATCTAGGAACCGGATTGTAACGGCGGAGACCAAACCGGTGAAGAGACGTTTGCGAATTGCGGCATGACCGTCATCGGGGAAGACGGTGCTGAGAGAGATAGCTTTAGGGTTTGGAGGGCAATTTGGTCCTTCTACTACAAAGTGAGGGTATTTTTACAAAGTGATAAAGTGAAAGGGCATTTTTGCATAAGGGCATGGCTGAAAGGGTATTTTTGCAAATCTCCCAATTATTTACTAAATCAATCATAAATTTAAATAATTTTTTATTATATAATAAAAAATATTATTTATTACGATTTATAATTAAATATTTTAATATTTAAAGTAATCATTAACTAGAATTTTAATTTTAATTAATATTAAATATAATAAATTAATTTTTAGTTATCATATCTATTAGTTTAAGATTTATCATTATCTAAGATTTTAACTAAATAAAAAAATCTCAAAAATATTTTAAAGTATATAACTTGTTAAAAAGAAATTTTAATATAAACAATTTAATTTGAATTTTTGAATTATATTTATAATAACTAATTTACTAAATTATATTCGTAATAATATAAAAAATTAAATTATATTTGAATATAATATTTGTATTATTATAAACAATTTAAATTATATTTGTGGTAATTAATTAACAAACAATTTTTTAATAATATAAAATTTTAATTTTATTTGAAAATAATATTTTTTCGTATTAATAGAAATAATTTAATTTAATTTTTTTATATTATATTTCTAATAATATTTATTTTTAGATTAATTAATTATTAATTCAAGGACAAAACCGTCATTTTGAACATTATATAAGGTAAATTTCAAATTTTATAAAATTATGATATATATTTCAAATTACTCTAAAAATATAAGGTAGTCTAGCAAATTATTCCAATTTTCTTCGTGTCTTTACTGTCGTAATTGTTTAGTCCACACATAGAAATAATCACAAAAATGAGCAGTAGGCACTTTGTACTTTGCATGTCGGTATGGACGAAATAATTAACACACGAAGACAAATTTGTGCGCTACTGAAACTTTCAGATCTGTCTCGTGCGATACTGAAATATTTGTAGCTATTGTGGTACAATATTGGACCCACGAACATCAATATTCAAAGTTTTGTACAACAGTACAAGCCCATGTTCGACTTGCAGGCCAATTCGCAATTTCGCAATTTTTAATATATTTATAACAACAATAACAAATTTAATTGTGAAGTGATCTTGGTATAGTGGCAAATGGTAAGTTCACAGAAGACAAACACCATCACACCAGGGATCGAGTCCCCGACTCTACAATTTAATTGTAGAAATTAGGCTAATGAGCCGGCCAGTTGTGACCCAAATGTTGAAGAAAAAAAACAATAACAAATTTAATTCATATGTATCTACAAAATTTGAGTGCATTAACTATGACACTATAATATATTTATATAAATAAATATATTTTTCTATTTAAAAATATAGTACAAGACTAATCAATCAATTCGTACTTCGACCAAAAAAAAAAATCAATCAATTCGTAGATTTAAAACCTTTTTTTTTTTTTTTTTGGGCAAATTTCGTAGATTTAAAACCATAAATCTGTTTTTCATCAATTAATAATATTGAGGATCCAAACTCCCCTCAAATATGGACATGTTCGGTCATATTAAAATTTTTAACTTTAAACATATTATGTTTTATTACGTACTGCTGTTGGAATCCTATATAATGCAAATGTTCATAATTTCTCTATGCCTAAACCGATTCAAGCCAACTCAAATCGACCTGAGAATATAACAAAAAAAAAGAGAAGAAAATAAATACGTTGAGTTTGATTAAACTAAATTTTAAAAGAATTTAAAAAATTGCAACCGCAACTAAATCAACAACTGAAACAAAAATTTGAACTTTTATATAATCTTTCGAATTAAGAATATACTTTGATAAAACCTCAATTGAATCCAAACATATATTATACACAAAGCTGCAGAATTACTGAATTAGTAACTTTTTAAAAATTTCGATACTTATGTAAAATGAAATATATATTTGTTAACATTTAACAATAACGAAACAAGAGGCTATTCGGGACTGGCCCTATTTAGGCATCAATGGCCCATTAAAGATAAATGAGTTACATTCGTAATTACAGGGAAAAAATAGTTGGTGTATGCTCCTCGTAATATCATCTTATCTACAACTACAAGAAGCATACATTGGTGCTACTAAAATACAAAGTTGTTGAAGTAATCTTTTAAAGATATCAAAATGGAGTGTTCGCTGCAGAAACAGCTTTTCAACAACGGAGATAAGCTCTTTAGTTGTAAGCTCAGATTCACCTCTATTATTGCAAATTCAAGAAATCGATCTCAATTCCTCCATTTTTCTTTGCTTTCAGCTCGCCAAAACCGACCGGATTCGATTGAACAAGTTCAAGTAACAGATTCTCTTCTCGCAAACTCAGTAAACCTGTTTCGTAGTCCTATATGTTGTCCAATACTGTCCATCATCACTACAAGAAAGAGCAAAAACCACTTGAGAGTAAGTGTTTTGTGAAAAATTATGTTAATTGAATATTTCAAAAAAGAAAAAAAAAATTACTTTTCTGGATTTGATTGGTGACCATGGAATAACAGAATGGTTCGCACTAGTAAGCAAAAATTTATCAACTACATAATTTTCGAAATTGATCTTGCAATCCCGGAAACTTAATGACCAAATTCAAAGATATTCCGTAGTATGCCACTCAAGAAATTACTGATTATTTCTCTTAATGTTTTCCCATTTTATTTCGCATATTGTTCTTTTTAATTTTGTATGATTCTACAATTTTGTAGCGTTTTTTTTTTTTTTTTTTGGTATGACAATTTTGTAGCGTTATGTTAGCTAAAAATTAAACAATAGCATTATTATTATTATTTTTTTTTTGGTAATATTCAACAATAGCAATTTGAAAGTAATCCAATGAATTAGAAAAATGTGATAATATCATTTAGGTTTGTGCAACAAGGAGAAGAAGGGTACATTCGAACTCGGAAACGTACGTACTGTTAGAGGCAGGACAAGATGAGCAGTTCGTGTCGGAAGACGAACTCAAGGCTAAGCTCAGAGGGTGGCTAGAGAATTGGCCGGAGAAGTCTCTGCCACCAGACCTGGCTAGGTTCGATGACCTTGATGAAGCAGTCGATTTCTTGGTTAAAGCTGTATGTGAACTTGAAATTCATGGAGAAGTAGGTTCTGTTCAATGGTACCAAGTTCGTCTTGAATAAATAAATGTATTGTATTTTAATAAGTACGTTTCTAGTTTTGTTTTGTTCAATTGCCGCTGAACGGACTTGGACCACGTTTTCATTTCTCTAAAATAGTGAGTTTTGCGGGTTGGACCATACAAGGACTGTAGGTTTTAACGGTCAGTATGCTTGCTATAAATATTTAATTAAAATCCAAATTTATAGATGGGAAATTTTCCGAAAATGCCATATTGGCATAAAACCTTACACGCAATGCCATAAGCGAGAACTTCTTTCAATAAATGCCAAAAGTCAACTAAAAACCTTTGTCCATGCCATTGCTGAAGACGATTTTGCCCTTCTCGTAACATGGCGGGAATCAGTTGTGTGTCTTGCCACGGTGGCAGACGAAATGACGTGAGGCGAGTGGCATTAAATGTGGACAATAAGAAGGTTCGTAGGGTAAAGCGGTAGAGTTGTTGTGTTGTGTCTTTGTCAAACTCTGAATGTAATTGCGACGAAGACAAAAAAAAAACAAACCAGTGAGATAAACAGGGAAAAATCAAGGCGAAGAAGATGAATATGTTTACGGAAGTTGCCGTTTATGTTGGGTGATAAAGTGGACGATTTCGGTTATCTTCTGGTGGACGAATTGTGAAAAAATTATTGAGGAAACCATTGAGGTAAAAGTCTAATTTTTGTTAGTTGTTGTTGTGTTTTAATGTGTTTCAATCATAAAAACACCTGCATTTACTGATGAGATTTGCATTAACGATGGTGGTTGGACGGTGGTATATGGTATAAAAGTTGGTTCATTTGAAAAAAATCTCACCTTTATTAAAATGTCGCAGGTGATAGAGGAATGGAAGAAAGTATCTGCGTGATAATGGGCGATTGGACATGTACTGAAAATGGCGTTTGGAAATTTGTGTTAAAACAGGGTGTAATGGCGAGATGTGTCTCCATAGGCGGAGAGAAAAGTTTCGCATCTCTAAAATCTGAAATTGTTAAGGCGTTTGGTGTCGACACCAAAAGAACGAGTATCAGCATAAGTTTCTGGTGCGAAGGAGAGACTACTGTATTCACGCAAACGAAAATGCCGCCAGTGCTAATTAACAGCGAAGCAGAGTTCGCATTGTATAAGTTGAAGGTAGCGCAGAATGGTGGACTGAACTTGTACATAACATTGAGAAAGTTAGTTGATGAAGAACACGAAGAACCCCAAAGTAACGATGACATTATAAGGTTGGAAGATGAAGAATTTGATTTGGATAGCTTCGATGGAGAATCTTATTTCGAAGATGCAACAGTGTTAGCATGTGTGGAGAAGATTGAATCGGTTCATTCTCGTAAGAAGGTTAAAACGATGGACAACAATAGGGTGGACAATTTGGTTACGGTAGACAAAAACAGAATTTCAGTGGACAACATCTTCGGCTCCGTAGACGAAGCAATAATGAAGAGTATGGTGGACGAAAACAAATCTCAAAATGAGATGGACAACAATCGTGGGTCTTTTCGTGTTACTACGGTGGACGAAAACCTAGCGGAATCAGCTGTGGACAAAAATGCTTGCGAAGTATATGCGATAGACAACCATAGGGTGGACAATTTGGATACGGAAGACCAAAACAGATCTGCATCTGTAGAGGACGATGAAGCAACAGATGTGGATATGGGAGCATATTCAGATGACAGTAGGGAGGACACGCCTGATTACGATTTTGATGAATGGTCGGAGAAAATAAACAATGATTACCCACTTAATTGGGATCCTTACAAAGTCACGGGATGTACCAGCAACGTCCAGCTCCTAAATAGTCTGGTTTTAGGGAAGCGGGTTATGGCGTTAGAACAAACATCAGGTACAGAAAATACGGAAGTTGAAGACGCAAGAAGGTGTAGTAGTTGGATAGGGGATGATGATTTCATGTGTGATGGTGGACCTGTGATAGATAAAAATGATCCTCTACTGTTGAACGATGCACAACCTTTTCTTGATAATTTCGGCGATGAACCAACATTAAATTGATCCTTACAAAAAGATAACATTTGTCACGATTATAAACATACCTCTTCAGAATTGATGTCCTCGGATTCCCTGCTATGATACACCCCTTTTTCCTTTAAAATTCTCAGAACCTTGTCCACAACTTCATCCTCATTTATGGACCTATCAGTGGACAACATCTGCTGTACCTTAAAGGTGTGTTCGTTAATTCTTCTATCAACCTCCCGCAGGAGCTCTTCAGCCTTTATACCATCAATCGTGTCACCACTATGATCTGCTTCAGAATGCTCTTTTTTGCTTTCTTTTTGCTGTTATCTTCACACTTCCTTTTTTCTTTTTTGATGGTTTTGCCGCTGTGCGTTTCTTTGGTTTCTCTGCCTTAGCAGAATACGTTGTTATCAGTGGCAAATGTGACACACCCCCCTGCCAGTCATCTTTCTTGAAGATGTGTCCCTCTTTAAGTTTATTCAACATGTAGTCCACTCTCTCGTCCTCCTCCTCATTATCCCAGGAAAAGTCTTCACCTTCCATTTCCTCTTCGCTACGTAATATGTTCTCCACATGAAGCTACATAATCATACAATTATTTTAGTAAATGGACCCTTGCCAAGACTTAATGGATGACTTAATGGATAACTTTAAGATTTAATATTGAAGGCATACCTTCGGATCCATCTCTGTTTCAAGAATGTTAGAGTTGTGAAATTTCTTAAGCAGAGTCAGTTGAAGAACTGAACGGTCTGTGAAGGTTTGCTCATCATTTAAATCAGGTAAGTATGCTTCTAGCTGAGGAATGGCATGCAGAGCCAGAAGTTGGAAGGCGAGAGTGAAGCCATGAGTTGCTGTATGGGACTGTGTTAGTTTTTCTGCAAGTTTCGCTTCATTATCCACTTCCTTTCCCACTTTTACCATCTCTAAAGTCCTGCTGAATGATTTTCGTCCCCAGGGGTACCTAACAAACTCATCAAGATCCTTTACCATCTCTGCTACTTTCTTTGTTGCTTTCACACTGGATGAGTTACAAACTAATATACCCTCCACTATCACTATCAGAGCCAACCTAATCCTACGATCCCCTGTCATCTTATCCTTCGCTGCCTGCCTCTTATCAAGTTTCAACATGTTCACAATCTCTTGAATTGTGTAAGAATTCTTTGGCCCTATCAATGTGTTATAGTAGTATTTGACTACTTCACCTTCTTCATCTTCTTCAAAAGCTTGCATTTTGGCTATCACTTCTTTACTAGGGAATGGGCCACAATTGAGTCCTGTGATGATTGCAAATTCTCGCAGAGAGAACCGTATGGGATGTCCGCCAAAAACAAACCAAATCTCATTTCGCTTTCTAGTCACAAGACTCCTGCAAATAATCTGATGGACAAGTTTACCTGACAACGAGCTCTTTCGGATGGGTAGCTCAAACAAACCGCCAAAACAAGACGCTTTTAGCCATCCGAACTCTGGAGTTCCATCTAACACCTCCACAAGGTCTAACAAGTACTCTGGTCTTGAGTATGAGTTGATACGACCCTTCGCAGGATATCGATCAGTACTGAATAAACGCGGCGGAAGTAACGCCACATTCAGCGATTCATCAGATGCTTCGGATACGGTGGTTCCTTCCCTATTCTTCGTTCTGATTTTCACACAACAATTTCAGTTTCGAGCACCGACAATAAAAGAGAATCACAAACATAACTGTTGGACTTACCCGGCTTGTCCTCCATTCTGGTGGTCACCAGAAGTTGGATTTTCGGAGGTTACTTCACCATTATTACACCTGCGACCAGTTTTAGTTTTGATTGTTAATCGAATATGGCACCCACTGAAGAATTCGACATCGACGCAGGTGACTTACCCAATTTCGCCATTGTTTGCTTCACCGCTACCGGTCGCACCATTGGTTTCCTTGTTCCTCCTACAGAGATACATTTGGGTCTTTAACTTGCGAAACTTTTTACAAATCACAACGAAAACTGTTCAACAAACCTTGATTTCGATGATGATGCCATACTCTGCTTAACCTTTTAATCCGATTTCGTCAGTCACAGATTCCGTGTAGTATCACTCGTTTTGATGCAGAGCGTTTTTAGATTGAAGAGAAGTGTTGCTGATTTTCGAATTTCAAAATGGAAAAGCTTGTTCTGGAAGATGGAAGGTCCATCGGTTAAAGTTCATTGTGTTTCCCGAGTCAACTTTTCCATTTACTATTTTCTCACAAATTTTTAATCCTCTGCTGACCAAGGTTAGTTTTGTCTTTTTAACTCATGCTTTATGACCTTGTGTGGCACTATTGGAAAGACTTAGACATTTTGGCAGTCTGGAAAAGTCTCAGTTTCGCTTATGGCATTACGTGTAAATTTCTCTTTATATATATTCTTTTTCGACAATTTATATATCCCTTAATTTTACATAATATAAAAAGATTTATTAGTGTATAAAAATTATAGTATTTACAAAAAAAGTAATATTGAAAATTATTTTAAATTTCAAAATTATTAACTAAAATTTTAAAGAACAGTTTTATTTTATATTATTTTAAAAATATAAAAATTAAGCTTGCTAACCGGTCGGCTAATCCGTTGAGTTTAAAAGCGTGGGAGGATGGGTTTGGACATAATATCTTTACATGCATGCGGTCCTAGCTGATCAGTTAAATGGTCGATCCAAGTAAATTCTTGAATGAATCCTAAAGTGTTATAGCTGATATATCAGGAATCAAATGAATATATCCGGAATCGAACCGAAAATAAGATGTTTATGCAAGAGGTATTATTGCTCAATATAATATTTCGTAGGCTATATATGGAAGTTAACCCGCAGCACCTTCCATTTTACCGTCCGATCAAGTTTAAAAACATTGGTTTCTTGTGATATAGTCTACATACATTCTACAAAGAAGATCACTGGAAGAATAAAGAAAAATAAAGATTCGTCGGGCTCAAGGACTGGTGGTGAAGAAGAAGACAAAGAAGACGGTGGAAACGGTGATTACATCCGTGAGTTTAGAAAAAAGCGAAAGAAAAAAAAAGGGCTTCTTTAAAAAGAGGAATAAAAAGTTGGTTCTAAAAGCATCGGTGATTTGACCCAAAAAAAAAAAAAAAAAAGCATCGGTGATCTTATATTTCTAATTGGCTTACGTATTGTTGTTATTAAGGGGTTTGGCTAAGATTTTTTGTTTTCATTTCGTTAATTGGGTTTTCTTCTAATGAAGGTATCCGAAGAATCATTTTCTATGAAATAATGATTATAGGGTTTTATGGTTTCTCACGGCCATGGGTTATTAAATTTAGAAGTTCTCAGCTGTTTTTTTTATAGGTCTTTGATTTATTTTATGATGGGAAAGTTTGGTTATGGTTTTACTATTATTGGAGAGTTTTATAGAACTAGGAACGCTCATTTAAAGAAAAAAAAAGAAAAAGAAGGACGATTAGTTGTAGATCTTTTTTTTTTTTTTTTTTCTAACGTCAGTTGTAGATCTATCAAATTTTGTGTCCACATGATGTTATTATTCTCTCTAAAAAGATCGAAGACGAGCTGAATTTCAAATCAAAGATGTTTCAAGATTGAAGTCTAACCGGTAATGTGGAAGAGAGATCTCCGTTCATATCCCAACTATTTGTTTGGTTATTGTCTCATTTATTCGGAAGAACATGTTGATTTGTTTTGTTCGTTTTCAACATAATATCTACGATATATATGTTTTGTTTGATGATTGCATGCGTCGAAATATGTGCTTTGCATCCCACACAAAAGTATTAAAAATAATGTTGAGAAAAAAAATATGCATCTTGATTCTTGTGAACTAACTATTGTTGACTGTTAAAACTTTATTATTAAATGAAGCCAATGAAACACAAGCCAAAATATTCTAAGAATCTTATATTGAGATATGAAGAACTAAAGATCGACCAAGATCGACGGTCGAGATGAGAAGGTGAAGATATGGAAATTATGAAGATACTATTCTAGAAGATTGTTGACCTTTCTCCATTGTTTCTTTTCTTTCTTAATGTTGGAAGTTTATTGCTAGTAAGGGAAAAAAAAAAAAATTGTACTCGTCTCTTTTATGAGAGAGTTGGCCGAGGAAGATAATCAAAAGCAACGTGAGTGTTTTCTTAGTTGGAATAGAAGAAATCAACTATTTGGCTTTTATGGACAAAGATTTATCTTTATGATCGATGAATACGATGATGTCGTATGGATGAATGCCTCCGACAAGTGGTGGTGATGAAACGATCGACTCCAACGATGCAGTGGAGTTGATGGTGATTTTTTTTATGGAAATCTAAATTAGAGTTGTTGCTTAATCGAGCGCAATCTAAGAATTTGACCCTACAGCCGAGTATAAACGTCGATGATCCCACGACTGGGTATAAACGTCGATAATTTAACGGCTAAGTGTTAGCCGCTTTGACCCCTACGATAGGGTATAAACGTTCGTTAATGATCCGACGGCCGGATGTTACAGCCGCTTTGACCCCACGACCGGGTATAAACATCGATGATGACCTTACAGCCAGGTATATTGCCGTTATTTTGAAGATATGTCCAATTTCACACGTGTTACCACGAATGAGCTTGCGGGAGGGTATTAGAAAATTGATGAGATCGACCAAACCGAATCAAGATCGATGGAGATTCCGAACCGAAGTCGAGATTTGATAATGGAAAAAAATGCAGTGGTTTGGATATACATAGAAAGATTGCGATAAGTTCTAGTTAGAAAGGATAAGTTTAATCTCATGGTGAGCTAAGACCGTTAGTCTTATATAAATAAGTTCACGTTTAATAAAAAAATATCAAGAGAGCTATGTATTATTTTCTCTTTTACAGGGTGTATAATCATATTTCTGTATTTGAAAAGTGTTAAGTTTAAATAACATTATTGTCGCCGACAAAAATAAACATTATTGTAAAATAAAAAAAAATAACAGCGTGCCATAAATATATAATATTATAAGTGATTAATTAAGTAACATTTAATTTACACAAAAGTCGGGGTAACTCTACCAGGTCTGTTAGTGAATTAGATTAAACTTATGTTCGAATGTAAATGTAAAGTTGGCCGTTGTTACTTATTTGTGGACATGTTAATAAGAGTAGGTGTTAATATGTAGTATAATTTAAAAGTGGTCCAGTGGTTAAAAGATTTATTAATGCTTTTTTTTAGAGCTCTTCTGTTTATAATTTCAATCATTTTCGGCTATCCGTATACGTTTTTTAATAAAAAAAAAAAATTTAAGATTTTTATGAGTTTTGGAAAATTTGTTTGGGTTTTGATATGGGATTCCCTTGATTTAGAAAAAAAAAAAAAGTATGTTAAGCCTAGAGAATTGTTTGGTCGGTAGTCAACTAGATTTTGAGTTTGAGTCTAGGCAACATAAAAACAAATATTTTCTCTTTTCTGACATATAAAAGAAACCTTACGGAAACTTTCTTTATTTTTACATGAATCAATGAGCTTGTCTCCCCCGTATGTTGTCGAAAATTTCTGAGACTTACAGTCGAGGGTTAATGCTCGATCTGGGACGTTTTGATAGAGGTATTTGATCCTAAAATTGGACAGTGAGCAGTGGCGGACCCGCTGAGAAGAAAGGAGGCCACGGTTAAATGTAAAAATATATTTTAGTGCATGTAAAATATTTAAATATCTACAACATAGTTTTTTTTTTTATTCGGTTGATCCGATCAGTTTCGGTAAAAACACAGTAGATTTTTTTTGAAAAACCAATACACATTTTATTCCGAATTTGGAATGATTTATGACTAATGACAAGGATACATCGTCCATTAGTGATAACACTCATTTTTTCTCAAGTTCTATTCTTACTACCTACTTACAATTGACATATATAATATTTTTGCTTCTTGTTTATATATCATATTCTCTTATTTTCTTAAAAATCATAACTTTTTTGGAGGTTTAGCACATTAATATTTTTGTTTGAGTAGTATAAAATATGATAAATTTATACTTTCTCCGTTTTCGAATAGTTGTCGTTTTAGAGAATTTTTTTGTTTTTAATTAGTTGTTGTTTTCACTTTTCAATGCAAAATTTATTACTTTTTTATTTTTTCTTTTTATTTTTATTATGCAACTTGATTTTGTTTAAGTAGATAATTAATGATATTTTTCTATTGAAAAACTAACAAAATTAATAGGTTCTTAATCTGTTTGCATATAGTTAAAACGACAACTATACAAAACCAGATGGAATATATCTTAAGAAAAATGTTTAGTGTTAATGTAACAATGTACCATGTATAATGTTTATTATAGTTATTGAGTAACAACATTTTACTACACAAAAGTTGGGGCCTTGGGGGTAACGCTAAGGGCATCTCCAACTCATCTCTATATTTGTCTCTATTTATAGAGGCAAATATAGCAATCTTTATTTTAAAGGTAAATATGCTCCAACTCACCTCTATATTTGCCTCTAAAATAGAGATTGCTATATTTGCCTCTATTTATAGAGGAAAAAATAGAGTTCCTCTATTTTATAGAGTAAAAAATAGAGATCTCTATTTTAGAGGTGGAATAAAGTGGGTTGGAGTAAAACTCACCTCTATTATAGAGTTTTTCTATTTTAGAAGCAAAAATAGGGAAAACCATTGGAGATGTCTAACAACAGGTTTGTTAGTGAAGTAAATTAAACTTCTGTTCGAATGTAAATGTAAGTTGGCCGTTGTTACTTATTTCTGGACATGTTTCTAAGTCATGTCAAAACTTTTTTCTTATAACATTTTAAAAAAAAAAAAACTAATTTTAATACACGTTAAATAGCGTTTGGAAGATATTCTGGACCAAGAGAAAAATTAAATGTTATTTATTGGTGGTTCTACTTTTTTTTTGTCTTCAAGTCTTCAAAAATAGGAAACGTGTAAATTGTCAGAAAACTTGTGTGGTCATTTCAAAAGAAAGGACCAAAAAAAAATAAAAAAAATAACAAGATCGTAATTAATGAGATATTTACAAAAACAAGAAAAAAATAACGAAGTTGGGTAGTTGCATTGCATTTTGACTTAAATTCTATTCAAAATGGTCCCAGTCCTAACATAACACTCATTTCTATTTATAGTTTAGTTTCTTCAATATCACAAAAAAAATCTCGAATAACAAGATTAAATCAATATTTAGAGATTTAAACACTTAAATAACTCCTAATTTTCTTGGAGAAAGCTTCAAGAAGCCTTGAGATTTAACACTACAAGCATTGAGAGCTCAAGAGAGATAGAGAGAGAGATGATAGGTAGCTTAAATATGATCTCTCCACCACCTCCGGGGACAAGATTCCGGCAACGAGTAACGGCTAACGGAGATGGGTTTCCGGCATTTCTTCCGAAGGAGATAGAGAACATAAGAGATCCATTTGCAAGAGCTTTGGCTCAAAGAATTGTACGACTTCCTGTTCCTCTTCAGGTTCTTCCTCTCTTCTCTCTTTCTCTGTTCCATTGGCTAAAACACACCAAATTTTGTTTTTAAGTTCTTGAAATTTCTTGAAATTTTATAATCTTTTGAAAGAAAACCAAAATCTGTGTTTCAGGTGGGAGACTTTAGAGGCAGTGTAATGAGTAGTTGTATCAAACCACTTGTTCAATTACAAGACAAAAGTCCTGTTGTTCTTCTTCACTGTTTCGACAGGTTTTTTATTTTTATTTTTTTACTGACAACATAATTAATGAACTCTGTTACCAAAAAAAAACATAAGTTATGAACTCACTGTGGATTTGAATTTTACTGAGATTTTATTTTGGTTTTGTTGTTGCTTTTTTTTAACTTAGTTCGTGTTTAGAATGGAGACGCACGTATCCTCTGCTTGAACAAGCTAGTCTTGAGACTTGGGCTGTTGATGTTCTTGGTTGGGGATTCTCAGATCTTCGTAAGATTTACATTTTAGATAAATTAATCAAGAACTCTTGAGAAATCATATCGTTTTTAGTTGTGTTAATTTATTATTTTATAAATTCAAGAACTCACTAATTTTAATGACATTGTAGAGAAACTTCCACCATGTGATGCAGCATCTAAGCGACATCATCTCTTCGAGGTCAGTACTATTCGTAACTATAGATATAACTACAAGAAAACAAGTGAAATAACGACGAAAAACTCTGTCACCAAATGAATGAAATCAGTCGTTAAATCATTTTCTTCTTGGGACAGCTAAACTGTACACTAAATTGACGATTATCGACGAATACAAATTTGTTGTCACTTCGTCGCTAAATATAAAGTTGTGACTAATTTAGCATGGATGTTATGTATAGTCATGTCTTGAATTTCCCAATGAATTTTTGTCATATTTGGTTGGTTGGTAGTTGGTAACTAATAACAACTGATATAATAACAAATTAGCGACTAGCTATAAACTTGGTCTATACAAAATATCTAAGGCATAGTTTATCGGTTGGTATGCGATTGTTAATTGAGTGAACGGAAAAATCCTCAGTAGCTATATTAGCCTAATTCTAGTCTAATATATAATCAGTGTTATTGTTATATCCGGTATGGATTTTAACTTTATTAATTCTTTGTTCTTTGATTTGAATTTCAGCTTTGGAAAACATATATTAAACGACCAATGATTTTAGTTGGACCAAGCTTAGGTGCAACTGTAGCTGTTGATTTCACTGCTACTTATCCCGAAGCTGTAAATTTCCGATTTGTGACAATCAAACTCTTTTGTATTAAACCCGTCTCAATAGCTCACTCACTAAATCTGATTATTTCCGCGCTTTTCAGGTTGATAAGTTGGTTCTTATTAACGCCAATGCGTATTCAGAAGGGACCGGTCGACTTAAAGAGTTACCAAAAGCCATTGCTTACGCTGGGGTTTGTCCAAAAACTCTTATTATAGTCAATAGCTAATGTTTGTATTAATATTGTTGTTGTTCTTTCAGGTTAAGTTGTTGAAGTCATTCCCTCTTCGCCTTCTGGCCAACGTGTTAGCCTTTTGTTCCTCACCCTTATCTGAGAACATAGATTGGACTAATGTAAGATCAAGTGTCCCTTTCTTTTATTTTTATGTATCAAGTGATTTATAATAAATCTGCATTTGTGTAGATTGGCCGGTTACATTGTCAAATGCCGTGGTGGGAGGATGCTATGGTCGATTTTATGATTAGCGGAGGCTATAACGTTGCGTCACACATCAAACTCGTAATAAAAATACTTCACATACTTATTCAATGTAACGAAAAGCCGAATTAGCATATATATTTTCTGATTTTTTTTTTATGTTTTGGATGTAACATGTGCACAGATCGACCATAAGACGCTCGTCGTATGCAGTGAGAACGATCAGATTGTTAGCAACCAACTCTCAGTTGTAAGTTTCATTTAACTGAAACATCAAAAGAATTAGTTAAAAGTTTCTTAATGCCGTCAACAAAATGCAGAAATTGTTGTGTGAGCTAGCAAATGCGGTTTTCCGGGAAGTACCAGATTCCGGTCATCTTCCACATGTTGAGAACCCTAAACACATTGTGAAGCTGATATCGGATTTCGCCACTGGAAAGCTCAATTAATTCCATATACTTTTACTCTGCTTCAAGCTCATCGAGTGGGTACAGAGGAAGGAAATAGATTAGTTTAGCTTGATGAGCCTTGGGATGGCTATATATATATATATGTATTTGTTTTATTAAAAAAGGAAGCTATAGAAACATCTCTTTATTATTGTTGTAAGCTATATTATTAGTGTATTCATTTGAATTCAAGATTGTAGGAGGATGTGGATGCAAGATCCGCTAAGGTAATTTTCTTCAAGAAAAAGGAATGAAAAAATCGGGGTCGTAAGCTTCTAAACAGCACAAAACCAAACTCAAATAGATGATTCTAAATAATGTATACAACTACAAATGTAGTGAACTGAAGACAATTATTTGCTCTCTAAAATGCTCTAGTCGGAAAAAGATATACATTCTGATGCTTCTCTTCTATTTTATAAGTGTCCTTATTGTTATGCAAGCTACGCTACAATTGCTGTCGAAAGACTTTACGGTCAAAGGTTAATGCTCGATCTCGGACGTTTTGACAGGGGTATTTGAATCTATTGTAATTGGGATTGATGTGGTAAAGGGTCATCAAGTTTGATACGGCTCATTGATAAGCATGTGCGCAACCGGTTTAGTACGATTCGTGAAACCGGCAAGTTTGAAGAAGGCCTCCGCTATTGGATCTACACAAGAAACTTTTAATTTGTAGTTTGGATTAATCTCTAAAATTGTCGGAAACAATACTCAAACTCTTGTAACAGTCATTGCAAAAAAAATTTGTGGTGAATAAATTTTACATTTATACAAAAAAAATAAATAAAAAGTCATCAAGTAGTGAACCAATTTGTTGGACCGTAATTGGGCCCTAAAAACCAAGGTTATTGTTTGGACAATACGGGTTTCGTTGGGCTGGGCTCAGGTGTGAGTATATATTTTTTTTAAGGATATGGAAACACAATTACAGTTATACACGCAAAACGGAAATAACTTTTTGTTTACGTTGTCGTTGCCAATTCTAGAGTGATGTAGAAACTATTTCATTAGCTTTTTTCACATTAATTGTATATATGAAGCTTCTCCTTTTTAAAAGTTCTATACGAATTTTAAAACCAGTTCCTGATGATATTACGAAAGACCTTTGTCCTTTTCCCACTTGATTTGGAATTACATTACTTAAAAACTTTTTAGGCTTATTAATAGTCAAATATTTAAAAATAGAAATACTGTTAATATTTAAAACTAAGTACATTGAGTAACAAAATTACCAAAGTAAACCACAATCCTGTTATGAACATTAATTGGAAACTTTTGGCTATATAATTTTTTTTTTTTTGCTAAATTGTAAATATCATTAGATGAAATGTAAGGTGTTACAGAGTAAGACCTAAAAGAAGCTTACTTGCCAAAAAGAAAGAAAAAACAAGTGAACTTTTAATAAAAACACATTCTCAATTCCAGGAAAGCTATAGATCCTCTAGTGTAGCCACATACCCATAAGTTTCCTGAATTTCTTTTGCTTCCTCCTTGCTGTGATGGTGTTAATAATTTGCCGGTTGATGTCTTTGAAGAGAATCAATGGCGGCAACACCGGTTGGTTGTGTACGAAGTTGTTCCTTTGTCTCCAAACATTATAAACCAGAGTATGAATGATAATAAGTCTTAACGTCTTTGGAGATGTTCTATGGTTTGTCCTTGCCCATGTTATCATCGAGTTCCAGCAGTCAAAAAATCTTGCAGGAAGTTGAAGTCTGCAGAAAATTGAATTCCATAGAACCTAAGAGTAGCTGCACTGTAGGAACAGATGGTCTCTTGTTTCCTCAAGGCTATTACAGAGACAGCAAGAAATAGGGACTTGCATTCCCCAAGTAGCTAGTCTGGACCTGGTGGGTAACCTGTCCAAATTAGTAATCCACAAGTGAAAAGCATGTTTAGGTGTTGCGCCTTTGTACCACACTAGATCTGCCCAGTCTTTTTCTGTGTCTCTTTCTCTGATAATTTCCCAAGTTTTGCTAGAAGAAAAACCTGAACATGGCTTGTTTTCATAATACCAGTCATAAGAATCCTCCTCAACAGATGGACCTGGTAGGTGGATCGTAGATAAGAAGATGTGAAGATCCAAAGCCTGATCCGATCTTGGCGAAGCCAAGCTCCACCCCTCTCTAGTACAAGCCTCTGCCACCCTTGCATTTATCGGAATTCTTAGTTCTCTAGGACCATCCTCGCCAATATGATTTAGTAACGGGCCTAAAGAGGTCCAATTATCAAACCAGAACCAAGCCTTCTTACCATTACCTATGCGGCACCTTATGAATCTCTCTGCTAAGTGTCTAAGCTTGAGTAAGCTTTTCCATAGCCAAGAATCACTAGTTTTGAGCTTTAAGTCCCAGAAACTTTCAGTCTCAAGCTTGTGATGGCGATTGTGCCAAGCTACCCATAAAGAGCCACTACCCGAGAACAGCAACCAGATGAGCCTGAGGCAAAGAGTGGTGTTCCAAGTACTGATTCTTCTTAAGCCTAATCCTCCTTCGCTTTTAGGCAAGCAAACAGCTGACCAAGAGACTTTTGCATAGCTTTTGTCATCAATTTGACCAGACCACAGAAACCTTGAGCATAGAGATTCCAGCTTCTTAATACAACCCTTAGGAAGCATGAAGGTAGAGATCCAGAAGTTAATAGTCCCATAAATCACAGAGGTCAGTAATTGAAGTCTCCCTGCATAAGAGAGAGATTTAACTGCCCAAGCTCTGAATTTGTTTGTGATCTTTTCCAGCAATGGAGCATACTCACTTATCTTTAACTTTCTTGACATAAGAGGAAGGCCCAAGTATCTAACAGGAAGCTTACCCACTGGAAAACCATACTCAGCAATTACTCCTTCTTCACTATGTGTCAAGCCTGCATAGTACAATGTGGTTTTATCTCTGTTCATAGTAAGACCTGACCAGCCTGCAAAATCATCCAAAGTCTCATAGATGCCATGAAGTGAAGAGCTGCCACCATCAAAGAAGACCATGACATCATCTGCAAACATAAGGTGAGAGATTTCCAGCTCTGATGTTTTCGGGTGGTAAGAGATGTAACCTGATCCGAATCTTGAAGTCATTAACTTGGAGAAGACTTCCATTACCAGGACAAACAGATAAGGAGACAGTGGGTCACCTTGTCTGAGACCTCCTGTGCTTTTGAAGAACCCATCAGAGAGACCATTAACTGAGATAGAGAACGAGGGAGTGCACATACATTCTTTGATCCAACCGATAAACTTCTCTGGAATGCCCAAGGCTGTGAGTGCTGCAATGACAAAATCCCATCTGACTGAATCGAAAGCTTTCCTTAAATCTACTTTCAGCATTCCCCTTGGAGCTATATGTTTTCTATTGTATCCTTGGACAATTTCGGATGCCAATAGCACATTCTCTGAAAGAAGCCTCCCTGACATAAAAGCCGATTGGGAGTGGGAGATTACTGAGGGAAGGAGCGATTTAAGTCTCGAGGCCAAAAGTTTTGAGATGACTTTGTATATGGTATTTAAGCAAGATATTGGTCTGAACTCAGAAACCTTTGAAGCATTCTGGATCTTTGGTATTAAAACCAGGTTTGTGGCATTCCACTGCTTTAGTAAAGAACCTGAGGAGAAGAATTCTCTAACTGCTGAAGTTACCTCTGAACCAACAACACTCCAACAACTGATGAAGAATTCTGCTGAGTAACCATCCGGACCACTAGTTTTGTTTCTTGGCAATGTAAAGAAAGCTTCCTTGATTTCTTCATGGGAGAAAGGACTGTCAAACTGCTGCTTCTGAGTCTCAGAACATTGGTAATTAAGGAGCAAAGTGATGTCTTCTTGGATAAAAAGAGGATCCGAGATAGGCTTACTTAGCAAGTCTTTGAAGAAGTCCACACAAAGCATATGAATGCCTATTAAAGAAAGAAAAGAAGAATAAAACCAAATCCTATTAAGAAAGAACCATTTCCACGTGGTTATCTCCTTCCTTCGAATATATAATAAACCTCTCAAAATCCATCGTACGTTGCCATATGGTATTTGTACAAGTCACAATGGAGGCAATCACATGCTTGGACTGCAAGAAACAAACAGATACAGTGATCGATTATCAATCTGGGGATACAATCTGCACAGAATGTGGTCTCATCCTCGACTCCCACTACATTATCGACTCTTGTGACCGATATATCTCGTACATGACCCCTCCCATCAGGACCAAACTCAAGGTAGACACAAACATTCTTAAGAACCCTAACCCTAATCCTATAGACAAAGCCATCTCCCCAAGCTGCAGGTTCTCATCACCATCTTGCTCTAATCGTAAAGCTCTGCTAGAAGGCCATCACACGAGGTTGACGAGGAGCTAGGTTTCCTGAAAAAAAGGCCAATTTGATTGCCAGTTAATTAGTCGTTTCTTTATTAATGATTGTTTGTATATTTATTTGGGATTTCTTTAGTTAGTTGCCTGTGAGATTTGATTGTCTTGCAGCTTGCTTGAGAAAGATGTCTGATTATGAAAGCAGCGTCACTCACCGATATTTGAAGCCTCTTGAAGGTGACTCAGAAAATTTAACTGTTTAAGAATTAATTTGTTTTTGAGCTGTGTTAACTTTATTTCTACTGCAAATTGGGGCTTACAAATCTTAAAATTCAATATATTGTTCTGCAGACATCTCAGTGGCTATAGAAGTCGTGGAGCTGAGGATCAGCAAACCCGGCCGGCCGGTTAGCGAAAACTTACCTTGCATCTTAAAAGGGAGAAGTCATTTCCTAATCTCATATGATTTAGGAGCTCTCTTACCTCTTATTTTCTTATCTAAAAATTGATGTATTTCATAAAAAATATAGCAAATAAGATTTGTTGTATAGTTGATAAATTATGTCTAACATTAAAAAATCACGACATATGTCAATCAATTTATAATTAAAACTAATTTAAAGCCAAAATTGAAAAGAAAAAAGAAAAATAAATAAATCACTCACGCATAATATTTTTTGAAAATCACCTGACTAATTTTATAGTGATCAGTAAATCCTAAAGAGATTTTTTTACAAACCTCAGTATAGAGAGAGAGCGATTGAATTGAAATCCAAGTAATCAAGTGGACCACAAGATTGTTTGTAGACAAGAAAAGTAATCAACTCGAAATTGTAACGAGTTTACATTTTTTACCCTAAAATTGAGACATTGTGCCATCAAGCTTGGGTTAAGAAAATTTCAATGTGGTGTTCCATACATTAATCTTTTCTAAGAAATAAAGTAAAGATGGACACATGAAAAAAAGGAAAAAGCACCATGCGCATTGTATTATAATGGGATAGCCTATGTTTTTTTTTAATTTATATTGAGGAATTTTAAATTAAAATGAAAGTTTTAAAGAGATATGTCATTTTTCGATCAAAAGAAATAAAAGAGAGAGCTCACATGGTAGAGTTAAGCAAAGGGACTAACAAGTCACAATCATCGTGACCATGAATTACATACATGATACCTATATATGCATGTACACATATACACATATACTGATATACATATATAGCTATGTACTATACATGAGTGTTACAAAATAAAATGTAGTTATCAGATACGTATATAATAGTATAAATGTGTAAATGTTTGGCATCCTAAAGCGACAAAAGACCCATCATATATGTACCGTGTACGTGTCTCTTATTTCCTTACTCTTATTTCCTTACTCTTATGACCACTTTCTATCTTAAGTTTGTAGTTTAAAACTTCTATAGAATATCTTTTGTTATTTTTCATTTTAAGGTTTTTTTCTCCAGTTGCTAAAATTATATAAGATAATAATTAATTTTTGTGACAAAAAAAAAAAAAATCAATTTTAAAAGGACAGATCGAAGAAGGAATGATGTTCTAGAATCTAGACTACATGATTTAAAATTCAAACTTATTAAGTTATCAATCACTAATTAAAAGCATCCACCAAAAGAAAAACAAGACTCCTTAATTTTGTGAAGACGTCCATAATACATCATCCATATAAATTGACAAATCCCAATATTTGTTTGACATTTTCTAAGACCAAAATACTATTCTTTTTTTTTTTTTGGTGGAAGACCAAAATACTATTCTTTTTTTTTTTTTTTTTTTGTTAAAGCCAAAATACTATTCTTAATTGTGTAGTTCTACACTCTTTATTTTTACAATTTAAGTCATGTGTTGTTTTGTTGTACAACAAAAAAAAATCATATTCATTTTGTTATTGTTGGTCGTTGATAACTAACAACAATAAAATGTGTCGGTATTTGGTTATGAACTAACACTAAATATGCATTATGGACTTATGGTGACCGATTTCATTTCTTCTTTCGTCAAAATCAAACATTATACATCATGGACTACCTAAAACCATAAAGGATCATAATACGTAATACATTAAAAAAAGCTGGATTTAATTAAAAATAAAAAAGAAGCAAAATCATAATAAAATATGAACATTATAAAACAAAATTATCTTCGGACTGATGATCAGATGATCCATAGATCTCGATTAGCTTTTGTAACACCACGACTTGTGTCCTAAGCTGTACGATGTAATCTGCAGTTTCTTGAAACAGCTGTTCCGTCTCTCCACTACCAGAATCTTTCTCCACGTCAGCTTCTTGATGACTTTGCTCCGTCGTCGTTGACGGTGGAAGAAGACTCTTAAGCGCCTGAAGCTTCTCTGAGAACTTTTCTACGCCACGTGATGACACATTCGGTGTTCTGCTTCCGAGTTTCTTGATTCTTCCTCTTCCTTCTTTGGATCTTTGAGTCTTTAAGATTCTCATCGCCAAGAAGAAGAAGAAAGGATTATATTTTTCTTTTCTTTATTTTTTCTTTGAATTGAGAAAGAGAGAGGATCGTGGTTTATGTACGATTGGAGTTTTGTTTATGACCCTGGAGTTGTAAGTTTATTACGATAGTGCCACTAGAGGTGGTTTCATTCCTTTGTTTGTCGTTTTGTACTTTTTGTTGGACCCTTTAATGGTTTTCAAGTAAAATAAAATATCTCGATAATATCTTATTATCACGTGCTCCTTGCCAAATATCTCTCAGGCGAATAATCGTTAAACTATTTCATTTTCATTCAGAATTCTCAAAAATCGACCAAACAAATATCTACCATAACATATTGTTTAATCGTTTGTGTTGTTGTCGAAGTATTTCCATAATAATCAAAATGATCATAATGAAGATTTTAACACACCAAAAAAAAAAAAAGTTATGAGAGTTTTCAACCGTTAACTCTGATAGTAATGGGTACTAAACAAAATGTATGATATTTTCTTATATTACAACAACAAAAAATTGATAGTTTCTTGTGTTGCACTTTTTCCCAAAAAATGATAAATTGCTATTTTATTGAATAAACTGTGAAAGTCCAAAGAAATTTTAATTTCAATACTCACACTCAATTATGATTTTGTTACAAATGTTAGTTTTTGGCTGTTATTTTAAGAACAAGCCTTAAAACATTAGTTTCCAGATTAAGGGTATATCCGTAATTTTGGTAGATATGGAGAAACCGGTTAAGTAGCAAAGAGAGAAGTGGGCGAAGAGTGCGCATATGACAGTAAAAGCCTGAGCCATCTGTGACGGCACATGATCAAATTGTTAGGCAATATCATTTTCTTTCTTTTCCAATTTTGCCCCTTCCACAAGTTTATCCATAATCTATTTATTAACATATTTTACTTATCTATGATACGTACGAAAGATGTTTACAACTTTTCTAATCAAATGTGTTACTTTCATTTGACCAAAATAAATGTTTTCGTTTGATTTCTTTGTTGGACCCCTTTTGTCACGGTTGGACCCTTTTATTTTTTTTAAACTTTGTTTTTTTCTCTCGTTAATTTAACATGGGTGTTAACTCTTGTCTTTTTTCATTATATGAAATGACAAAATATCTTTAGAAGAAAAACCAAAAAAAAAAGTATATCTTAATTCAATGCTTCAAAAAGATATTTTGAATTTGATATTTTATTTTATTATTATCCTCAATACGTACGTGTACATATTTTAGTTTTTTCGTACTACTTATTGTACATACATATAATTTAAGTGAAAACAATAGTGACAAAAATTACATTTCAAATGGCAAAGCAATCACTTAAGAGAAAGAGACTATAATATGTAGCAATTGACGCTAAACTAGTGTTGTATATAGGTGGACACACCATAGACCCGAATTATTATCTTCTGGTTTGGTTTGGAAGAGAGATTAGTTATCTTTTATTTAGTTTCAATATGGACTAGAAATTACACCGTTATACGATTATTAGTCTTTTACATCAAACCCTCTACTATTAAAATACCAAAATCAAGCGATAGGCTGCTTAAATTATGAAATTAGGAAGAAGAAAAAAACTATGGAAGGGCATTGCATGTGAGCCAGCAAAACCTCATTGGACTAAGGAAAAAAAAAAAGGATTTGAAATACGAGAACCAGGAAATTGAACCGAAACCGGTTTGGTTGAAGGGAGAGAAAGAAAAGCGCATGTGAAGGCACATGGGAGAAGGAGACAGAGAAGGAAGGCATGGAAGTGAACAGAGAGCATGTTCTGTATATTCCCTGCATGCACATAACTTCCTTTTTTATGTAATCCTAAAAAAATAAGTTTATATATAATATTTGTTTAAATATATAATATTGTTTTGCTAAATAAGATTATATACAATATGTAACATGGTTTTCTAGAATTTATCAAAAAAACATGGTTTTCTAGATTTGATTAATTTAGTAACCAAAAGGGAAGGGGAGCTTCTTTTTATAATTTCGATTTGGTGCACATGGTTTACTATCTATATTTCAGGTTAATAGCATGTGTTTAGCTGTTCCTCCACGTGATTGATTTGTGCAATTGTGTACACTGATTAGCAATTTCAACTTTAACAATTATTATCTTATAATACTAAATAAGAGTAATGCAATGTTTCTAATATTAGTCTTCTCGTCACATAATAATATAATAATATATGTAGATGATTTAGTTGATCATTTTAAAACCAAAATAAATGTCATAGCTCAACGTGCTCGTACATGTTTTACATCTGTACTTGAATTAGAGTGTCGAACAATTGGTAATAAACATTTTGTTCTTAGAAGTAGATAAGTTTTGTTGATTTAAAAAGCCAACTATACTGAACCATATTAGCTAGATTTGTTTATAAGGAGTAATGCAATGTTTCTAATATTAGTCTTCTCGTCACATAATAATATAATAATACATGTAGATGATTTAGTTGATAATTTTAAAACCAAATAAATGTCATAGCTCAACGTGCTCGTACATGTTTTACATCTGTACTTGAATTAGAGTGTCGAACAATTGGTAATAAACATTTTGTTCTTAGAAGTAGATAAGTTTTGTTAATTTAAAAAGCCAACTATACTGAACCATATTAGCTAGATTTGTTTCTAAATTTAATTCTTTGTATCTTCAACTATAATACCGAATTATAGATGTATATATATATATATATATATATATACATCTATATATATGTATGTGTGTGTTTGTGTGTGTGTGTTTATAAGGAGTTGAGAGAACAAAAGGTTTTGAGTTTTGTTTTGTTTGTTTGATGAAAGTGGAAGTGAGGGACAATATGATATAGAGAAGGGACAATCTTTTCTTTTCTTTTTTTTTCTTGGGTCAAAATAAGTAAAAATATTACAAAGAAATTTAGATGTTGACGAGACATCTTTTCGGTCCCTTTGTGTTTCCTTGGTTGCTTACCTTATTGTGTAATTCACATCAAATTAAAAAGCATTCGATTATGGGACTAGGAAGTGCCTATAATTTTTAAGTGTCTCCGAACACTAACACGTTGTTTCACTTTTAACCAATGAAATATGGCAGAAACATGAAAAAAATATATCATTGACCCACGTGAAATAAAAACACTTTTTTTTTTTTTTTTTTGGGCAAAACGTGAAATAAAAACACAAACATCAAAATTAAGACGTTTTGGACACTAGTCTACCAAATATATGTTATGTGTGAGGTGGTGGTATACATGCATGAATTTTACTTATAGTAATATGCTTTCTTCAGTTTAATACTATCATGTAATGAAATCTCTAAACAACTATAGTAAAACCAGTTTGAAAGTGCGAGTGAGGCAAATAAAAGTGCAGAAAATAAACAAGACACGAAGTTTGTTAACGAGGTTCGGTTTTTCCTACTCCCCGGGACCAAGTCCAGATTTCGATTCCACTAGAACAAGAAAGCAAATACAACATATTCGCAAACGCGTAAATCAAGCACAACCCTCTTAATTCACCGCTCCGTTCATACCATGAAATCTTAAGGATAAATCTCTACCCTTAACTAAACTCCCATGAGTCTAGATTCAACCAAGATAACCTAATCCTGGGCTAAACTCCCCCTGAGCCTAGACTTCAATTCCAACACGTATGTCAACACAAACGCACAAATAAGCTTGATCACACAAGCACAAACCGCGATACTTCGTCGCACAAACTTTGAAGGAGCTCTCTAAGATTTTTCTTTATGCACCAGCTTCCTTACTTCTCTTGGACGTGCCCAACACCTCCTTATATAGCCACCATGATTTCCTAATCACATAAGAGAAAGTTTTCCAAATTCCATAAGGAAAAGTTAATTTCCTTTTCAATCTTTTCCTTTTTCTTGTTAAACTTCAATTTCTCCAAGTCTTCCAAATCTCTTCATAAGTCCTTTTTCCTTTATGATTCATCCAAAACGTGCTCTTATTTTGTCTTCTCAAATCTTCCAGAAACTTCTCACGTACATAAAACATCAGCATCCTGTAGCACTTCCTGTAGTACTTCTGCAGTGGTACAGCAAGTACTTCAACAGCTGAAACACAACAAGTTTCTCTAAAACTCGGTCACCATAACATCAACAATCTCCCCCTTGGTGATTGAGTTTCAGAACCAAAGAACATATTCTCATCATGCTTTCAATTTCCTTCATTCTCCCCTTCGCCGTAATCCTTCATGATTGGAATCTCGAACCAATCTCAAACAATTCAGAATTTTTTGTTCCACGTTCTTTCACAAATACTGTCTCTGCTGTAGTTGTTGATGCAGTTTCTGTCATAGTTACAGTTCTTGTTGCAGTTCCTGATGTAGACGTGAATTCTTTATTTGAACTCATCACACACGTTTCATCTTCAACTCTATCTTACTTCCTGAACTATCTTTTTATCCTCACCCTTGATCTACCCGAAACAAGACTAAATCTCTATCAAGAACCCGCTCTGATACCAATTGAAAGTGCGAGTGAGGCAAATAAAAGTGCAGAAAATAAACAAGACACGAAGTTTGTTAACGAGGTTCGGTTTTTCCTACTCCCCGGGACCAAGTCCAGATTTCGATTCCACTAGAACAAGAAAGCAAATACAACATATTCGCAAACGCGTAAATCAAGCACAACCCTCTTAATTCACCGCTCCGTTCATACCATGAAATCTTAAGGATAAATCTCTACCCTTAACTAAACTCCCATGAGTCTAGATTCAACCAAGATAACCTAATCCTGGGCTAAACTCCCCCTGAGCCTAGACTTCAATTCCAACACGTATGTCAACACAAACGCACAAATAAGCTTGATCACACAAGCACAAACCGCGATACTTCGTCGCACAAACTTTGAAGGAGCTCTCTAAGATTTTTCTTTATGCACCAGCTTCCTTACTTCTCTTGGACGTGCCCAACACCTCCTTATATAGCCACCATGATTTCCTAATCACATAAGAGAAAGTTTTCCAAATTCCATAAGAAAAAGTTAATTTCCTTTTCAATCTTTTCCTTTTTCTTGTTAAACTTCAATTTCTCCAAGTCTTCCAAATCTCTTCATAAGTCCTTTTTCCTTTATGATTCATCCAAAACGTGCTCTTATTTTGTCTTCTCAAATCTTCCAGAAACTTCTCACGTACATAAAACATCAGCATCCTGTAGCACTTCCTGTAGTACTTCTGCAGTGGTACAGCAAGTACTTCAACAGCTGAAACACAACAAGTTTCTCTAAAACTCGGTCACCATAACATCAACACAGTTAACATTAACTACTAAAACCAAATTACTAGACAATAATATTTCGCTCGAAACCACTAATTTGCTAGTGCAAATTATTGGTATTACCAAATTTTTTGAGCTCGAGTTCGACATGAGCCTTGTTTACAAAAGAGATAATGGTTAATTCATTAGAAAAAAGGTTTTATTAGTAAATCTAAAACATGAATACAAAAATATATACCCACATATATAGATGTATATTTTTGTGTGAACAAGTTTTAATCTTAATAAACGACTTTCAAACTAACAATCACCACAATTATAATTGAATAAAAATTTCATTGTTGGATATTTACAAAAAAAATTTAAATTTAGCACTGGGTATCTAGATGCCAACTTCTCATAACTGAAACTAGAAATCAAAATTGACTATTCTCGTGAGTAACTAGGTCTTTAACAGATATTCCCCGCAAATCTAATATGAGTTAATCACCTAGTTCGAAACCCAATAATCAGGTTCGACTTTGACCTAAAGCCTACTAAACGGATGCTTAAGGTGCCAAGAATATATCAACCTTTTATATAATATCATCATTTTTGAAAAATACCTCTTAATGTAATGGCTACATCAGCATTTTAGTCACTATGAGTGCAAGATTAAGGCATGCAAGCTTTTTCTGCTTTACGCCAGCATAACTTCTGACCGGCCTGTCAACAATCCTAGTAATCCAAAAAATTGACTTCCTTTGCAGTGAAAATCGAACTCAGATGCACTAAGATCTGTAGAGTGAAATCTCTTTTTCCTAGGTCTTGAGAAAACTACCAATACACCACCTTGCTTGAATATATTTTTCCAAACTTTAGTAATGCATAAAGACCGGTAATATCTAATTTTCAAACGGGAATTAGATAAATCCCAAATCTAGTTTAATTACATGTAAGAGTTTGTCTAGCAATAAAAATCATTTTCTATGGTATTAACTACTTAAGATAAACTCAAGTTGCATATGAAGATAAGGACTCATATTTTTTTTTTCTTTTTCACGTCAAATCATCTACTTTTTTTTTCCTGAAAATATCTACTTTCCATGTGATGTAATTTTTCTTGTTCCTTTCACTTTATTCCTCATGTTTTCTTAAAAACAAAAAATTACAAGTAGAAGGAAAAAAGAATATAGAGGTTATGGTAGGGAAATAAGGTATCCTGAGACTAAAACACAAGTCAGTGAAGAGTGTGACTACTGATCCCACAGTCTGACCTCCTTGCTCTTGTCTCCCATGCTCTTCACTTATATGTCCTCTTTTCACGTTTCTCAATTGGTTTTATTCTTAAATTGTCATACTCCAAACAAAAATATACGGCATAGTCATATAATATTTGAGTTCTAGCTAAATTTTAAGAAATTGATGACATCATCCTTAAATTAAGAGTGTAAAATATTAAAATGAGATTTGTGGAATAGGGTTTATTTTGCAAAACAACCTATTTTTCGGTGACCACCAAAATATATATTAGTGATCCAGACTCTTGATTATCGGTATACTTAAGATTTGGAAAGAACGCAACTCTAGATTTCATTGTAGATCCTCTAGAAGTGCAATACTCATAATCCGTGAGATAAAACAAACAATTCGAAGGAAATTAGCTTCTCTGGATCGTCACTCTCGACCATCATCTTTAACTACAAAATTCACTCAGCCACTTCCTACCTCTATACTTGGTTTCGATTCATCTATAATTTCCAAGTGATGCCCCCTTTAAAAGAAAGACAGACGATAATATAAGCAGTTATAAAAAAAAAAAAAAAAAAAAAAATTAGTGATGCCATAATTTTTTTAAAAAATAACTAGAATAAAGATAATACTTGGTTATTTTTTTTTCTTTATCTCAAACGATTTATCATAAAAAGCAATACATGATTTCACATTATTTTGCAGAAGTTGAATCTCAAGTTGTGATTTGCGAACTAAAATGTTTGTAATTAATTTCTTTGTGGCAGCCAAACGTTTTACACATGTCGATCAAATTTGGTTTTACGTTAACAGACAAAACATAACAAAATGGATTTTCATTTCGTCGGTTTGAAGTACATTCTGAAACTATCCAACCATCTCACGTTTCTAGCACGAAACAGAAAAGAAAAAAACATGTTAACTAAAATGAGAATTTGTTATGGCATAATGAACTTGGGCTACTATATGGGCTAAATTATATATTGGGCTAAAGGCCTATTTTATTACTTTTTTAATTTTGTTATCATTTCATTTATTAAATCATCATTTCTCATACTGTTCTCTTCCCAGCCTACCGAACACATCACCGATGATGGCTTCTTCTTCTTCTTCCCCTAATTTCCCATCAATTTTCATGTGAAATCGTACTATAATCCAGCCAGATTTCGACTCCAGATCATCTGAAAAAGGTTAGTTCATTATCGTATTATCGATATGGAATCTTCGTCGTTCTGATTTGATTTAACGATGATCGTATCCTGTTTCAATATCTCGAATTAACCGAATTTTCATAAAATTATGTTATTCGTATTGAATTCAATTGGAATTGATCAATTTCTACTTCTCTGATCTGTTGAATTTGTTGTTTTATAATTTTTCATCGAGAAAATTTCAATCTTGGATCCATTTTCAATTTCCGGCTTAATCTGTAATTCTATAAATACATCGGAAAATTTGATGAAATCTGATTGTTTTTTTCTGAAATCATTTGTGTACAGTTGTTGAAGAAATGTTCTCAGAAGAAGTATTGAAGAATGTGTTTCCATTGCTTGAAGGAGAAGATCTTGCAGCTTGTATGGGTGTATGCAAACAATGGAGAAACATAGCGAGTGACGATTTTTACTGGAAATGTCAATGTGCAAAGAAATGGCCTTCGGTTTGTAAACGGCGCAAACCGCCTACTGAAACATACTACAAGATGTATCAAATGTTTAGTAAGCGGCGGCTAAACCGCACGCTTCCTCCTCCGAGGTTATCATTCGAGAACTTGGAGTTCTTTATCGACATTTGGACGGACGATGAACTCGTGTTTTCGGGGTTAATACCCGGTGTTGCGTTGGAAAGTGGAATCAAAACATTACCATTAGGAATCAGTAATGTTCTTAGGAGTCATCTTAGTAGACCTGATTACAAGATGGTTGTTTCCGCGGAGCCTAGGTTCACTATTCCGTTAAACCAGTCGGTTAGTGTCTCTATGCTTGTGGCACGTAATGATACTAATAAGGTTGCTCGGATAATCAATAGGTCTGTCTTTGATTATATTGATCGTTCGTCGTACAGAGCGCTCGCCTTTGAGTATCTCGACTTATCTCCTTACTACCCTTTTGTCTCCGGTATCCGAGCTTGGATCTCTTTGCTTTTCATGGATGTTGAGGATATAAACGATGGCGTACTCGATGTTTTCGGGATTCAGTTGGATTTCAATGATGTTGCTGACACTAAAGAAGAAGTTTTGTGGCTTCTAGATATGCTTGATTGGAAGTGATACTCAGATTTGTAACTCTGTATACACATCATTATTTGCTCCAGTACTAATCTTTTTACAACATACAGTATGTTAAGTTTCTTTAATAATAAAAGTTTGGTTTTTTTTTCCTCTTTTAATTATTTAGTTTCGTTTGATCATTTGTTGTAATTCGAAATTTTTTAGGTTCTTACCGAACATTGCAAAAAGAAACCTGAATTAACCAAACTATAGAAATTGAAATACCATGTCAAAAAACTCTAAACCGAATAAACATTTGGTGGTTTTGGTTAGGAGTGGGCAATCCGGTTTACCGTTTGGATTCAATTCGACTTTTTTTTTTTTTTTTTTTTTTTTTTTTGGTAAAGGGTGATAACATGTAAAACCAATTGTAATTCAGTTTGGTTTCATATCGGTTTGCTACAATTTTCGTTTGGTTTGATGTCGGTTCCGTTTTTAATAATGAAAAAGAAACTTAAAAGAGAATCAAACAGTGATTTATTTACCAGTATAATGATTTAATATGATTGTATATAGTTTTTTTTTGAGCAACTTGTATATAGTTTAAAAACATATAATTTATAATTATTATTTAGGAAATTTTGGTTCGATTCGATTTAATTGTTTTGGTTTGGTTCATATCAGTTTCCTTATCACCTCTAGTTCTCGTTAGATCTTTAGTTTTTTTTTTTGTTTGGTGGAAATCGTTAGATCTTTAGTTTGTAAGCAAATGCATAAACTACATTAAGTAACATAATTAAAATCTCATTTATTATTAATTATTGCAACCAATACACCTCTTTATTGTTACCCACAAAAAAATCATATCATTTTCTCTTAGAAGTTAATCTTCCCATCAAAAGTCTGGTCAAATCCCCAATTTGGTGGAATCACATTAATAAAGTCCTTTGTAATCCCATCACTTGTAGTAACCCTCAATGATAAACCTTGACCGGTTAGCACAACACCAGTGGTCCAATTTTGTCCCCAATTTTTGCTCATGGTTATCCACCCGGTTCTACTTCCCTTAATCTGCATGGCTTTAATATCTCCGGCTCCTCCTACATTATATGGCAAAATCATTAAGAAGTTAGGGTTTCCTTTAGTTTCAAACTTGACACCACCGATTTTGCCACAAGGAACACGTCTGTATCTAACGGGGACAACACCAGCTTTGTACTGGGCGATCTTGAGGAACATTGGTTGGGAGAGATCAAAGTGTTTTTGTGGTGGGTTGCACCAAATGTCTTTTTGTTTTGTATAATTTGATGGACAGAAATTTGTAGCTGTAATCTTGATGGATCCGGGCAAACACCATTGTGGATCATTCACGCACATGATCTCATAACAAGCCCCGCATGTGTATCCGTTGTTGAAGAGTGCCGAGCTTAACGCCGCCGTGGCTAGACCATAGCCTTGTTTGTTTAGATCGCCGTATCCACAAGCTCCCTCTATCCAATGTAAAATGAAAAAAGTGAGCATGTAATAGTTATGACTTTGATTGTTTATTTACGTTTGTGTTTATTTTATGTTTAAAGATTACGATATAGTAATTTTTTAAAATTCCAAAGTAATTTATATCTTTTAAGTATTTAAAAAAAAATTTGGTCAAAAAAAAAAAAAAAAGCAAACGTAAGAAAATCTACTTGGCAATTTGCATTATACTTTGTAAGAATAGTTTATGAAAAAAACGAAATCATTTTAATTTTTAAAATATCAAAAATATGTAAATCCAATCACAAATGCAAAAATTAGCATTAAAACAATCACAGCCTATATAATACTTTGTAACAAAACATTAATAACAATAATTAGATTTGAATAAATATTTGTATTTTAACTTACGTTGAGTGCCTGCACCATGGATATCACCGTAAAATGTGGCTCGTGCGTCATACCAAGTAGGGTCGAGTCCGTTGGTTCCAGGTGAGTTGGCTACAACTCCTCCATGACCGTAGCTCATGGGCAGGACCCATATCGCCATTATGATCATAAAACATTCTACATGTATCATTTTTTTTAGGAGTTTCATGATTATTCTACCACTTAATTGATAATTTTTTTACTTTATCTTTGATTGATCTGAGAACAATATATGGTTGGGTATATATATAAGTAGAGAAATAGAACTGCTTATTGTAATATCTTTTAAAATATTTCCTAATGTGTGCATATTTACTATGTGAACATAAATTAGTAAGTGTATTAATGAAGTTTATGTAGTCAATCAACATAAATTAGTAAGTGCATTAATGAAGTTTATGTAGTCAATCAACATAAATTAGTAAGTGTATTAATGAAGTTTATGTAGTCAATCAACATAAATAAGTAAGTGTGTTGAAGTTTATGTAGTCAATCTGCATCCTGAGAAATGACAACATTGCTATCTTTAAAAATTTGAATAATTTGGTAAGATGGTAAAAAGTCATGACATGTAGAGTGAAGTCCCATTTTTTATTTGAATAATTATTTGACATCGTTAAGTCCTTTTTTTTTTTTACAACTAATTTAATAAGAGTTATTTTTTTTCATGAATTAAAAATTGATATATCTTATTAAAAAATGTTAACCATATTCATTGTTAAGAAAATGATAAAAATTAAAGATATGTAATAATGAATGTATTTGTTGGTGTCGGATCTCAGAGATTAAGCCTATTTCATTTTTATACTTGTAATCTCATAACACCAAGAAGATTCATACGTTTATCTTTTGAATGATCAAAATGGTCTGTGGCAAAAATCAAAATAGTTATGTCTTTCCTCTGAAGAAAGCATTATATATAGATCTCAAACAAGCACTCCGAACATGGTATGAAGAAGTTATAACCTATCTTATTATTTTTGGATTCCTCAACTCCATCGTGGATGCATCACTCTTCTTTCACCAACATAGTATTAATTAGTAGCGATGTTGTCTACATCTTGGTCTATGTCAATGAACATGCTTATCACCGACAACAATGATGTTACTAAAAAATTTATTTCTTCTTTCACATTTCATTTCTCGCTTAAAGATCTTGACGCTTTATATAAGTTACTTCTTCAATATAGAAGCAACTCTAATCTACGCTGGTCTCCACTTCATGTAGAAAAAATACATTATTGATATTTTCACCAAAAAAAGATACTCAATGCACGACTAGTCTCCACTTCCATGTCACCCACGCCAAAGCTCTTACTCACATCTAACACAGTACTTGAAGATTCTAGTGTGAATATATATATATATATGCATGGGACCATTCTCGGCGCGCGGTCTCTAATATTTGGCTTTCCCTCGCCCTGACATCACATGGGTGGTTTATGCACATGCCTATTGATATACACTAGCAGGCTACAATGTTAAAACTATAATATCTAGTTAGCATACCATCCCACGGTATTCTTATTCACGCACACACTTCTCTCACACTTCATGCTTTCTCCAAAGCATATTGGAGAATTGACGTTGATGATTTTATTTTTACCAATAGTTATTTCATTCTATCTTTCTAGAAATCCAAGAAACAACATGGGGTAGCATGCTCGACCACAAAAGCTGAATATCCAGCGGTTGCCAACATTGCGTCTACATTATGATGGATATACTCACTTTTGAGAGAACTTGGCATCACTTTACCAGTTACTCATATATTGATTGTGACAACATAGAAGCAACTTATCTCTCCGTCATATTGTTATATATCCACTCTTGGATGAAACACATATCTCTCGATGATTACATATATTATCCGGGGCAATGTTCAAGCCGGTGTCTTACGTTTTGACCAAGGACTAACTAGTTGACTAACTAAAGCACTTGATCGGTCATGATTCATAGATGCACGACTAGTCTACTATGCAGCTTAACGCAATTTCTTGAATTCAAACTTCAGTTAATTGAGAAGACAGTAGAAATAGACCATTAACCACTTGATCTTTTGCACAAAAAAAAAAAAAAAAAACCACGTACTTGATCAAATAATTATTGATTTAATATTATAATTATTTTAATGTGATTACATTTATTTTCGTGCAATTCTCTAAAATACCATCATTTATGTTTTTAGGACAAAAATACCATAAACCTAAAATTAAATTTTAAATTTTGAAACTCTAAACTCTAAATTATAAACACTAAACCCTACCACCTAAATACTATACCCTAAATGTACAATAATCAACCCAAACCAAGGATTTAAAATTTCATACTATTAAACAATAATTTGGTATTAATGGTATTTTTGGAAACAAAACCAAAATTATAGTATCTTAAGGAATTCCTCTTTATTTTCATGTATATATAATTAAAAATAATATATACTGAATTTTTGTTTGTTACACAAAACTGGTTTGGTTTTTTTTTTTAACACTGGATTATTATTATTCAATTGCAAATCATGATAAATAATACATCGGCTACTCATATGACGGATAAATCTACCGTCTGGCCTTTACGAAGATCCATATCTAGCGCTTGCACCTGCTCCACGCAGAAGATCTCATGTAAACTTGTCTTCTTAAAATCTCCAATAAATCACGCTTCCCGGGGATTGAACCCCAAACCTCCTGATGTAGAAGCATAATCAACACTCTTGGTCTCCAACCACTGGACCAAGGGGGCTTCCACAACTGGTTTGGTTTAGTTTCAGTTTTAGTTTTTTAGATTTTAAAGTAATGAAACGAAGCAATTTATAAACAAATACGCCGTTTTTTGATGATAAAAAGAAAGTGTATCATCGATGTTCATTTTTTGATGATAAAAGAAAGTGTATCTTTGACCAAAACAAAAAGAAAGTGTATCTGTTGTTACCTTTATTTTCATGTATCTATAATTAAAAATAATATATACTGAATTTTTGTTTGTTACACAAAACTGGTTTGGTTTAGTTTCAGTTTTGCAGGTGCTGGAATGGAAGATTGTGACTGAGTTTTTCTTTGCCTTTTTGGTGGATTTGGGTTGCTTTCACTGTCAACCTGAAATGTTTGAGAAAAATAAAAACTTAGTCAAAGAAACAAAAAGAGATGAAAACAGAACTCTGGTTTCTCTGTATAACGAAGAATATGAGCTTAAATTTGCTTGATTTTGAATTGAAAAAGATTAAAGAGACAAATAACGAAGCCAAAGAAACTCGGGTTTCTTTAGAACGAACCTCATTTTGGTTGATTTTGCGTGTTAATGAACTCGGATTTCTCTTTAGAACAAAGAATTCGGCACTATGACTGAAGAAATGGACTCGATTTCTCGTTAGAAGGAAGAACTTGTTTGATTTTGGCTGCTCTCATCGTCGATTTCAGAATTTGGGGATGTAGGGTTCGTGAAAAAATTGGGGATTTTGCAAAGGAAAAGCTTAACTGAACTCTTGTTTTGCGATTTGGCTCCTTTCAACATCGATTTCTCATGCTCAATTCTGGCTCTTTTCTTCTTCGAGGTTTGGGGTTCGTAAAAGAAAATTGGGATTTTGGCGAAGGAAATAAAATTGGGTTCTGCAACTAATGTTTTAATTGGTCGGGTCGGGTTTACTGGGTCGGGTTTGTCGGATCTAGTTTGCTCAAAACCATCCTTAGTTAATCCTAGTTAACCATGGTTAACCACAGTAAACGAAAATTAACACCGTCATTAGTGTCGTTAAATCAAGTCAACGAAGACTTGTAAACTGGGTGCAAGGCTAAAAGTTCGAGTATTAAAACGGGTAAGAAAAATACTTGATGTATATTTATGGAAGCGTAAAAAGTTCGTGTATTAAAGTGGAAATAGAAAAATAGTTAGTGTATTTTTATGAAATTTTCCCTTAGTTTTTTAGATTTTAAAGTAATGAAACCAAGCAATTTATAAACAAATTTTGGGTCGGTGTGGTTTAACTGTTTTGATTTGGTTTAGATCAATTTTTCCGGTTTTGGTTTCTTTATCTATCTCTAGTTCTAGTCAAATATTTACTTTGAAGTTAAAACCAAATGCAAAAATGAAATTCAATAACATAATAAACCATATCTCATTTATTTTTACTTATTGCACCTATCTAGTACATCTGTTAATTCATCTTATCTAATATAGCTCAAATAATTGTCCTAAAAGTTAATCTTTCCATCAAAGGTCTGATCAAATCCCCAATTCTTTGGTACAACATTTATAAAATCTTTAGTAATTCCATTACTCGTCGTAATCCTGAACGATAAACTCTGACCGGTCAATACAACACCAGTAACCCAATTTGTTCCCCAATTCTTTGTCATTGGTATCCACCCGGTCTTGTTTCCCTTAACTTGCATGAACTTAATGTCTCCGGCTCCTCCTACATTGTATGGCAAGATCCTTAACCAATGTGGGTTTCCGTGGGTTTCAAACTTGACACCACCCATTTTAGTACAAGGAACACGTCTGTATTTAACAGGGACAACCCCAGCTTTGTATTGGGCGATCTTCAGGAACATTGGTTGGGAGAGATCAAAGTGTTTCTGTGGTGGGTTGCACCAAACGCCTACGGTTTTTGTGTAATTTGGGTCACAGAAACTTGTTGCTGTGATTTTGATGGATCCGGGCAAACACCATTTTGGAGCATTTGCACACATGATCTCGAAACAAGCCCCGCATGTGTACCCGTTGTTGAAGAGTGCCGTACTTAACGCTGCTGTGGCTAGACCATAGCCTTGTTTGAATACATTAGTGTATCCACAAGCTCCCTCTATTGAATGTATAATGAAAAAAATGTTAGTATATAATAACTTTACATTAAGTATATATTGGCTAATGGCTATTATAAAAAGAACCTCATAACTTAAACAAATACGTTATTATACTGAAAAAATTATTATTATTTTCTTACGTAGAGTTTCTCCACCATGAATGTCACCGTAAAATGTGGCCCGTGCGTCACTATACCAGTTAGTGTCGAGTGCATAACTACTAGTGGGCTGGTCGGCAAGCATAGGTGCGTTGGCTCCAACACCGTAACTCATAGGCAAGAACCATATCGCCAATGCAATCATCAAAATTGCTGAATACTCTAAGAGTTTCATGATTGTTAATCCCTCTTTAATGATAATTTTTCTTAGTTAATTTTGATTGATGAATTATATCAATGAGAATGTAGATATATAGATAGCAAAATGGAAGTTATTATGGTAGATACGTAAATCTTTTTAAAATGTTCCCAAATGGCCAGTCTTAATTCAATGAAAAGAAATTAGTAATGTATTGAAATTTTTTGTAGTCAATTAGTAATTTTAATTTTGGTAATCGTATCAATCAAGCTAATCAACTCTATCAATCACTATGATTGTACAGAATATTAGCTTTCCATTATTATTCATCTAGGCCTGTATATAATATAATCTCCTCCTGTAACCATCCTTCGACCCACTGAACATCCAGTTCACCCAACCTCACCTTGGCCCAGCAATAAGTCAATTATCTCCGGTTTGCTAGGACAAACCGGCTTGTGGTTTCATATCAAAATGTCAATGGTCTTCGGTTTGCAAAGGACACATACCTCCAATTGAGACATACATTATGTGATGTTGCTCACTCTAAAGAGAGGTTTTGTGGTTCTAGATATGATTGATTGGAAGTGAGAACAAGCTTAGACTCGCTAATCCACCAAAGCACTCTCATGTTTGTAACTTAAAAAAGAACAATTAGTAGGTGATGACCCATATTAATGCACATGATAAGTTAAATCATATAAATTTTTATATAAAACTAAAATATTGTGTTAACGAATGTTATTTATTTTTATTTTTTAAAGTAATTTTGAATATTCATGAATCAAATATTGTTTGTAACTCAAGTTAGTTTGACATAATATTCTACCTAGAAACGTACAATTATATAGTATATAAAGAATTTGTGAAGTCTTTCGCTCTATTTAACCGATGTGGAACCAAATTTTTTTAAAAGCCAAAATCTTAATTTTATTTGCATATCACGATTTTTACATGTTTTAAATATATGAAATAATATAAGAGTTTTCTTGTAAAAATAAATCAAATTAAGAAATCATAAGATTTTCTGATGTTCATAATTTCATATATATATTTTAGATGTAAACGATAGTTTTTATAATTAATTATAAATGAAATATAAAGTTTTCAATAAATTTATCTATTTTATTTATTAAGTAAATGACATACATCTGTTATTGGAAGCCATAGCCAACAATACTTATATCATTCTCCTACCAAAAGTTAATTCTTCCATCAAAAGTCTGATTAAATCCCCAATTCTTTGGCATCACATTCCAAAAATCTTTTGTAATCCCATCACTTGTCGTAACCCTGAACGATAAACCTTGGCCGGTCAATACAACATCAGTAACCCAACTTGTTCCCCAATTCTTTTTCATTGTTATCCATCCGGTCTTGTTTCCCTTAATTTGCATGTACTTAATAGCTCCGGCTCCTCCTACATTGTATGGCAAGATCCTTAACCAATATGGGTTTCCGTGGGTTTCAAACTTAACACCACCGGTCTTCTTACAAGGAATACGTCTGTATTTAACTGGGACAACCCCAGCTTTGTACTGGGCGATCTTGAGGAACATTGGTAGGGAGAGATCAAAGTGTTTCTGTGGTGGGTTGCACCAAATGTCTTTGGTTTTTTTGTAATTTGGGTCACAGAAACTTGTTGCTGTGATCTTGATGGATCCGGGCCAACACCATTTTGGATCATTCGTGCACATGATCTCGAAACAAGCCCCGCATGTGTATCCGTCGTTGAAGAGTGCCGTACTTAACGCTGCTGTGGCTAGACCATAGCCTTGTTTGAATACATTAGTGTATCCACAAGCTCCCTCTATTGAATGCATAATAAAAAAAAAGTTAGTATATAATAATTTTACATTAAGTATATATTGACTGTGATTGTTGGTTACATAAGTGTTATTAGTTTTATGTTTACATGTTATATCATAGTGATTTTTTTGGTATTCCAATTTCCAAATGAAGTGTACTTATAATAATTATTCTCTTTAGTCTGTTGTAAATGCAAACTAAAGAGAAACTAGATGGCGATTTGCATTATACTAGGTAAATATATTTTGTGGAGAAAGAAAAAAAACTATTTTTTAAAAAACATAAAATATGTAAATGAATTCTCAAATGCAGAAATTAACATTTAGAATTATCAAAACTCTCTTTTCTAAAATTTCTTTCGTAGATATTTACCTTTCTGATTGGATTACCAACCATGAGTGATTTTTAAGCACAAAAACCTCAATTTAATAATTAGATTCGTTGTAAAAAAGAACCTCATAATTTAAACAAATACGTGATTAAACTGAAAAAAATTATTATTATTATCTTACGTAGAGTTTCTCCACCATGGATGTCACCGTAAAATGTGGCTCGTGCGTCACTATACCAATTAGTGTCGAGTTCTCTGTCTGGCTGATGAATATGGGGCGATTCGGCTACATCACCAATCTCAGGTGCGTCGGCTACATCATCAACCATCGCTCCATGACCGTAACTCATGGACACGACGCATAGCGCCATTATTATCATCAAAACTTCTACATATATTATTTTTTCTAAGAGTTTCATGATTATTATCCCTCTTTAATGATATTTTCTTACTAAGCTTTGATAGATGATGAATTTTATGAGAGCCATTTGGGTGGGTATAAATAAGTAGAGAGATAGAACTGATTATTGTAAAATTTTCAAAATCTTTCCAAGTGTGCATATTCGTACTTACTAAATTAGTAATTGTATTGAAGTTTATGTAGTCAATCTGTATCCTGAGAATTTGACATTGCGATTATGTATTTTAGCCAGAAAAAGGAAAATTTTGCCATATGTGTATTTTGAATAAAATGGTCCAATGTTAATAGGTTTGAAAAATGTTGAATGTTGACTATTGACCAAGCTTTGGGTTACAACATTTGTTATTTTTGTTTAATACTAGTTTGCATTCTTTTTACCCCTCTAATTTTATAGTTTTCGTTTGATTATTTTTGTCAAAAAAAAAAAGGTTCTTAGTTACATTTAAAAAAAAAAAATCAAAACGAAAATAATTAAATCAAACTAAAAATTCAAATGCCATGTAAACTTTTAGTTATACAATGCATTGTGTCCCATCAAGTATTCAGCTATAAGAATTAAGATTTGTAGGAGACAAATTCATAGTGGTTGAAAGATGGCAAAAACAGAGGCCGATCAATTAATAAAACGAGTCATATCTTCAAAAAGTTTTGAATGTTACTAAATTAAACCAGTTTACAATCTTTGTTTTAAGCTTATAGTTCGTATGATATAAGAATGGGAAACCAATAAATTTTAAACTATTTAATAAATAAATAAAAAACGTTACATTGTGGAAGTTGTTAATAAAGAAAACGTTAAAACAAAATTGTGTGTAGAATTAAAAAATCATCAAACCAATTTCACAAGAATTTACATTAAATATATTTGACAAAAAGAATTTACATTAAATATAGGAATTAGCAAACCACTAACACCTTAAAAAAAAAAGGTTAACCTAACAATAAATCTCCCTTCTTAATTCCAAGCGTTAGCCAACAAAACTCATATTCTTTTCCTAAAAGTTAATCTTTCCATCAAAACTCTGTCCAGTACATCCCCAATTCGGTGGTGTCACGTCTATAAAATCTTTTGTCATTCCATCACTTAACGTGACCCTAAACGATAAACATTGTCCGGTCAACACAACACCAGTGGTCCAAATCTGTCCCCAATTTTTCTTCATCGGTATCCACTCGGTTCTCGTTCCCTTAACATGCATGGCTTTAACATCTCCAGCTCCTCCTATATGTACGGTAATATCATTAGGAAATGAGGGTTTCCTTTGATTTCAAACTTGACACCACCGATTTTCGCGCAAGGAACACGTCTAAATTTAACCGGGACAACCCCAGCTTTGTACTTGGCGATTTTGAGGAACATTGGTTGTGAGAGATCAAAGTGTTTTTGTGGCGGGTTGCACCAACATTCATTGGGCTTAGAGTAATCTGGGGGACAGAAGTTTGTAGCTGTGATCTTGATGGATCCGGGCAAACACCAATGTCCAGCATTCACGCACATGATCTCGTAACATGCCCCACACGTTGAGCCGTTGTTGAATAGTGCGGTGCTTAGTGCTGCTGTCTCTAGACCATACCCTTGTTTATGTAGATCACCGTATCCACAAGCTCCCTCTATCAAATATAAATGAAAAAACTTTGTTATGAAAATTTTTAAAAGAAATATTTATATGTAAATACAAAACTTGGCCTAACCAACCAAACCATATTAGTCTAGTTGTCAAAGATCGAGTGTCTTTTACTACGTCTTCATGTTGGCTATTGTATACGTCTAAAAAAAACTTGACATTATACAGGTCTCGAGATTATTGAATTATTAGTATATATTAAGCTTACGTTGAGTTTCTCCACCATTGATGTCACCGTAAAATGTGGCACGGCCAATTTCCCAACCTCCACCGGGCACGACGGTTCCATGACCATGACCAGGATGAGGACCATGACCATGACCAGGATGAGGACCATGACCATGACCAGGATGAGGACCATGACCATGACCAGGATGAGGTCCATGACCATAAGTCATGGGCGCAATCCATATCACCATTACCATCATCAAAACTTTCTGCATAGATAATTCTTTTTAATAGTTTCATGATTTTATCTCTCTTTATTAGATTTTATTATTTTATGATGATTATTATTGATGAGAATGAAGGTATTTATAGCCTGGTAGATAAATTTTGGGTTTCACGATGTTTTCGGGATTCAATTGGGATTCTACGATGTTGCTTACTCTAAGGAATATGTTTTTTGTGGCTGCTAGACATGTTTTAGATTCTCTAAAATCCCATTAGAGCTTTACCGTCAGTTCTATACTTTTTATACCCAATGTCTATATGGTTCAAAGCTAATTTGGTATCAACATATGTTATTGTTTTGTTTAATTCTAGCTTGCGTTTTTTTTTATCTAAACACAACTTCTTATACAAATTATTATTATGATTTATAGTTTTAGTTTTGTTCCTCTTTTTGTTTTTAATTCAAAATTTTCGGTTTTAGCAGGACATATAATTATGTTTTTATTATAGCATAAGAGGGATGACCTCGACGCAAATATCACTCTGACAAATTGGTTTTAGCAGATGAAGAAGCAAACAAAAAGACTTGTTTGTGGGTATGGTGATCAACCACCATATAGCTCTTATTTAAAGAGAATCTTGGAGTAATTAGACCTTTGTGCTGAGATATTTCATTGTAAATGAGTAAAAACAAATTTCACTGAATTTTTCAAGTCGATCTATTACAAATCAGAAAAGTTTTGATTCATCAAAAAACGTATCTAATTAATGGAACGGGCCAACACGCATTAACACCTCTTCATTAGCAGCGTCCGTGATAAGATCATATGCGTTGATCAACCAATGATCATATGATATCAAACATGTAATATACGAAACATAGATGCGTTGAACCAATTCGCATTAACACCTCTATCGATGTATGTTGCAAACATTTAAGTGGAAATTTATATATTTCTGGTGTTCAAAAAAAAAAAAGATGCGTTGAACCAATTCGTAGTCATATCAAACAACGAGAGAGACAAGTTTATTTACCCTCATACATATTAGAAAAATTGTTATCGATCGACAATTTTTTCTTTTTTTTTTTGGTATGAATGTAAAATTTCTTCACAAAAAAAACGTTTTTGCAACGAATGCTACAAGAGTTTGAGTCCCTTTGCTGAAAATTTTAGAATACATCAAATAGACAAATTAAACATTTCTTGTATAAAATCAGGAGTAGAGACCTTCCTCTATCGAACTTATCTTCCTCAACAAAATCTTTGTTAAAACAGATTAACAAGAGAATTAATCTTTTTTTTTTTTAACACTGAATTATTATTATTCTATTGCAAATTATGATAAATATTATATCGGCTACTTTTACGACGGACAATTCTACCGTCTGGCCTCTATGAAAATTCATATCTAGCGCTTGCACCTGCTCCACGCAAGATCTCATGTAACTCCTCTCTCCTCTTCTTAAAATCTCCTTAAATCTTTTTAAAATCACCAAATAGGACTCGAACCCAGACCTCCTCATGTAGAAGCATAATAACACCCCTGGTCTCAACCACTGGACAAGGAGGTGAGATTTAAGTGTTAATGAGAATTAACATCGATAGAGGTGTTAATGTTTGCATATAAGTGGAAATTTATATGCAAACATTTAAGTGTTAATGAGAATTTATCTATGATTGGAAATTTGGAATAATCGAACACATTAATTGGAAAGAAAAAAAAGCTATAATAATTTTCTCAGAATAAATATATATTTTTGAAGCCAAAAAGAGATCCTTTGTGGCTTTGTGCTAGCAAAAGTCGCTAGAGTGATCAGTTCGTCGTGCACATGGTTTGGAAAAAACGGGGGATACTTCACATAGGGACATTATCGTCCAGTTTACAAAATCTTTGTCAACAAATTCGCCGTTTTACCCTTTGCGGTCAACGAACCTCTTTAGAACGGTACCATTTATTCTTCTTCGTCTTCTTCTTCTTCCTCGACGTTAAATCTCTCTTCCTTTCATTCTCCTCTCTCAACAGAACAAACTTCTTCACTGCTAATCTTCGAAGGTAACGCTCATCTCTCTCTCTCTCTCTCTATCTATCTCTTCCGCGAAACTGTAGTTGAATCTGATCTGATCTCTCGCTTTGAGAATCGTCGATCGTCAACACTCGTTCTTACAGATCGGTTCTTTCTGCGTTTTTGAATTTTTGATTGAGGATTCTCGAAATGTATATAGATCCTTTGTTGATCGTGCTCGTTTAGCATTAGACTGAACAGATTCTCGAAATTAAGCTAGATTGTGTTTAGATCCGAGTGAGTTTAGAGTAGTTTTTGTTTTTTATTGAGATCAGATCGAATCGTGAGTGTTCTCTATATTGCACATGAACTGTTCGACGTTTTTCTTAGTATATAAAATCCAGATCTGATCTGTTTTTGACTTTACGTTTGATCTCCGTTGTTAATTTCTTCCTAATTTGCATTGAATTGGAATGAGATCTGACGTTAATGGTGAAGATCTGTTGCTTTTTATGATCTTAATTCGGTTTTTTTTTTGCAGAGAGAAAAATGG